>ML681979.1:4102198-4197744 GCA_007922195.1 Podocnemis expansa
ACGAAAGCTCATGCAAAAAATAAATCTGTTAGTCTTAAAGTGCCACATAACTCCTTGTTGCTCCACAACCTGCCTGTCTACGGTTTTTGCACATTGGTGTTACCAGTATTGTCCATGAAAGTAACTGGAGTATCCATGTGCTTCTTCAATGAAGTAGTATTTTAATTCTCTAGTTACCCAGGTTTTTTTTTTTGACTATTTCCAGGTTCTTGCTTAAACCCTGAGGTTATGAATATTATATTTTCCATCATTTTTCAATGTTGAAGTTTTATGTCTAGTTTTTTCTTTAAGCATTGAGTGAAGTCAGGAAACAAACAAACAAACAAAAAAATCACAATTCAGCCACAGAAAGTTTATTAGTTCTGATTAAATTTGTCCTTTCTGAACTAATAGCAGTGCCAACCCTCATTACTTCAAAAATGAGACAAACCAAAGATAAACAAGAAGTTTAGCTGAGATTTAAAAGAAAATTCAAATTTTGGAGTGGTTGAGACTTTTTTCCCAGCTCCATCAGGAAGACTTTCTTTCTTCCTATTTGTGACTAAAAATTCAACCTGAAATAAGAATGGACACAAAGACATGCTTTGAGAGCTGGTGAAAGGAAGACCTTCTCTTCCTCCTGTCACGGAATCCACCTTTCCCTAAGGCAAGCACTTGTCCCATTGTTACCCTGTGTTACTGGGGTTCTGAGTTAAGAGCTGACTCACTTACCGGTCACTCTAATCCACACCAATACATCTTCATTGAGAGCTAAGTGCAAGACCAGTTAACGAGTAGGGCCGAAGCTGAAGGGCTGGTTAGAGGGAGAAGTAATCCCACCCGTTGGGTACAGATAAATAGAGAGGAAGGAAACTTTGGAAAGTGCAGAGCCTGAAAGAAAGTGGAGCTGCTTCCTACTAGTGATGTTCCCATTCCCCCCAGAAATGAGTGGGAAGCTGACTGGGACTTGTGTAGGTATAAATAATACTACAGGTGGTAACCTAATAGCGCACTATAATAAAGCACAGTGATCATGAAAGTAGCCTGGAGTGAGCATGGTTTGTATCTAAGGAAAGAGAGAATCACAGAAGACCATGCTGTTTCACCTTTCTAAGACATTTCCCAGTAGCCTCCCTAGTTCTGCTATTCTTCTCATGTATACAGGACAACATGGCTCTTCAGCAGCTCTGTGCCCACCATCAGGTTCCAGGGGACACCAAGCCTCTATGCCTTACCCACTTGCAATGACAATGTGATAGATTTTTGTCCCACTGAAGGGAATTTTTGGCCCATTGAAGGAAAGCGTAAATCTCCTTTTGTCTATAATGCCAGCAGGACTGAATCCTTGCTATATGTTTTAAAGTGTGTACTGTTCCTTTAAAATTGTGCTGATCCTGGTCATTTGACAAAATTGCAATATAAATATGGATCTATGGCTAAAGCAGTGTCTGAGAACTCAGATGGTTTGGATTCCAGTCCCTGATCTACCAGAGATGTTGTGTGTCACCTTGAGCAAGTCACTTTCTCTATGGCTCAGGTCCCTATTGTAAAATAAGTACAATATTTTCTTATCTCATAGAGGTACTGTGAACATAAATGCCTTAATATATGAGAGATGGTTGAGTTCTACAGTGATTGGGGCCTTAGAAGCATCTAAACAAAGAAAACATGGTTGAAACTAAGGGTCTAATTCACCTAGATACTTCAGCATATGTGTAATCCCACTGGTTTCAGTGGGAGTATTCTTGTTTAAACACATGACAAAGTGTCTTTGGCTATGGACACACGTAGACGCTTATTTCAAAATAAGTTAATTCAAAATAAGCTAATTTGAAATAAAATCATTATTTTGAATTAACTTAAATCGAAAGAAGCAAAAGCCTCAAATTGAAATAGCAAGTCCAGACACAGGACTTGCTATTTCAAATCAGGAGAGGGGCACCTTGGGAGGTGTGGCAACATGGTCCCCTCCCTGGGCCATGCCCCCACCCAATATATAGAAAAAAGAAGGCACCCTGGGAAGGAGAAGGGCAAAAGTGTTAATTCAAAGTAATGGTTATTTTGAAATAACACGTCTGAATGGCGTTATTTCAAAACAACTGTTTCAAAATAATGGCTATTTCGATTTCAGCCTAGGTTTTACTATTTTGAAATAAGGTTCGTTATTTCAAAATGATGGGGCTCATCATTTCGAAATAATGAAACGTTCAGACATGAAAACTTTTAAACTGGAACAATGACCATTGTTTCGATTTAAAAGCTACTTGTGGACATAGCCTTAGAGAACTGGAGCTTAAGAATATATTCAGGTAGGGTTGTTATGTGAGTATGAGTATTCCCCTTTGTTTAAGTAAATTACAGCGGATTTATATGGATTAGTCCAAGTTTTGAAAAAAAACTAGTTTTATGTTGTACTTTAGGAATTATAGAAAGTGGACTGAAAAATCTAAATTATTTTGTGGACATTTTAAGTTTTTTAAGTTGCACTGTGAAGATGTTCCAAGCAATTTACAATGCAGTCAAGTACATGAGTAAAAGTCTTGTAATTAGTCATCCAGGTTAACTGTAGCCACTTACTCTCTGCATACCAACCAAATGTGTTATCGCAGCTCCCATTCACTCTTACTGAGTGAAGCTTAACCTTTTCCACATTTAGTGATGTAATCAGTTTGGTGTCTGTCTCATATGAATCAGAATTATAAACAGTCTATTGTGCACCCAGAAGATAGATAAAGGTCTACGACTTCTTTTGGCTATTTACTGCTGATCAGCATCATCAGACTGGGAACCTCTTGCTATCAAGCCAACATTCCCTTAGTTCTTCTTTAGCTAAGCATTTTCTCAAGTACCTCTCAAGTTTTTGAAAAGGATATTTTTAATATTCAGGATGAGTTATTATTCACCCTTACTTATGATTCCTTTGCATGGCCATATGAAAATCTTATGCTGTACCATTTTTAATCAACTCTAACTCATTTAGCTATTGATTCCCAGAAATCTAAGACAATTATGTCTCACTTGTGACTTGTGTAGTTGCATTTCAGAAGACAGTTGCTGGAAGCCCTATGCATTATATTGTCTAAGGCAAAGGCCAGTACAGTGCTTCTGTGGAACTGGAGGAAGTACACTGAAAAACCAAATTAAGTCAACATTTGATCTGTGTTACTGTCAGTCTATAGTTGCTGATGAGGGCTTGGTTCTAAAGATGCCAAAGCCAGTAGCTGGTTCAGTTTAGTTAAGAGTCTACAAGTAACAAGGCTGCAGAAGTAAGCTAATTAGCAGTTTCCTTGTACCTTCTACAATCTCTCTTCCCCCTCACGCTCATTTGAGAGCATTATTTATTTGAATATATCTGGTGTTCATAATGATTTTTTTTCCTTTCATGTAAGTGTCATGGTAACTCTTTATCATCGAGCTCATCATCTGGATATACATGATACAACAGGAGAGTTTTCACTATAATTTCCCCAGTCTGGAGATCATAATATGGTGTTTAGCAAGTAATACAATAGATTAGTTTGGAAGGAAATTGTGCATTGCTTTCAACATGGCTCCTGCAGTAAGACTAATTAACTGACTTCTATACTGAGTGTTTTAAAACTACCTTTTCTATGCATGTGTTGATTTTTATCGTGATGGTCAATGTGCTAGTTCCTACAGTAAACCATCATTTAAAGTAATGCAGCTTCACTGCTGTTGAAGGTGAAGATATGTTGTAATGAAAATCTCTGGTGTTTTATATGTGCACAGAAGAAGGTGGGCTGAAGAATGTTGTGAAAGACTTGCAATTCTTTGGCCTGACCAAAAAGACCAACTAAGTCAATGAGAGTCTTTCCTTTGAATTCAGTAGGCTTTGGATCAGGCTCATATAGCATCCTTCATCAAGAGAACTCAAAGCACTTGACAAACATTATTTAAATGAGAAAAACAACATGAAGTCCTATGGCACATAAAGACTAACAAATTTAGCCTTTAAGTGCCACAGGATTCTTTGCTTGTTTTGCTGAACTAGACTAACACAGCTACCCCTTTGGACCTATTGAAATGGCGTTTGCAGTGTCCCTTGAGCTATGAAAATGGATAGAGATTGCTTCCTCCAGTATTAAAATTATCCTAGGGCAAAAGAACAGAATGCACTGACTATGAAGTAGAATAATGCTACACAACAGCCTGTGTCTGGGAATTATGAACACGGCAGACCACTAAAAATTCAGGAGGGCTTAGGTAGGTAGAATGTAATTGCTTGGGTATCCTTTGGTTTCCTGACTGTGATTCTTCACTAAATCTTCATATCTTCCCCCTGCCTCACCCAAAAGTGGATAAAGTGGACTTTGGGGAGTCAGTGACATCCGTTGTAGTCATAGGCCAGGTCTACACTGGCTGTGGATTTTTGGCAAGAGTTGAAGGGAGATACACAAGCTACACACAGCAACTTTCATATCTTCCTTTGACCTGCCAGTACCTACTTACCACAGTGCCCCACTGCATGGAGTTGATGCCCTCACTTCAACTTTGCGCTACTCTTCTTGCCAAGTAGGTCTTAAAAAATCAATCTCCAGCTACTTTTGGGTTCTACTGAGTGCAACTTACTAACGCTCAATCAAACTTGCACAATTGATTCTATGCTCTCAGTGGTTCAGTCATAGACTTTAAAGCCAGAAGAGACCATCATGTTCATCTAGTCAGACATCCTGAGTATTGCACACCACAGAACCTTACTCACACACTCCAGTAATAGATCCATAACCACTAGCTTCTCTGGGGAAGTTTTGGAGCTGATAGATAGCTGTGCAGCATTAACCCACTGAGTCTAATGCTGCCCACAGGCCTTTAAAGGTAACATAAGAAGACCCTGTAAATTCACAGCATGTCCTGAATTCTAGAAGTGGAAAACCACCTTGATGAACATAATCTGAAGAGCAGTAAAAACTGATATATTTGAAACAGAGACGGCTGCCAAGAGGAGGATAGGCTACTGGGCCAAGTGTAATTGGAGAGGGAAAGCAGGGAGGTCAAAGTGAAAATAAGGCAAATAAGAAAATCAATTGCACGCCAAATAGAGATGTATCAAGGAAACATAAGTCTCATACTAATTTGTTTTAAAAAATGGATATTGGAGGTAGGTATCAGATGCAATAAGCATCCTGGAAGCAGATACAAATTTCAGCCAAAACTATATTAACTTTGGTGTAAACAATCATAAAGAACTAGTCTACATTACTTTGCAAACTTCTGCATGTTCCATTGGCATGTGCCAAGACATTGTATATTTCACAAGAAACTGGAAATCCCCACGCCACCCCACAGGGAAAGATCAGCTTGAGGAAATGCCATACTGTCAAATTAAAACATTTTGTGTAAAAATAGAAAAGGGTCATGATACTTTAATTAACTTTTGTGGCCCCCTGGAAGTCCTTTTCTAACATAAAAGGAAAGAACTCTTGAGAAAACACAAAAAGCTACAGTAACATGAAGTACTGTTGATATAAGACCCATCCTTGTCTGTTTGATTATGTTTAAATTCTCAAACAAAAATAGTGTAATATTATTTGTACAATCTCTGCCTAAAATGTTCAGAGGATCAACAATAAATTGTTACACAACTTAAAGTGTTATTTCAATAAAGAAGTAACTGTGTAAAGTCTCTGGCTTGTAATGCAGGAGGTCAGACTAGATGATCTCATGTTCCCTTCTGGCCTTAACCACAATGACTCTTCAATTGTATATTTTGGGGTAAGATGAAATACAATAGCCTTTCATCTCAGGAATTGTTTTGTTCATAAGTGAAAATGAGTTTACAAATTTCAACATCGGCTTTAGTTTAGTTAGTACCTGTGTACATCAAAAAACTTTACACTACTGGCAGCACATAGCCTGAAGTTACCATTAACAGCATAAGTAAATCAATAGAACTACATAAGGAATCATGAGAGTATTTATCTGGTTCCAGCCCAATGTTGTTAGTTCCTTGCTTTCTTGAGAACAAAATTTATCCCTATGGGTAAAATTCTGATTCCACTAAAGTCAATAGCAAAACTTTCTGACTTCAGTGAAACCTGGGTTTTACTTTAGTTGTTTAATTGTGTAACACACACACACACACACACACACACACCAATCAAATAATGGGTTAGATTGCCAGTTGGTGCTAATTGAGGAAGTTCCATTTAACTTTGAATGGAACTTTAATTTGGGCCAGTGAGGATCTGAAATATCCATATTTGAAATTCTCATCAACTTCCATATAGGTAAAAATTAAAGGGGTCATGTGGCTAACATATCCTATGCATTCTTATAGATAAAAAAGTGCAAAGCAAACATAGCAATTATATTGTACTTTAACTTTTCCATCATAGCACCCTAACATCAAATCTTCTGCATGACATACTATGTATATTTAGATTTAAAGTCATTAGTGCTGTTCACTTCAAAGGCTATCTACTTGCAATCTGGCTTCATGTTCATGAATGTTAGGAATTGTGCACTTTCACTTTAAGATTTTACAAGGTTCCCAAACAATGTTTGAACAATTGGTTCATGCTGGTGAACTTTTCTTCCTGTAATCTTAAACTCATGTTTACTGCTCCTCATTCATGATTAAATTAAAAGGGAAATCATTCTACCATGCAAAGACTTATAAGAGCCCCTACAAAATCAGGATGTGCAAAAGTCTGTGCCTTGTTGTAGATATGGGGTGAATAGTGCATTTATTTTTAGTGCATTTATTTTTCATCTTAATTTCTTTCTCCCCTTCTCTGCTGTGCTTTCCACAACATCCCAATGTATTTTCAACCTTCTCTATTTGCTGCTGAAGTTTTGCATAATACTTCTCTCCGCCACCCACTCAGCTCACATTTCCTCTCATAATCCTTTCAAAGCAGAAAGTGAACCCTTTAACTATCCAGCTGAAGCTGAACTTTCTAACCTGTACTATCCAAGGGTATGTTTACACTGGAGCCTTAGTCGACTTAACCTTCCTTAAGCAGACCTAAGGAAAGCTCCATCTATATTGGGAATTTATTAAGTTGACTTAAGTACTTCCTTAAGTCAACTTAATACCACCACCTCTTAAGGGAGATTTAAGGGTTAATTCAACCTTATTAAGTTGATTTAAGCCAGTGTAGAGGGGGCATTGCCCTTAAATTGACTTAATAAGGTTGACTTAAGCGTTAAGTCAACCTTGCAGCTGCCAGTGTGGATGTGGGCAGTCTACAGGAGTTTGGAATGTGGCTGCTCTATGTTGACTTAACAAGGTCGACTTTAAGTTGACTTAAATTCAACCTTGTTAAGTCTACTTAACAGAGCCTTCAGTGTAGACACATCCCAAGTGTGTTCAGAATTGTCCTTCCTTACCAGCAATAGGTGCCATGTCACTATATGTCCTGCTTTTTCTTCTGGAATAGAACTGAATGAAACTGATTTCTATATTTGCTTTTTGTACTTATAGAAATTTTATGCCACTTTGAATACTGAATAACAACTATCAATACCCATTGTTAAAATTGATATGCATGTGTCTTTTATACATTTTTGAATCTCACCAGTGATGTGCCAGGAGAAGCATGAATTAAAATGGCAGCCTCGGGCTACAATTTCACTGAAAAGTTGTCCTGTATCTAACCGCAATCCAAGGCCCCGAACACATCACACAGAACCAGCTAAACAGAATCTCCTAGAGAATTTCCCATCTAAGTTTGTACCACAAGTCCAGAATGGCTATTTTGAGGTCCATGAATGATGTGTTTGTGTAGTAAAGTATCTGCACAGTTGGTTTATCTAAAAGGCTGTGTTCCCACACAGTGGGTTATTTCGATATGGTTGTTTTGAAAAAACCGTATATCGAAATAACGCTTATTTCGAAACAACTTATTTCGAATTAACAAAATGTTAATTTGAAATAAGGAAAAAAAGCCGGAATCGAAATAGCAATTCCGGACAACAGTTATTTCGAAACGACTCACCGTTGTTTCAAAACAACATGTTCACACGGCGTTGTTTCAAAACAACCATTGCGAAACAACGTTGTTTCGCCCACAGGCTAGGTTTAACTTGTTTCAAAACAACACGGTTGTTTCAGAACAACGGAAACCGTTGTTCCGAAACAACCGTGCGTCGTGTGAACAGCCAAAACCTTATTTCAAAACAACCTCCGTTGTTTCGAAATAAGGAGGTTGTGTGAACACAGCCAAACAGAATCCACATGACAAGCTTCTCCAGGTCCTTTGAACCCTACATGTTGCTCTCGGAATGATCTGTGCTCTTCCTGAATAGTAGAGAGATCAAAACAAACATACCTGGCAGAGTGAGAATATTTAGAGTTTATTTTCCAACCCACTTCACCAAAACCTATGCACATGACCCTCATCCAGGATGTGGTAAGTTATATAAAATGTTTAACTCTCACAGAAACCAGGGGAGAGAAGATGCTTCTGCATTATGCCTATGACTCTTCACCTTGTGCATATTTCCTATAATTAGGGCTACAAGAGAGGTAATGTTCAGCCATTTTACTTGCTCTGAACCCTAAAGGAATTGTCCTATATCTTCCCACCCCTTTCTTGCAGTAGACAGCTGAGCTCTCCAGATAGAGGCTGAGATGTACTCTGCAGTGACCCACTCACCTCCCCAAAATCCTTCTAGTAAGGAGGACAATCCTTCACTTCCCCAGTCAGCAACTGTGGTTTAATTGCAATTTCATCCTTAATATATTTGAACTGTGCTTTATTTCATATTCTACATGACACAAACTAAATAGAAAGTTGTGAGGGAAGAGAAGAGGCCACTTATATAAAAAGTACACACTCTCACCTTCCACCCAGACAGGATTAAATAGTTTTTAATACATCCTGTTGCCTTTTCTACCACTCTTACTAATTCAGAACAGCAGAAGTGATACCTGTTTTAGGAGCACAGGCAACCTGATTACAAAGAAAATCCTAAGGTGCTAACAGAAGCTGTGCTTTCACAGCTGCATCGTGTTTCCTTTTATTAAGACAATATAAGGCCAGCTTAAACTGATTTTTAAAAGTTTAGTGTGACTAGAAGACTATTTCCTAAAGAAAGTTGCATCATATTCTATGGTGCATATGGAAAAGAGACAGAATTTACTTTGGTGTTTTGGGTTGCTCATAAAGGAACAATTCCTGTTAGCCTTATGGAGTCCTGAGCCCTATAACACATTTAACAGATGTCTTGTATTGGAAACAGAATGTCCTTGTCTTACTGTCTGGAGTGGCTCATGACCATGAGTTCCTGCCTCAGGACAAACTGTCAAAAACAGGGCAGATGCCTGAAAGGGTGATATGTTATATAATTAGATTTCACCAAGCCAGTGACAAATGTGAACTCCTGCATCACTGTAACAGTCTTACCATTTAATCACAGACAGTGCCCTTTGACTCTCCAGTCCATCTTGCTACCCAGGCAAGATAGACTTAGTGATAATGGTCACTTCCATCAAAACAATCACAAAATATTCAAGGTGCTTCTGGTCCCAACAGACCTGTCACTTACCCCAGATCAGTTTGTATCTTCCCAAATCAAAGATAACATGTACCCAATCTTGAATAAACTAACTTTCAGGTTTATAAACTAGGAAGATGAAATGAGACATATACAGGTTAAAGCAAACACACACATACACAAAAATTAGATGGGGAATTCCTATTACTGGAAGTTTTATAGAACAGGTTGGACAAACGCCAGTCAGAGATGTGATCAGGTCTCCAGTCAGTCCTCATTTTTCAAGACTCAACATGTGCAGGTTATTTAACCTGTCCTTATAGGTCAGGTTTTTTAAACACTTTATCATTTTTATTGCTGTCCTCTGGACTCTTCTGTTAATCCTCATCTTTCCTAAAGTGAGAATTGGACACTGTACTCTAGCTGAGGCCTTGCCAGTACTGTGTAGAGTAAGACAATGACTTCCCTCATGTTACATATGACATTCCTGTTAATACATATCAGAATGATGTTGGCCTTTTTTCCAACTGCATCACATCATTGACTTGTATGTAATCAGTGATCCACTATAATCCCCAGAAACTTTTTCAGGGGCACTACCACCTAGCCAGTTATTTCCCATTTGTAGTTGTGCATTTGATTTTTTCCTTCATAAGTGTAATACTTTGCACTTGTCTTTGTTGAATTTCATCTTGTTTATTTCAATGCTCTAATTTGTCCAGATTGTTTTAAATGTTAATAGTGTCTGCAGATTGGTGTGATCTGCAGATTTTATAAGCATACTCTCCGCTCCAAGTCATAAATGAAAATATTGAACAACACCAGTCCCAAGGTTGACCCCTAATCCCACTAGATACATCCCCAGATGTGACAGAAAACCACTGATAACTACTCTTTGAATATGGTCTTTCCATTAATTGGGCACCACTTTTTAGTAATTTCAACTAGACCACATGTTCCTAGTTCATTTATAAGATTGTCATTTGGAACTGTATCAAAACTTAAAGTTTTACTAAAACAAGATATATCATGTCTACTGCTTTCACCCCCACTAGGCCAATAATGTCAAGAAAAAGAAGTTGGGATGTGTTTATCTTAATCTGTTTTTCTCACATCTATAATAATTCTGCTATCCTCTAGGTGCAGACAAACTGATTGTTTAACTATTTTCCATGATCCTTCTACATATTGAAGTTAATTTATAATTCCCTGGGTCCTCTGTTCCTTTTTTAAAGATAGACACTAAGTTTGCCAGTCTCTAATTCTCTGGGACCTCATTTGTCCTTCACAAGTTTTCAAAGGTATTTGCTAATGGTTCCAAGATTGCTTCAGCTAGTTCCTTAGGTACCCTAGAATGAATTGTATCAAGCCCTGCTGACTTGAATACACCAATCTTACCTAAACCGTCTTTATCTTATTCTTTCTCTATTTTGGCTTATGTTCCTTCCCCTTTGTTGTTGTTATTAATTGTGCTGACTATCTGGTCATCATTAATCTTTTAGGCAGGGGTGTTGCTGGGCTTACAGGGTTTGAGCCCTCAGTGCTGGTACCAGACCTCCTGGTCTGCTGTGGCAGCAGTTGCAGCAGCAGCGCACATAAAGCACGCAAGGCCTGAATGTCTGTGCCCAAGCCCAGGATCTTTTTCTGGGCCAGCGCTCCTGCTTTTAGGTGAGTGCTGAAGCAAAATATACATTAAACACTGCAGCCTTCTTCATGTCATCGGTTATTAGCCTTCTTTATCCACAGAATATAGGAACCGCACTTTCGTTCATCACGATCTAGCTCCTCATGCATTTAAAGAACCTGTCATGCCCCTCACTAGGTGTAACTTATTTTGTTCCTTAGCCTTTCTAATACTGTCCCTACATGCTTGTGCTGTTCTTTTACATGCCTCGCTAGCAATTTGTCCATGTAGGAATTCTTTTTGATGGTCAGGTCATTAAAGAGCTCATGATGAAGTCATAATGGACTCTTACTATTCCCTTCTATCTTTGCTGTGCAGTTTAAAATTGTGCCTTTCTTATTGTCCTTAACAAACTGCCAGTTTTCCTATACTCCTTTTTCCCTTAATTTTAATTTCAATGGAACCTTATCTGCCAGTTCTCCAAATCTATTACAGTTAGGGGTTTTTAAAGTCCATTGCACTTATTCTGCCATTCTCACTCATTCCTTTTCTTATGTACATGAAATATGTCATTTTACAGTCACTTTCACCCAAATTGCTTTCCATCTTTGGTTATGCTACTAGTTTCTCCCTGATAGTCAGAATCAAATTTATAATGGCTGTCTCCAAGGCTACTTCTATCACTTTCTGAAGTACCAAAAAAGTGTCCTTAATTCAATTCCAAGAAGCTATTTTTGAGTCTGCCATATTTCTTTACCAGCAGACATCAGGGTAGTTAAAGTCCCCCATTATTACCAAGTCTTGTGTTTGTGAGATATTAAGGGCAGCAGGCATTCCAAGAGTGAGTGAAGAGAGGTATATAAGCTGTAGAATGTTAAGAGCTTGTTTCCCTAGTGGCTAGCTGTGGTTACTGCAGGGCAATCAGAGGCACCTGAGATCAATTAAGGCCTAGCCAGGTGCCTGATAAAAGCTGTCCTGCCCCAAACAAAGGTTGCACAAGCTGAAGAAGGAGCAGGAGGTTAGTGCTGTGCTGCAGAACTTCAAGAAGGCATTGGAGAAAAGACAGCAGATAGACAAGCAGAGGAAAAGACAGAGAGAGCTAGAGAAGAAACCCAGCAGAAGGGGAAACTGGGTGAAAACCTTGAAAGGTATGAAGGAGGGGGAAAACAGCCCAGGGGAAAGGAGTGCAGGACTAAGACTTGGTCAGTAGTGCATAGCTGCATCTCTTAGAGCCCCTGGGATCAGACCCAGAGGAGAGGGCAGGCCTGGGTCCCAAACCCCCCTCCTTATGCCAGGAGTGATGCCAGTAGCAACCCCTATTAGCAGAAACAAGGAGGAAGGGGACCCCTGTGACCCATTAGCCTTCCAGAGTGCAAGACCCACTGCCACAAAGGTACTGTTATTTGTCATGTTTTAGATATTTCTGTTATTTATTCAAGATATGCCTCAGCTACTTTTTCTTGATTTGGTGGCCTGTGACAGATCCCTACCATTGTGGCATGCCTAATTTTTACCCCTTTTAGCTTTATCCAGAGACTTTCAACTGATCTGCTTCTCACTGACTGCTGGACCTCAAAACAAATGCATGTGTTCTGTGTATATACAGAATCCCTCCTCCCTTTATATCCTGTCTGTCTTTCATGAACAAACTATACCCCCCTATACCGATGTTATGCCACCAAGTCTCTATGGCTATGTCTACATCAGCCAAAGTTAGTTTGAATTTTGTTAGGGTACGTCCACACAGGCTGCTGCTTTCGAAACAACAGAGGATGTTTCAAAATAAGAAGCAGCATTTCCACACGATGCACCTTTATTTTGAAACAACAGGACCTGTTGTTTTGAAATAACGGACATTATTTCTAAACCGTTAAACCTTGCATCTAATCAAAATAGCCATTTTGAAATGGTTGTTTCGAAACAACGGCATTCAGACACATTGTTTTGAAACACCATTGTTTTGAAACAACTATTTCAAAACATGTCTGAACGGCCTTGTTTTGAAATAACCATTTCAAAACAATGCCTATTTCAAAAGCAGGCTTTCCCTTAATTCGAATTAATAAACTGTTAATTCAAATGACCTTATTTTGAAATAAGGATTTTATTTCAAAATAACTCATTTTGAAATGGGTTATTTTGAAATCATGATGTATGTGTGGACACAGCCTTAGTCTGAACTAAGAAGTTCGAGTTTAGTTCGAACTTACCTCACGCTTCTAAGTTTGAACTAACCACGCATTCTAGTTTGAACTAACACTTAGTTTGAACAAGAACATGAGGTTAGTTCAAACTAACCAGCTTAGTTCAGACTTTTTAAGTCCAAACTAAGCATTAGTCCATGGCCAGATTGTGCCTAGTTTGAACTAAAGTTTGAACTAAGTGCATAAGTCTGGACTAATCAGGGGTACTAACTAGTTCAAACTAAGCATTCCTTAGTTCAAACTAAGAAATTTCTTAAAACTAAGGAAAGCCTAGTGTGTCCATGGGCTAAGTTAGTCTGAATTAAGCCTCCTTAGTCCAAACTAACTTGCCAGTGTAGACATAGCCTGTGATGCCAATTAAGCCATATGTAACTTCTGTACTTAATACTCCATTCAGATTTCCACAGATGTGTTCCTCAGCCCCTCAAATCTCTGACTTCCTTTGGCTGAGAGGAAGTTGGTGACAGAGGAGTCTGTGGTCTCTAGATCTTTTCCTAACTCTCCTGCTCTGCAGGTGGTGTCTGCATTACAGCATAGCTCAGGTGCTGCACAGAAGGAGCTAAGAGGCCATTGAGACAGAGTCTGGAGGAGGCCATGAGGAATTGGAAGCAGGAGAGAAAGAATGGTGTGCCTTTTAGGGGAGTCTACAGTGGTTTGGAGCAGGATACAGTGAGGACCCTGGAGAGCTTGGTTGTTCAGAAGGGGTCTCTGAAACCCTGCCAACAATGTAGGAAGTCCATGGGAGAATTGTGGGGAATAAAGGAAAGTAGGATGCTAGCACAATGGTGGCTGGAATTGACACATGGAAGATAAAGCCTTGAGCAGGGGAGGGGGAGTGTCCCTACTATAGAAGCAGGGATAGGTAGGGGGTGCTAAGCAGCTAAAGGGAGATTTTACAAATATAAAGCAACCAAAACATACTCTATTGGAGGGAAATGGTCATCCTATTGGGACTCTCAATGCATTCTTAGGATGGTTGTGGGGTGTGAAAGTTCAGGAATAGTGATAGGTGGGAGAGACTGCTGCAGTTTCACCCTGTAACACTAGGGGACATAAGGAACAAGGGAGAGCTATTGTTGCTACTCCTTGGTGATCCTTGGAGCTGGAGACACTAGTGGAGGGAAGCAGCAGCATGGCAGTGGGCTGAGGGGAGTTGAAGAGAGAACTGCAGTGTGTCATCCTGTCTCTCTTTTCTTCTCAAATGGATGTGATTTATAATCAGGGGTTAAAGTAAGCTGGAACATTCCAGAATGGTATTCCAGTGCCACCCATTTTTAGGCAGCAGCATTCCAGAGCCCCTAAAAATAGAAGAATGCACTAGAACACAGTGTTCTGGTGCATTCCCCCAGGCTGGCTCAAGGACCTGCAGGTGGGAGTGAGCCCAGCCAGCCCTCCCCATGTTTCTCACTGCCTGCAGTGGCCCCACCTCCACCTGTCAGCCCTGGGTGGTACACGTGGCCTAGAACAAGTCTCAGTCCCATGCCCCCTCTTGTCAAGAGTTGGTGCCACAGCTGCAGCCTCCCTCCCCCTGGCCCAGCCCAGCTCCTTGACCACTGGTGAGTCCCTGTGCACCCCTTCCCTGCTCCACTGGGTAAGGTAGTCTGGGGGGTCGGTTGGGGACAATCAAGCAGTCAGCAGGGAAAGGGTGTGGGGTGAGAAGAAGGGTTGAGATGGTGGGCTGGAGAGGACATGGGGAAAGAGGAGTCTGATGAGGGTAGGCATTTCAGGGGCAGTAGCTGGGGTGGAAGGGGAGACATTTGGGATGCCGTATCTGGGGTGGGAGCAGTAGCTGGTGTGGGGGGTAGGCATTTGGGTGGAGTAGCTGGGGTGGCTGAAGAGGGCCTAGACCTGCATGAAGGGGGCCTAGAAATTTAGGAGGGTCCTGGGCCCACCATATTATACTTCAACCACTGATTATGATAGAGTGGGGTATATGGCAGTTGGCTTGAGTGGTTCAAAGGAAAATTGTATTAGGAAAGAGAAGAAAGGGTATCTGGGGGGAGTAGTTAGACTCTGCTGTCATTATATCACTGTGCGACAAGAATCCCAAAAAGTTAAGCCCAGCAGCTGTTGACACTGACAGGGCCATAGTTCCAGCTGATGTGGGCACATCAGTCTTTGCCAAACCAAAGCCCCTGCAGCAGCAAATAAAACAATCTCCTGGATGCACGGATACCAGAAGGAAAAAGCTAGTGATATCAACTTTACAGACTGGTACAATGGTGGCTGGCAAAGAACCTTTTGATTCTGATGCTGACCTGACTAGACCCAGCAGTCCAGGTTATGGAAGCAGGCTGCCCTTCGTTTTTCAGAGGGCACTGCTGTTTTATTGCTTCTGGAGATGATATTCCAGACAGTGGAAGACTGTGAATATAGATCATTGTAGATTGGTGCCAGTACCTGACCCTCCAGATGGGCATCTACTGATGATGGTGCTGGGGAACGGCTTAAGTGGCCACCCCATCCTGTGGCTTGTGCTCTGACTTCTCACAGTCTCTAGTCCATTTCCAAGACCTCAGCCCTCCTGCTGAGTCCCCTTTGTTCACCCCTTCCTAGGTAAGGTCTAGTCCAGACCGGCCCAGTGGAAACCGTTAGTCCTTTCAGCACCCACTGCTCATCTAGGGAGGGACCCAGGCCCAACCATTTCTCCAGGCCCCAGCCTAGGGATCCTATGCACCACTCCTCAGTACCAGTTCAATCCCTAGCACAGCACAAAAGGTACTGTGGGCCACATCCTTGCTTACCCCAGGTACATTCTCTCTTTGTCTCAAGTCCACATCTTGGCCAACCTCTCACAGTCCAGTGTAACTGTCCTTTGTTCTGCCCCCTGCAGCCAAGGTGGCAACATCTCCACAAGTCAGTGGATGACTTCCAAGAACTGGGGCTGCACCCTGCTTACAAGGAGGGCTCCTTGTCCCTGATTGGCTCTGCAGTCACCTGTTCCCACTGGCAGCTCTCTTCAGTAGGCTTTTAACCCCTTAGCTATCAGTAGGGAAACCACCCTGCTAGAGCCATCATTGTAGCAGAAAGGCTATTCTTTCTAGGTTTTTGGCAAAGACTTTACAGACAGCATGTGAATCATTTTCTTCATCTTTAAGATGGCCAAGGTAAAGAATATTTATCTTAGAAGAGAGAGCCTCTTATAGATGAACATATGCTTACAGGCATCCTCATTGTCCAAAAGTATCAACTTTATTGTTTAAGGGTGTGAATTCCTATTTGTTAAGATGTAAGTTGGTGATTCCATGGGGTGAGAAAACAAGCAAGGAGTTCTGTGGCACTTAAAGACTAACAAATTTATTTACTGCATGAACTTTCATGAGAGAAAATCTGTCAGGCTTTGAAGATGGGGGAACTTACAGAATGGAAGGAAAATAAATACAGGGAAATGTAAGTCATGGGATCAGGTCATACTGTTCTTCAAAGCATCTGAGGAAGTGGGATTTTCTCCAATGAAAGCTCATGCGATAAATTTGTTAGGCTTTCAGTGCCATGGGACTCCTTGCTTGTTTTGCTGAACTAGACTAACATGGCTATATTTTTGGAATGTGGGGTGAGAATGGATTTTAACTACCAGGTGGAGAGTGGAACCAAAGAAGAAGGTGAAGGATGTAGGTAGGCAAGGACAGGAAATAAAAAATGATGCAGCAAGGAAGTCTGAGATGTGTTCCAGTCCCAGATTGGGAAGTGAGAATGTGGTCTTGCCAAGCAAGACTGGTTCATAGGTGTGATTCAACATTTTTCAAGAGGATTGAGGATCCTGAACTAAGAAGATCTCTATAAAAAAAGATTATACAGTGTGTAGACTATTGTGCCCTACCTACAGACATAAAGAACAATTTTTGGTCTGCATAGCCTTACATTTGGGATCATCTGTTATCTCTGGGAGAGACATATGGAGGCCAAACTCATGAGTGTTGGGCCCTCTCTGAGTTGACTTAGTATAGTCAATGTTAAGTTGACCTTATTAAGTCAACTTAATTAATTCCTCTAGTGTAGACGACAGCCCCTGACAAGTTCGGATTTTTTACCTAATGTCCAAACTAAACGTCCCTTGCCATAATTTAAGCCCGTTGTTTCTTGTCCTATCATCAGCAGTTAATGAGGACAGTTTTTCTCCCTCCTCTTTGTGACAACCTTTTAGGCACTTGAAAACTATTGTCATGTCCCCTTTTAGTCTCCTCTTTTCTAGACTAAACAAACCCAGCTCTTTGAATCTTCCCTAATAAGTCAGATGTTCCAGACCTCTAATCATTCATGTTGCTCTTCTCTGGACTTTCTCCAATTTGTCCACATCTTTCCTGAAATGAAGAACTGGACACAATACTCCAACTGAGACCTAAGCAGGGTCAAGTAGAGCAGAAGAATTACTTCTCATGTCTTATTTGCAATACTCCTGTTAATACATCCCAGAATGGTGTTTCCTTTTTTAAGTGTTACACTGTTGACTCATATTTAGCTTGTGGTCCATTATGACACCCAGATCTCTTTCCACAGTACTCCTTCTTAGACAGTCAGGCTATGTCCACACTTATACAGTTAAATCGATTTAACTTATATCAATTTAATAAAATTGATATAAAAATCATTTAATCAATTTAAGTAAATAGATTTAACAGGTCCCCACTAGAAACTCAAATCAAAATAGTATGTCCATCGACAAGACTTGCTGTTTCAATTTAGGAGAGAGGCACCATGAAAGGTGTGGCAATATGGCCCCCTAGAAGGGCCATGCCCTCGCCCAATATATAGGAAAAGGAAAGCATCTGGGAAGGAGAAGTGCAAAAAGTGTTAAATCGATTTAACAGTTACATCGAAATAACATGTCCACACTGCTATTTTGAAATAACAATTTCAATTTAACCATCATATCGATATAATACTAGGTTGTATTATTTCAATATAACTTTCCTTATATTGAAATGACGGAGCTCCTCATTTCAAAATAAGGGAACATCATGCGGACCTACCATTTTTTAAATTGAAATAACCAACATTATTTTGATTTAAACAGTATGTGTGGACATACCCTCATAGCCCATATTGTATACATGCAAAAGGATTGCTCTTTCCTAAATGGGGCACTTTGCATTTCTCTTTATTGAATTTCATTCTGTTTACCTCAGAGCATTTCACCAGCTAGGAAGATTCAAGGAGACAAGGAAGCCACCAAAAATCAGCAGACAAGTCTGTAGACTCTCTTCAAGCAATGGTTGCAGGAGACTGATGGAAGAAAGAGTGCAGAGCAAGATATGCACACCTTGAAAGATGTCATGATACTCCCAGTGGTTTCCATCACTATTTTCCTTGAGCATGAAGCAGTTTTGTCTGATGCCTGCTGTAGCTCATCTCTGTGAAATCAGCAACTTCAGACCACATGCAAGCAATGACTTTCATGTCTTTGCAGCCCTCACTCCGATTGTACACGCTAGTAGAAGATACCCACCCTGCCCCCAAGCATTCCCTGCAGTGTTCAAGGAATCACTGGTCACTCACAGAAATTACCAGGTAAACTTACTAAGTAAGCTGTCCCTGAAGGAACTGTGTAAGTACAGTTTGACTGGCACAATGCAGAATCAAATCCTTTATAACATTATAGCACTAGACTACATTTACAGTGATACAATCACAAGGGTTTTTTCAAATGAGAAGTTTTGAGGTAGTAAGATAAGTGGAAACAGAAATGGCTGCACATGTAAAATGAAACATAAGTGTATCCTCAGGATTGCATTTTAATTAATGGTTACCTTTCCTATATATCTGTGTCTCCTTCATAAGCAGCTTTTTCCACTCCAATCTCTGAGCCTCCTACCATTGCTGCTGCCTCTGCTAGATCACCTAGGAAGCTCTCTACTTGGTATCCTTCATGCCCTGTAGAAGAAAAAGGAATCCCTTTTATGAAAGAATTACACAGAGAGGTTAAAAGTCTTAAGAGATTGATGAATTACTGGAACATTTGAGAAAGAAGGAAGAAGAGTGCAGTGTGGAAGGGGATGACCTGAATTTGCATTACCAGAGCAGGGTATGTTAACACTGGTAAATGCACCATTTAAAAAAGTGGAGGGCTACTTGTTGTGACATTTTTCTCTGCATTAAGGAAAGAAGAGTAGCCTGAGATGTACTTTGCTTGAGAAATTGGCAGGGGCACATAAGGACAGACTCTGAAGGAATGCTGGAAATCATTTTCATGTATTACTCAGATCTTTTCCAGGGCAGGAGGGGAGGAGGTCATCAGTGGATGATAGGAAGAGTGGTTCCAGGATCTGAACACCAAAAAAAAAAAAAAAAAAAAAAAAAAAAGCATAAGACAAGAAGAGATCAACTTAATTTTAGGGTCTGTAGTACTACCAAGAGACATGCCAGAACAGAAGGGCAATCCATGGACCTGTGTAGAAGTGGAAGAGCCAGTTTCATCTTTGAAGAAAAGTTTCTCCAGGAATAGTTTGACAAGTGAACTATACCACTCCTGGCCAATCCTGTTTGCTAAAATGATATTCAATCAAGCCCTAGACAGATGGGAACTGACAGACTCCTTTAATTTTGTTGGATGCAGTCAGACAGGGTGTCATCTTTACTCAATACACACTGTAAAATTCCACCCAGGGTGCTATTTTGGAGGCTTGCTTAAGTCACACATGCTTTCATCTATCCTGCTTAATCAAGAGCAGTGACAAGCAGGTTGACTGTGAACCTATTATCAGATCCTTAGGAGTCGTTCAAAGTCCAGGCTACAGAATGGTGGAAGGGGCCAATTTATCTAAGATCAGTGGTAAGACAACTCTGCCTGCTGACTTCCCTGTTATATCCTGCTAATCCTCTGAATCAGTTCTGGGCAGGAGGGGAAAGTAGGGAATCTTTCCAGACTGAAACAGTTCTAGCTTCAGGCCAATAGTAACAGGGCTCTCTTTCTCCATGCATGATGTTTGCAGATGATATTTCATAGATGCATACAATTGCAGAGAACACTACAAGACTTTGTTTCTGTTTACAGAATTATGGGAGAGCATAGGGCCCAAATTAGCCTTCATAAAAGCAAGGTTGAGTGAATGAGAATGACAGACCAAGGACTCCAGATGGTGCAGGGTGATGGGAAATTTAAAATATTTAGGGTGGGACTTCTGCCATGGAGTTGGAATGGAAAAAGGCCTTTGAGAAAGATGAAAAGGTTGTAGAAATGTGTGAGGGTTGGTAAGCTCCCACCATCATCCAAAAACATAGAGGTTTTACATTAGTGTTTGTTTCCCCTCTTCTCAACCTTGAGGCAAGTATATCTTCCACCCCTGAGCAGAATTAGGAGGAAGTTAATAGGATTCTTTTTTTTCTGGTTTCAGGGGAGAAGGCCTATTTTACCCTGGTGAAAAAGGCCTGAATAAATAGGGCCAAGCAATGTGAAGAGACTTGATGTTCACAAAAAGGGCATTAGTCTCTGCCCCAGATGTTTAAATTTGCTATTCTTTGCATCCATTTTATATTCTGATCTAAGTTTGCTATTTTCTTTGCATCACTGTACATCTGTGCAATTAACTTTACCAGAAGAAGGAACAAAAGTGACTTCTACACATCTGTACTGATAATCATGAAAATACTGCATGGTAATAAAATAGAAAAGAGTAAGGGAAGAGAGAGGGGAAAGAGTTCACAGATGGTCCAGCTAAAACCAAAACAAACTTCTTTTCTGGGACAACTGGTTATTGGCAGGGGCTCTTGCTTGATAAAAATAACACAGATCAGCAAAGTTTCTAGCCATGTTCCTTTTATGGAGTTTAAGTTTGAAAGCAGCCACACCAAACAAATTATATATACACTGACCAGCTCCTTTTACCAACACCCCTACTTCCTCATGACTGACTGTCTCTTACGCCCTGCTCCCATTCCCCCCAAAACACACACTCTACAAGTCTCTTCTTTCTATAGTTCTGAACTCATCTGGGATCAACAGCACCGGACTGCTTCAGCTCAAGCAGGCACTCTGAAAGCCTTACTTGGAGTATAACTCAAAACTAGCTATGCTGCAGTCTCACTCTTTGGAGCTGCCTCCTACAGGAGCCTACATCAAGAGACTCCAAATGATTTACATAGATCATTACATGTGCAGGGTAGCAACCTTTTATCAGCAGGTACCAATGATAAATAAGCCCACAGAACAGCTGGATTATGTACTCAGTTTTAAACAGCTGCTAAATATGTATCTGGGTTAATGACTAAATTTGTATGTATCAATCTTACCTGTGCAACTGCAACCTCGGAAGTATTATTTCCCCAGTCATGCTACTGTTCGATGCATAGAAGGGTAGGATACTGCAAGCATAGGTAATATATTCTTTGTCTCTTGTGAACTGTGTTCTAAGAAGTTGTGCTCTTCCGGGGGCTTTCTCAGGCAGAAAAGCAAGTGAGGACAGGGATGCCAAGATGCACCTCACAGAATCAGAAGATGGGAAAGCCATTGCTTCTAGAAGTATGGACTCCCACCTTGTGCTGCGCTTTTTCCAAGATAACCTAAGAACCTTCTCATGCTGTAGTACATCTGACTAATAAATGCTTGTTTAAAAAAGGCTGCTTGGCTTTTTTGTTAGTTTCATTGCTCCCTAAGAAAGTAAAGCTTCTCTCAGACTCTGATCTCAGTTGCACTTGTTGTTGAGAACCACAAAGGGAAACAAGGCAGTGTAGCCTGCTGGCTCATTTAGAAGTTGCTGAGGTTCTGCAGTCTGTTCTTATGGAGTGGTATGGACTCTTGAGGACTGGCACACTAAAGGGGCTACTCTCAAAGGAATGTTTAAAAGCTGGGATATAGCATAGCCCCTGTACATTTGGTTGGTGAAAGAGAAAGGTGGGCTGCATTAAAGTAGGGCATTAGACCCATTGAAAATATTAACAAGAGTGAGTTTGTAACCATGAAGTAAATGATGGTTTGCAGGTAGAGAGCTGTGCCTGTGGAGAGCCCCACTAAAGACTACCAAGCAGTTTGTCTGCATTCTATTGATAGCAAGACTGGGGTCAGGGGCTTTATAAAATCTTGTTTTTATGAAGGTGAATCTAACAGAAATATCCTTTTGAAACTTTTTAAAAAATAGAATAGATTATTTTTAAAGACAAACTCTCCTCTGCAACATTTTTCTCAACTATTGAGCTAGTGCATGAAAATATGAAACTGAATGTGACAACTGGACAAGGTGAAACACATTTAGCCTATTAAAAATGTCATCCAAGTTCAGAAAACTGTAAAATCTAAATAAACATAAACAAAAATAATAAATGGCATATTATGATTTCAAAAAAAAACTTTCAAGTGTTTATGGCAGCATAAGGATTTAAAAATAATGTTTGCACCAATTATCCTCTCAAAATAAAGGTTTGTAGCAACCAATTATAGAGCTAAGGCTTGTAGATACAGACTAGTAAAAAGGTGGTGATGTAGCATTTTAACAAACTACTGAAAACAGATAATTGAAGAGTGGTTCTACTTTGTAATGAATGTCAAATCCAAATCAACACTCAGTTTCAATTTAACCATGCACTAAGCTTTCATGAGAAAAGTCTAGACAAATTTGACCTTTTAGCATAGAAAGAGACAGAAACATGTTGTTATCATAATATTTTAAACTAATTATTAAGTGCAACTAAAATATATGAAAAGATTCTGACTGAAATCAAAATATGACCCATTCTATACACTGTAGTGTGTGAGAGTCCCTCTGCTGAAGAATGGTAAGAATTTTAAGTTGGGAGATCATGTCATAGCAGAGTCTGTATAAAGAGATCATGATAATGAGAATGTACAACAAACTGATTATTCCTTGTTAGAAATAATACAAAGTGATTCCTGCAGTCTCACAAGAGAAAAGGTCAGAGTATTAAATGTATACCAAATGATGGAGTAATCCTTTCTGATTTCCTGGGCTGAAATTTAAAATATTGACAAGTTGCTAAATGAGTGTCATGTCCCCCATTAGTGGTGAGTCACAGAAACGAAGTGGTAAATGACTTAGCTGAAGTGGTAAAAGACAATCAAAAGGTTCAAGCATCAAATCCTGCTGATGACCCATGTGAGATATTTTTATGTTTACAAAGGACGGACTTTGTTTTTCAGTGTTTCTGTTTAGAAAACTGGCTCATGTAATTCACCCAATGAGAAAACATCCTTATAAATAGGTTTTGTCCTTAAAACATCATCATGTGTCTATTATAGCATTATAGTCTACAAAAGCACAGGTGTGCTGCACTTTATTTGTTACAGATTTTGATTGCTAGTGTCACACAGTTGACAGTTATGAGTAGCAGAGTTGCAGTCTGCCTTCATTCCTTTTATGTCAGTGGTTCTTGAACTTGTTATTGTGGGGGTATTGCAAGCTGTCAGACTTCATGCATGGCTGACGGACATGGACCTTCAGAGACGGATGACTGGAGAGCAGTGGCTGTTGGACAGCTGTTTGGAAGGCAGCATCATCCCCAGCAGCAGTGCGGGTGGCATGATAAAGCAGAGTTATTATTTTTTTCAGAGGGTCATTAGAGACTGAAATATTTTCAAAAGAAGTCCTAGCAAAAAAGGGTTTGAGAACCCCTTTTTCATGCCATGAGAGCAGTGCAGAGAGATGAATGCAGGCCAGGAAATACACAGGGGCGGATTACCCACTGGGCCAACGGGGCCTGGGCCAACGGGGCCACCACAGTCTGAGAGCCCCTCCATCCTGCTGACAGCCCAGCACAGGGAAGGGGAGTGGGTTGGGCCAGCCTGAGGGAGGGCTTTGAGCTCCTGCCTCACCCCTTGGCTGGCTGATCCCCCCAGAGGAAGGGTGAGCCAGCCCACAGGCCAGCTCTCCCATTCTCGCCCTGCCCCTGGGCCAGCCACTCTGCCCCTGGGGGTGGGGTGGGTTGACCGCTGTCTGTCTGGTTGGCCTCGAGGGGAGGCAAGGCTGCCTGCTGCACAAGGAGTACGGGCTCCGGAAGCTGCACCACACATGGCAGTCAGCCCTGTCCCCCGGGGCCAACCAGCCAGGCTGCAGCTGGCCTCCAGCCCCAGCGGCCTCCCCAGTGCAGGCTCACTGGTGGGGCGGGAGGCCTTCCAGTGGGGGGGGCACTGGTGGGGAGGTGCAGGGCCCCTGCGGCCCCTGATCCGCCACTGGTACTATATCTCATTCTGTCCAGACAATGAGAAAACATTCACTTGGGACTTAGCTAATACTATTGATTAGCAAATTGGTTGGGGTCAGGGCCGGCTCTACCCATGAGCCAATGAGGCACTGGCTTGGGGCACCACAGGTTAGGGGCACCAGAGGCAGGGCAGGTCAGCCCAGAAGCCGGACCCCATGCTTGCGCCCCTCGCCTGAGCCAGCCACTCCACCCCCAGAGGCAGAGAGGGTCAGCCCATGGGGCAGACTCCAGTCTCTTACCCTGCCTCTGGGCTGGCCCTCCTCACCCCTAGGGAGGAATAGTCAGCCCAGGGGAGGGGTGAGACAGTGGAGGCCGGCCTCTCAGCTGGCTTGCTGTGCCTGGGCTGGCTGTTCCCTGTCCTGGAGGTGGGGCAAACCAGCCCAGAGTGGAAGTTGGGCTCTGTGCTTGGCCCCCCCCTTCTGCAATTCACCCCACCCAAGGACACCAAACCAAAAGCCTGGTCTGGGCTCTGCAGCCCCTTGAGCTGGCCCTGTTTGAGGTTCAAATATTGTCATGATGGACAGAAGTATAAAATTCTGAAATAGATAGATAGTGGGCCATAACAAAACACACACCCGAATCAAATCAATCCATGAGAGGAAACACTTTATGAAAAATTGTATGTCTTCCTTTTCCCTCTCTTTTCTGTAATTATTAATTCATAATACATATATTTTTTATTTTGCTCTAATCCTGTACAATACACAAAAATAAAGACAATCCTATCCCTTACATTTTAAAAGACAAATACATACTGTGGAAAAGAGGAGGCATTTGAAAATCCAGAAAGTGGAATCAGCTGGAGCCTTTTCTCTCCTTAGACATAAGAGCAACTCTTCTTATACTTCTATGGGGCATAATGACAGAACTTTTTCAGGAGGAGCTGAGTGAGGTAAGAATAGTAGTTTAGTGAACTAGGGTTGGGGGAGAATCATTCCATTCATGAAAACAGTGTAGCAAAATTCACGGAGGCTTGAATGGGAGAAGGAATTAGATGTAATGTAAAAACTGTCTTAATAGAGCACCATTGACTGGACTGAACAATATCCTTTGGCTGGGTAAGCAGAAAGTGGGTTTTTGTTTGCTTTGCATTGATGCAGCAGTACAAAGCACCTGGAGCATTATGGTGACTCTGCTTAAGGTCTGAGATATGGGCTGGTTTGTAGCGGTGCATGGCATTAAATTAGCAGGCTGAGGCAGAGGAAAGAGGCAGAAAGAGCATTATTTTATGAACTTTCCGTGGAACATTAGACTGACTGAGTCTGTAACACTGTGTGATGCTTAGGAAGTAAAACATGTTTTTTGGTTCCATTGCTGATTGATGGGATTTTAATCTCCTTGGCATTTGTACCAGGTAGGAAATGAGGAGATCACTTAATGTGTTCCACTAACTTAAAAATCACTAACATCTGTTGAAGTTAAACATGCACTCTGGCTGACTTCAGGAAGAACTTTTAGTTCATCTTCTTTGCCCATCCCAGCAGCTGTGACTGCAGTGGGCATTAAATTTGATAGTTGGAGACTCATGGAAATAGCTGAGCCAGGCACATAAATGCCATTTTATACGTATGCCTCATATTGGCGAGGGGGAAAAAAAATTGCACTTTGCTAAGTTTGAATGGAGAATCCTAAAATAATGTTTTGTTGGACTCAACACATTTTTCTCTTTATTGGAAATATAATAGCCATTATCATAATGGCGTAAACTATTTTGAATGCTTGCTAAAGCAGAACACTCACTGAAACTGATACACAGGAGTGTATATACATAAACTTGTAATAACAAGAAAACTATGCATCACCTGAGTGTTCTTTATTAATCAGTTAGGATCTTTCTAGTTAAAGAACTATTAACTTTTATATCTCATGAGAGGCTGAGCTATAAACAAACAATATTTCTGGTTGTCAATTGCACATTTTTAATTATGGATGTGGCCAGTGCTTTGGAAGTTACATTCAATGAACCACAGAGGCACCTTCTCCATTAGTCAGATTCATCTACAGCTTCAATAACCATCAAATCTGAGCAGGACAAATATTGTCTCTCATTTGCTAGCACGGCAATTCTATTTATATGTTTGACTTATTTAAAAATGGAAAGCTGTAATATTTGATTTAAGAACAATCTTAAGCAAATATAAAATTTTAAGAGAATAAATTTAAAAATATTTTGAGGGTCTGAGCTCTCTAGAGAAGCGTTTACAACAGAATGTATTTTTATAGTATATTTATAGGAACATTCATGGGAATTTTCTTCTAAGCACACACAGAGTTCACATGTTGGGTCTGACTTTCATTCAGATACTCAGTGCTGTTCTGCAATTGCTTCAGAAGGTACAGCACTTACTTTTATTAAATATAGATAGAAATTCTTATGTCTGTTATAATCAGCTAGAACAAGAGCATGGTTGAAATGCTAAGCCTCTTAGCATGAAAATTTCACAAGTTTTACAAGGGAAAGGGCCAAAAAGAACATTCTTTCTCATTTTTTCATCTAGGTCAAGAAAGTCAAAATTCAAAATATTTCCCTTTACAGTCTAGCATGGTATGGTATGATCAGAATCGGTGTTTATTAGCGATGTTGATACCCAGAAAAGTGTGACTAACGTGTTATTTCACAAGACAACCACAAATAGTAACAATTTAGTTTCTGCTTTATTTACTGCTTTGTTACGTTTCCATATCCAACCCAGAGTGAAGAACAAGTTGCTAATTATATTACTGTACCAAACAGTGTTTATTGTTATTTTATACACTTACAACACAAGGTGGTCATTCAGAAGACTTGGGGTATTTCTTTTAAGATAGGGTGTCAATGTTATATATTTGTAAATTCCTAGTAGTTAAGGCCGGAAGGAGCTATTGTGATATTTTGCTCCAACTTCCTGTAGAAGACAGGCCACAGAACATTAACTAGTATTTTCCCACTTTCTATTCATATCCCATAGGGCTGGATTATATCATCCTTACAACCCACTTGAACAATATCTTATTCCCTGGATAGTTCCATTGACATCAATTAGATTATCTGCATCATAAAGCACTACTCATTTATAGTGGTGTAAATCTGGAGTAACACCACTGAAATCAGTGGAGCTATTCCAGTTTTGTTTTGTTTTAATTACACCAATGTAAGCAAAACCAATCTGTCCCTTAATCTCAATTGCTTCAGTTCTTATCCCTATAAAGCATATACTTCTATTTACCTAACTTACTCTTCCGGTTTAATCAATATAGGTACAGCTACACTATGTGTTTAAGTCGACTTAAGGGCTCTTAAGTAGACTTAAACAGAGCCCTGTCTACACTGCAGGGCAATAAAGTCGACTTTAGGGTCCAGTAAAGTCAACTTTATAAGGTCTGTTTATAAAGTCGACTTTACCGTTAAGTCGACTTTATTAAGTTGACTTAAGGCATGTGGACTCACCTAAGTCAACTTAATAAAGTTGACTTAGTGCAGTGGGACCATTAATTTGACTTTATTAAGTCGAATTAAGCCAGGACACCCATTTAAAGTCAACTTTAGAAAGTCGACTTAATGTAGTGTGTACTCACTAAGTCGAATTAATAAGGTCTACTTAAAGTCGACTTTAAGTAGACTTTATTAAGTCGACTTAATAAAGTCGACTTACCTTTCACAATGTAGACATAGCCTATGTGTAAACCAGTGTGCTATATGGATGTAGATTATTCTCGTGTGCATGATATTCGCTTTAAAAAAAGACTATTACAGAGGAGAAAGAACAAGTGCTCATAAAATAGGATAATGTCCATCCAGGTACTATATATAGTTTTCTGCTTTTCAAGTATATGGCTCCTTTCACAAGTATGCATATGAAGGCTTGTATGAAATGCTAAAGTAGTTTTAATGCAATTAAGCAACCCCACAACACTACTAGATCCTAATAAAGAACAAATGGAACTTCTGGAATGAGAGGCCCTGGGGAAATGTGAAACCCTGTATTTTGAACAGCACTCTGTATATTTTATCAAAGTAGTACATACTTCCCTAGATGATCCTGGTGCCTATAGGCCAGCATTCCATATGAATGCACAGTGAATAATAATCACATTATTTATATGTTACACAAAGTGGTGTAAACCTGAGCTAATCTTTTTAAATTTCCCTGGATTTCAAACTGACTGAAAATAAATAAAGTAGAAAAGAAGGTATATTCTGGATTCTTGTCTAAATTGAGCTTGCTCTGCATGGATTTCTTAATCATGCAGTATTATGTATTTCCCATGGGTTTCCAGAAACAACCAAGATGTGATAGCATAGGCTGAGTGTGTGGCAGGGGAGGCTGTTTATTTTACATATATAAACTAGCTGCTGGGTTGAGTGAAAGGAAAATCCCCTCTCCTCCCTTGTGTGTAAAGGGCTTTGAGGTCTACTGATGAAGTGCTATACAAAAATTAGGTATTATTTTATACTGGATGTGTGCACATTTCATATTGCTTTATTCGGAATCAGGATAAATCTCTCAATTTGTGCTTTGAATGAAGCAGGTACATTCTCCCATATAGAAACAGAGGTGCATGTGTGAGAGAGAGCACTTAAGAAAGACAGAATTTCAGGTTAACTGAGTATGGTGTCTAGCGACTACACAATTATGAAGCCAAGTTCTAAAGGGGCAAACCTGTTGGTCTAGTTCAATAAAAGAAATGAGTCCTGTGGCACTGAAAGACTAACAAATTTATTATTTTTATGGAGTTTTGTCTTGCTCACATCATGCACGCACCATAGGGACACGATGTCTATACTGACAGCAGCAAAATCACCGCCATCAGCCCGGCATTCCGGGACCACTTAGCAGCAAGTATGAACTCGCTGCTGCACTCTGAGAAGTTGGTGCCAGAAGTCCTGGCCCCCAGAAGGCGTAAGGGAAATCCGACCGCAAGGAATTTGTGGTCGGCTTCCCTGAGTGTGTCCCAGTGGCTTAGAAAGTTGCCGGGTCTGCATCCTGGGGGCTTAGAAAGTTGCCGGCACTTATGCAAGGCATTTTACAAGCTTTGTGTAAATGCTGGTTGACTGCCACCAAAAAGAGCCCTAAGTGCAGACTAGGGCAGTGATCATCAAAGTTCAGGTCATGACCCAGCACTGGGTCACAAACCCACAGGTACTGAATTGCAGCACTGGCTCTACTCCTGAAGGGGCTGATGCGCCTCCCTTCTTTGCCAGCTGGTGCTGTTCCCAGGACAGGGGCTGGCTGCCCCTCACTCCCCAGCCGGCTGACGCGGCTTCCAGGGCAGGGGGGCAGCTGCTCCTTGCTCCCCAGCTGGCTGGTGCTGCTCCCAGGAGGTGGGGCAGCTTCCCCTCGCACTCTTGCTGGCTACTGCTGATCCTGGGAGGGGCGGCAGCTCCCCTTCACTCCACTGTTGGCCAGTGCTGCTCCCGGGAAGGGGGTGGCCCATCCGTCCCACAGTGGAGTGGTCACCATCTGGTACACAGGTCTGGAGCTGGATCAGGAGCAAAAAAGCATGACGACCACTGGACTAGGGCAAAGCAACGAACTGGACTCTGGAATCAAACCCAGAAAGCACCTTCACAGGTCTTCAGCAAAGCAGCACGCTCTGGCCACTGTCACTTTTTAATCTAAAGTTTTGCACTGGCCCTGCAAAAGTTGACCCAGGTGGGCTGCCCTTTCCACCTCAGGCCACACAAAGGCTGTTTGGAGGAGGGATAAGGACTCGGATTAATTTTACAGCCCCTGACCGTGACCCAGAGCCTTCCCTTCAGCTCACCCTCCAAGTCGCTTTTGCTTCACAGCCAGACACCCCCACCCCACAGACCCCCAGGACTAGGGTGACCAGATACCAAAACCTGGAAAGGAGGACAGGGAAGCATGGAAAGGAGGACATTGGAGGACACATGGGCTGTGTTCACAAAGCACTCTTATTTCGAAACAACAGAGGTTGTTTCGAAATAAGAAATACCCTGTTCACATGACGCACGGTTGTTTCGAAACAACGGCACCCATTGTTTCGAAACAACGCCATTGTTTCGAAACAACTTAAACCCCACGTGGGGACGAAACAATGCCATCCGAACATGTTTCAAAACAGTGACTTATTTCGAAATAACTGTTGCCTGAAACTGCTCTTTTACTTTGAGTTTTCCTTAATTCGAATTAACAAACTGTTAATTCAAATTAAGTTATTTTGAAATAAGGGGTTATTTCGATACAAGTTGTTTTGACACAACTTGTATCGAAATAATGCCTGTGTGTGAACACAGCCATGGAGAAAAAGTAGTAGTATGTAATCTTCTGTTCTTAGGGGCCTGGAATGCTTCCCCCGAAAAACAGGCTGTCCTGGGAAGTCCCAGCAGACTTTATCAGTGAAAAGCCAGACAACATCATGTATTTTTAAAATACGCGCCGGAGCTAGAAAGCTAGAAAGGCCATGTTTTCCTCCTGCCTGCCATCTGCTAACCCCTCCAGAGCCTCCTGGGCGGCGGGCTCGGGGCCGGGGCTGGCTGTGGGGCAGCCGGGCTCGCAGCGCGCTTTGCCCGACGGCTCCCGCCTTCCCTTGACGGCGGCCCGGGGACGGCGAGCTGCGAGGGCGCGGCGGAGGCCGCTTTTTGGCGGGCTGGGTCGGTGCCGGCCCCGAGGGGCAGATTTCCAGGCAGGGCTGGAGAGATTCGCCCTTTCCAAGAAGAGCGGCGAGCGGCCGATGCCGGCTCCTTCCCACCGCAGGCTTCCCGGCCGAGCCCGCCCCCGGCCGCGGGAGAAGACGGGGGGCGAGTTCCCGGCAGGGGGCACGTGCGCTCCGCGGGCCCGGGCTGGCGAAGCCGGCGGCGGGCGGGTTAAAGCCGGGCTGGGCCCCGGGCCGCCGTCCTGCCGCCCGCCGGTACGTCCCGCCGGGCGGGAAAAGCCGGCCCGGGGGCTCCGCCCTCCCGCCGCTGGCGCCACGTGGTGGCCGGGGCGCGGCGCTCGTGTAAACGCGGCTCCCTCCGGCCGGGCGACGGCTCCGCCGCCTGCAGGGTCCACTTCTGGTTCCCGCCCCTGGCTCCGCCGCGCGGCTGTGTACCCGACCCGGCAGCCTCGCTCCGTGCCCGGGGGTGGGCGGCGGAGGCGGCGTTTAAGGATGCCCGGCCCGCGGCTCCGCGCTTTGCTCCAGGGGCCGCCGGCAGCGCAGGGGGAGGCAGCTGGTGCAAAGGCTCGGCTTGCCCCGCCGGTTTGCACCGGTGGAGGATGCGGTCCGTTTCCAGAGCTGGTGGGAGGGAGGAAACACGGCACCCTGCTTACATAATGCGCCGAGTGGCCTCTTTGCTCTTCCCCCTGTAGTGGCTGTGATTTCACCCCCGTGACTCCCCCCTCCCCACCCCCATTTTTCTCTTTCAGTGAAATAGGAGCCCCCCAAAGTGGATCGTTTCTTTCCCTCTCGCCGCTGGTTCACCCTCCAGCTCGGAGTGGCGATGAGCGGACTGAGGTCTCCTGTGTTGCTGGGGATGGTGCTCTTAATGCTGTCCGCAAGCTGCTCGAAAGAGAGAACTGGCTCCAGAGACCTGAAGAGCAGGCAAAGCCTCTTCAATCTCATCCTGGAGATTATTCAGGAACTGGAGAGGTACCATATGGAAGAGGACAACGGGGTGCACTACTTTCCCGATCGCGATTACACCTTGGGTCGAAGAGAAGTAGCCGACTATGGAGTGTACCCGGACGAGCAGAGAGCTGGTAAGTCGGGGGACTGGCTGTAACCCACTTGCGCTTTTCCTCTCCGGGCAGCTTTGCTCTCCCTGAAGGGGAATGAGCAGTGGCTGTACTTCTTCTTAGAGGAAGTGCTGTCCCTCAAGAGATCTGCAGACTCGCTCCAAGAATACAGGAGATTCCTGCACAAGAAACTGGCTTTGAAAATCCCAGAGTAGAACTGAACTCTCATTTCAGTCTAATGTACTTGAGAAATGCTTAAAAGCCTAACCTGCATGAGCCTTTCCTTTATACTCTGTATTTGTAAGGAAAAACAGTGGGATAGAATGGGGCAAAAGAAATCAGGGAGGAGGTCATTTATTTTCACTCCATTCTGTGAGTTCACCCATCTTCAAAGCATCTGATGAAGTGGGATTTTCTCCCATGAAAGTTCATGCGAAAAATAAACCTGTTAGTCTTAAAGTGCCACATGACTTTTTTGTTGTTGTTGTTGTTGTTTGGGAAAACGTCTGCCTACCCTAGCTAGTCTACGGGCCTGTGGTCTTGTGGATTTATAAGTTTTAAAACGTCCCTCGACTTGACTGCACACCACCTCCCAAGGGAGACTGTTTCACAGCCTATTAGATCCCACACTTGGAAGTTTTCTGCTAGGCAACCTTATGTCTGGCTTTGCTCTCTTTATGAATTCTTTTAACTCTTTGGTGTTTGGACCTTCCAAATGTTTGTGGATTTCATCATTGGTCCCCCACCACCAGAGTCAACCCATGCAACTGTTCTTTCCTTCTAAATTAGTCTGAATCATTCTAATACTTTGAGTTGCTTTTTCTTTCAAGCTTTCTCCGGGAAACTATTTTTCCTGGTAAAAAAAGTGTCCAGAACTGTATGTAATATCCCAGATGCAGTCACATCACACTAATACAGAGAAGGGATGGTTATATCCCTGTCTCAGGCTGTCCTGCTTTTGTGCATGCAGCTCAAAATTGAACTAGCCTTTCTTGCTATCATATTGTATTATAAATTCATGTCTGATTTGCTCTTTACCATCTCTCCTAACTGGAATTATTGCCTCCCAATTTTCCCCTTCCATGAGTGTCAGGGTTTGGGACTGTTTTTCACTAGATAAATGAATTGACACTTTTCTAAGCTGGATTTCATTTTCTTACCTTCTGCCCATCTCTTTTGATTTCTATTGGCTCCTTTCTATCTTTTTCTTTGTACTCAAGGGTGTTCACAACCACTCCTAATTTAGTGTCATGTGACTGTTAATAAAAATTTGAGTTAGCCCCTAATATAGATCATTAGTGAAGATACTAAATAATAATCAACCTAACAGTCACCCATAAACTCAGTGTAATGCTTTCCTTTTGCTTAATATACAGTAAAAAAAAAAAAAGGTTAATAGGTCAGAGTAACCAGTGCAATCTAAGTAGTGTGTGCAACTGAAGCAAACAGTTGTTAACCCAATTTAACAAGGAAGATAAGGGAGTCTATGGGTGTCATGTGTAAGAAGATCAGGCAAAGCAGCTGACAAGCAGCCATGAATAAGACTCAAAAATTAAACTGCTTTAAAAACAGATGAGCTGCAGTACCAGTGTCACTGATTCCTGAAAGGTTTTTTTTTTTGGTTTTTTTTTTTTGTGTGTTGTTATTCCGACCAAAGCTGCTGCCACGGAAATGAAACTGTTGCTTAGAGCCCTCCTTTATTTCAGTCTTAGCATCACTTTCCCACTGTCTGTCCCATGAGAAACTTCTTAGAGAAGCATGTCAGCTTTTAATGCTCTTCGTGACACAATTAGGTCAAATATTATAAGGTCAATTTTTCTCAGACTGACTAAAGTTAGAAGTAAAAGAAGGACTTCTCAGAAATGTCTAACCTCACCAGCAAATCAGATACGGGTGGAAATGTTCCCTGCTTTAAGAAATGTCAGGGGAATGAAAATGACTGTTTAGGCATTTATGGTCAAATAAATAAAGTGCAGGATTATATGCAATCACCACAGCTATCAGCACAGAGTTAGTAACTGAAAGCCATCAAAGAAAACTATAAATCAACAAGACATAAACAAGGGTTGACATTAACATGGATTTCAGTAAACCAGTTTTATTTTGGCATGTGCTGAACACAAGATGCAGAGAAGCAGACCACAAGAGTGAGGAAAAACAATTTGCTTTTTATATTCCTTCCCTGTGAATTTTATTTAATGCTTGAGATAAAATAAGGACTGTTTCTAGATTTCCTGTAAATATGCTATTGTAGATAGTGCTTGTCAGCACTTGCTTGTGACAAAACAGTGCAGGTGCTCACAGGACAATGTTGAATAGAAAGCCACAGAGCAGCCTGCAGACCTTTCATTCCCCAGTGTGTTTTTGGACCTTCACTACTTGTGGACGCTGCAGTTTCTAAGCACCAGTGATCTTAAAGTGATATATCTCGATCATGTCAGGCAGGGGAATCCAAAATGTGGCCCAAAGTGCCCTACGATGTGATTTCGGTTGCTCTCATTTTTAATGTAATTGTGTGGCTGTTGGGTCCCTGCACTGCAGTGCTCCATATTCTTTGTAGCACTGGTTTTATGTGAAAAATAAAAGCAGCTTCTACTTCTTTCACATTGTGGTTCTCAATCTCCTGGTAATCTGTCATTTTGAGCAGTTGGGCAAAATTTTGGCAGCTCCTGGCAATGGCCCAACCAACTTTGACAAACATATTTGCAGTGCAGTATAATGAATATTTTTCTTTCCCCTCCTCAACAGAAATAGTTCCTAGAGATTTGAGGATGAAAGACAAGTTTTTAAAGCATTTAACAGGTAAATTTTAGATTTTTGCATTGTATCCATCTTTTCACACAGATACCACTCTAGCCCTGCTACCCTTCTACTAGTTCCTTTGTGCTGTGTTGACTCACCACTTGTTTTTTTCCTGTATTTCAGGACCTCTCTATTTTAGTCCAAAATGCAGTAAACACTTTCATCGGCTTTATCACAATACAAGAGACTGCACCATCCCAGCTTGTAAGTGCCATAAACCAAAGCTTTAACAAAACAAAACAAAACAAAAAAAGGCCAGCAAGCTAATGAATGGGGTGGCTGTAAGAGAGAAGTTGAAATACTGTGCAACTGTACAGTACCTTTCAATTAAAGGGCTCAAAGTGCTTTGTAGATTTGAATTGGTCTTTGCCTCTCATCTGTGAGGTAAGTATTATTTTCATTTTACAGAAGGTGAAACTCAAGCAGTTTCCATTATGGATACACTGTACAATGATTTTTTAAAAAGTGCTTCCTAGGAGTCCAGCTTTATTGTCTCTTGATGTTTCTAAATCAATTGCACTCACTTTACCAAAATAATAATTACTAGTGTTGCAAACTTAACTTAGTAGCTGAAAACCAAGTGGATTTACTTCCTTTTTGTGCATCATCACTTCACACACATTCTACGGACAAATTTTCCATGTTACATTTTGGCAACTTCATGGACTTCCAGTCATCCTCAATGACACCTCTGAAACTGTTGTGCCTTCATTAGATTTACAAAGGTGTAACTTACTGGAACTTAATAAACAAATCAATTGATGGACATGGATGAACAAAACCCAACTCACTATGCCTCAGTTGTGTTGACAGTGCAGTGTAAAAAGGAATACAAAATAGGAATTATTTCTTTTGTCACAGCAAACTTTGAGTACAAATAGGGAGCAAACCTGTTGCAGAAGAATAAGATATTTTTCAAAAGCCTTTTTCAGAAGAGCACATTTTGATGTGTGCAGCCCCAGAGATCAGTTGCAGAGATGGAAAAGAACCAAGACTTCCTCACTCAACTCCCATGCTTTAAAGGTTTCTTTCCCATTTGTAACTACCTGTACATTTTAAAATTAAATTTATTAAGAAGTGCAAGTCGTCTCCTCGATTATAAGATAAGGACTAGTCATTAGTTTATTTGAAACAAGATGATGGTTTCCACCTAATTTCTAGTGAACCTTATCACAAAATCATCATTATGTTCAGCATTAATTGGAATGTTCAGCAGTGGAGCCAAAGACCAAATGGGCCTGAAGACTGAACTAGCTTTACTTACAGATATGCTTGTTGCATTTTATGTATGTGAAACAGAGAATTGGCAGTGGTGGTGCCTGTACTCAAACTGTCTTACTCATAAAGCAGTCTAGGGCTGACAATCTGCCACCTTTCACAAGGACAAGACTTACTTAAAACATTAGTAAAATAAGAGTATAATGGATAAGTCAGAGATGACACTTAATCCCTGTGTCTCACAAACAACTCTTCATGGAATCTTGAAATACGTACCTTGCAATGTGTATCCTTTTGTTCTCTATGCATAATAGCTTCTGTTTGGTTTAGGTGGTAAGCTGAGTAATGTACTGCTTGTGTAATTTTCATTTCTGGTTACAGCTACCTATTTATCCATGTGCAACTATTAAAAAATAGATAAGGAAAATTAAAAAAAAAAATCCTATCCAACTGCCAGCAGAAAAACATTCTCTCTGGTACATTTTCTTACGTTTTGTGCAGTTTGGTGGTATCCCAGCTCTTAAAAGTCAGGATTCGTATACCAAGAACTACTGACGCTTGAACTGTAACCCAGGCTGCTAGCTATAGTAAGTCTTTAACTGAGCATGTGATCCAGTCTCTGAATAATTCCTTTTCATTCTGCACTGCACACCGATAACACTGTTCACGAAACAGATTACTTGATTGAACTTAGTGGGCATGGTACATTTTCAACCATTACTACCTCAGTTTTACTCATAACCTATGAAACAAGACTGTACAAATATCTAAAGGGAATCATCTTGTACTTCCATATGAAACAGATCTCACGTAACCAGTCTTTTCTTTTAATTCTGTGTCCTCAAAGTGCATTAGATCACTGAAAGTTGTATTTTAATGACGGGCCAGTATCACTGCAAAACATTTAATTTGATATGCAAATGACATGATGCTGGTTCAGATCCAGCACTTCCGTGTGCCTTAGTTAGATGTATAACAGGATATATTTATACAAGGTATTTGCATCCACAATTACGCTGGTTTTGCACACTACCAAAGAAATTGTAGAGAATGCATGGAAATTAGGCATTTAATATTTATATTGTAAATCCTTAGACATACAGGCACTTTCTACCATTATAACTTAAATTTTTAAATAAAGGTACTGATTAAAGTTGGTTACGATGATAGTTGAACAGCACCTCTATGAACTTTATTTTTTAAAGCCGCAATCAGTAACTTGAGTTATTAAGTTATTGTATTTATGATCTTTTTCACTGTAGACTACAAAAGATGTGCCAGGCTTCTTACTCGGTTGGCAGTAAGTCCAATGTGCATGGAAGGATAAGGTAAGCTTTTTGACAGAAGTAATAACATTTTGCTGCATTGCAAAACTGGATTTTGCATTGTAGACATGAAAAATGCATGAGTTTAAAAACAATCATCCTTTGGCTAAGGTATTCCCTTTTCAGAGCACTTGACATAACTATCTTAATCTGGCAAAATAGTGGCCATAAATAAAGGGTAACCCCTACTGGAAGGCATTATAAAGATCCATAGACATCAGCTGTGAATTATTCATAGCAGTATGCAGCTAGCAGATAGTGAATTTGCTTTTATAGAACAAAATACAGCAACCATAGTTGATTTTTCCCCCCCAAGCTGACACATTATACAACTGTGTGTTCTGTTACTAGTTGCCCTTTCACATTGGCAACTGTAAATTGTGTACATTTTAAAATGGATTAATACATACATAGATGGCACAAATCCTTCTCAAGTAATTCAGTTGTAAAATATCTGTAGAACTCAAAACAATAAGCATGTTACTCAGATTTCTTTGGATTTTCATGATGTTCAGTTTTACCCCATGAGGTTTTTCCCCTGATGCACCTGATTAATGCCTTTTAGCAGTAATGGGAATTTCAAGTGCACGCCAAAGGAAGTGCCATTCCAAAAGAGCTATACCTTTAGAAGCTGACATCCTGCACATGAAGACTAATTCATCTTTTGTCAGCTGAGACAAAAATACAGTTGTATGTGATTTATTTATGTTTTTAATTTTTAAATGGGGTTTGATACATTAAACATTTTGGCTTTTCCCTGGGTAATTATTAAGTAATATAGGTCATTAAATGAAAGTTACAGGTCAGAATTATCTCACATTTTGCCCTAACAGTTATTTCCTCCTATTTCTTGCTTTACAAGAAAACCAAACCAGCCACAATTTACTTTTGTAGGTTTCTGAGCTCCTATAGCTGAATAAGTGTTCCCTGTTTTGAAAGCTTAATTTATCCTTAATAATAATAGACTTGGAGGCAACTCCTTGAACCAGATCTTGCCTGTTTAAGGGTGACATCACAGAACCTACTGCATACAGCCTTTAGATTCATGCACTTGTTGTTGGGAAGGTGGGGTAAACTTCTTGTTCTAAATAAGGCAACTCTGCAGTTCCAAGGTAGTGAATTGTGTAATTCAGGAAGCTAATTGGCCCCCATCATCCATATGTTCTATTGCTAGGCATATGTGGAATGTTACTGCTGCAAATACCTGCCAGAAATGGCTAGTAAGCATTGATGAAGGAACACAGCCTACAGTGCATTTTTCGTTTTTCAGTTCTCTCAGAAACCCCTCTGCATCAACACATCTTATTAGCATTTTATGAATTTTCAGGGTGAGATGGGACAAGGGGCAACTTCCACTCAAACTTGGAGAGTTTCTATTACAAAATCCATAACATCAGGGACTTCTACTCTGAGAATGGGACATAATACACAACCTCTGTAGGCAGTGCCTTCCTGATAGCACCATCATTCTTAAGGTATCTGCTTTGTTGTAAAAGACTGTCATCATAAGTACCTCAACATTCATAATTCTCTATCAAATCTGGAGGATCTAGAGGCCATTCTTCCCATCACTCCTCACTCTGAGGAAGGTTGTGATATTTCCTGCTGTGAAAAGCATGGTACAGCTATATCATCATGTCACATCAAATGTGCAGACAGAGGAAGGTGGTTCTCTTCACCACAAGTCAGTCAAACCCACCTCTGCAGGCTGCACATAATTTCTGCTGGACCTGGCCTTATGAGTTTTGCCACATAATGCTAATTAAATACATATAGATACCAGACTGTAAAACCCCTGGCACATACTTAGGATAATTTAGCTACTAATCAAAAGCTAATGAATATACAACTCATTTACAGGGTAATATAATGTAAGCCCTTCTTACTTTTGTTATCTTAATAGCCAGTAGTAAATCAAGAGTTAAGATAAATGTTGAACATAAAGAACAAAGTTTTGCTTTGTTCTATAACTGAAGCACTTGTGTGGAATTATTCCAGATTTGCATCAGTTTAAAAAAGAGCAAAATTTGGCACTAAATTCACAGCAGTTATGGATGACAATAGGTGTTTGGAATATTCTGACCAACTATGAGACATGGTTCATCTATACTCATTTTCAATTTCCCTCGCAATTTGTACTCTAAAAGACAACCACCACTTATTTTATACTGCACTCTAAATTGAAAACATAATTCATGAATACATTCATAATAAAAGTGCATAGTAGATATGTAGCTGCCTTTCCTCACTCATTATTGCCCAGCTAACTTAAGTAATGTTGTCTCTGTAATGATCACATATTTAGAAACTAATAAGCCATGCACTTTGAAGTCCCATTATAGCAAGGCACTTGCTTAACTTTAAGGTTATGCTCAGTGCTTTTCTGAATTGGGGTTTGAGGACAGATGGTGAAAGTTCAGGATAATTTGCAATCCACCATATATTTTTTTGTTAATTTTTAAAAGAAGTTTTGTTATTCCCAGAAATTGGGAATAGTTCTTTACATATATTCATATCCCTCTATGGATAATAATATACCCTTTTATTCCACACATTTAACATGACAGCATTATTTTGTTCTTAGTTATCCTTAAATGACACGTTTTGGCATCTTTACCTAGTGGTAGACAGAAATAAACTTTCCATGTGAGCAGGTTATTCTGTAAGTGCAGATCATCTTGCATATTCCTTTGAAGCATCTGGTTCTTACAGGGAACAGTAAGGATACTCTCTTGGCAGAGCCACTGGCCTGATACAGCATAAAAATACCTATGGTCCAAACTAGTCACATGATCTCTTCAATTTGTGTGTGTATTTTGTTCATACCAATGACAACAATAAAAACCTAGGGTTAATTATATTACCTGGTGCTTTTCACCAGTATATCTCAAAGTACATTACAAGGAGAGTCAAGTTTCATTACTGCTGTATTTGGTAGTTTATCTTGCTACGCAATCCAACTTTTACTGCACTTGCTCCTTCCTGAAAACAGGTTGAGTGTTAGTGTTTGGTAAGCTGGCAGTTAGCTTTTGCTTATATGCTTTAGTGAGGCATGAATATTTGTCCATAGTGTTTATGAGTTCTCAAAATAGGTTACATTTGTTTTGGATTTCTACTTACAATATGCTTGAGATTATTACAACTTCAAGGTAGGCAAGAGGCTTCAGATTTGAGGAATGAGAAAATGAGTAGAAACAAAGACAGTATTTAAACAATTGTCTGTTGTAACATAAAGGTGGATATTCACTAGAAACCCAACACAAGTTATGCTGTGCATGCTCAGGTTACAACGAAAGATTTAACATCTGTCACCAGATTCATAGAATTAAAAATGAATCTTGAGCAATGGGGCTCATTTACAGTTGCCAATAAGGCTTAACCACATCCTCAAAGAGAACATATTCCCTTTGTCCTTAGCTCAGCCATTTGTTCTAGACACTTGCACCACTGGCTGTTTAATCATCCTTGTTAATCTTTTTAAAATCTTGGCTGCAGTCCCCAAAAGTTATTACTTGTTTTGTGTTCCACAGACATTCTAAAAGGGCCCAGTTATCAGAAAGTGCACATCATCCATGCTTTGAAAACCAGACCCTTTAAAGTGTCAGAGGAGGAAGCTTAATATTGCTGTACCCCAGATTGCCAAAACACTTCTTGAAAATCTTGGCTAATGGCTGATTGCTATTCATTATAAAATCAGAAATGCTGATGTGTTACCATTAGGTTTAATTTTTAGCCCGATTTCTAGCTCCTCACTATGCACAACTCCTTTGTGCCTGTGAGTGTTCTTATCCAGCTCCACAGTTTGCACATAGTTCCATACGCAATCAGGGATTTCTACACACACAAATATGATCCTACTTGGGATGGGTGGTGTGGAAAATAAGATTCCGGGGGGCAGAGTCACAAATGTTATAGACCAGGACCTGTTAAATATTTTGTATATAGCATCATTTTTCTTCCTGACTATAATAAAACCATAATGTGCATAATCATGGACACTGGAATATCATGCTAATTATCTCCCTTTTAGAGCATGATTAATTTTCTTAACACCCTCTGCATTTCACAATGTTTTGACAAAAAGAACCCAGTGGTTGCTGCAGACAAGCTGGCTGAGTCAACAATGTATACTCATTGCAAAGAAGGCTAATAGTTTATTGGGCTGCATTAGTAGGAGCATTGCTGGCAGATCAAGGGAAGTAATTAAACCCCTCTGTTCAGCACAGGTGAGACAGTATTTGGAGCACTCTGTATAATTTTGGTCCCCAGTACAGGAAAGATGTGGACAAATTGGAGAGAGTCCAGTGGCGAGTAACAAAAATGATTAAGGAGCTGTAGCGCATGACTTATGAGGAGGGACTGAGAGAACTGGGCTTGTTTAGTCTGCAGAAGAGAAAAGTCTGTGGGGATTTTATAGCAGCCTTCAGCTGCCTGAAGCAGGATTCCAAAGAGAATGGAACTAGGCTGTTCTCAGTGGTGGCAGGTAACGGAACAAAGAACAGTGGTTTCAAGTTGTAGTGGTGGGGTGTTAGGCTGGACAGGTAAAAAAAACCTCAAAAACTAGCTGTGTGTTGAAACATTGGATGGGTTACCTAGGCAAGTGGTGGCATCTCAATCCTGAGAGGTTTTTAAGGTCTGATTTGAAAGAGTCCTGAATGGGATGATTTAGTTGGGGTTGGTTCTGCTTTGAGGAAGGCGGTAGGACTAAATGACCTCCTGAGGTCCCTTCTAACCCTAATATTCTGTCGTTATATAACAGTTCTTTGAAATCCCAGGCCTCACATTATATTTCCTCCCAGAGATTTGAGGTTACCCAGCCCACAATAATACATTTGCATTTAATACAACAGACCTCAACTTACCTAAACTTAATTCAGTAGGGTCTCCCAAGCATATGGCACATCTGTCACAATGCACATTTAACTAATTTAAGTGCATTATACACCATTTGCAATTTTTCAAACTTAGCAAAACATACATTCCTTACCAGCAATATATGCCAAATTAAAGTTTTAACCTAATTTCCCCCACCCTACCCCTCAAAAATCACTTTGGGGTTTAGAAGTAGCTTGAGTTTTCATCTAAACATCTTCATTGAATGAGCCTCTGAAAATAAATTAGAATGAAAAAGCCACATTCAGCTAAAGTGAGGTCAGTTTCTTATGCATTCAGGGCCTGTTGACACACATGATGAAACCCAGATAATTAAAGAGGGTTTTATTTATTATTTGTATTGTGGTAGCATTTAAAAACTCCACTCCAACATCAAAGCCAGAACCCCACTGTGTACAGACACAAGACAAGAGCCAGTGATTTAAACTGGATCTCAAAACAGAATACTAAATCTGTTGCTGTCTTATATATAAACTCCAGATCTTTCCACTAAAGGGAATGGTGGGGGGTGGGAACCACTACCACAGTCCAAAATTATGGGAATGTAACAGCTGCTATGCCAGCCCAGACCATAGTACATCTTGACCAGTATCCTATCTCTGACAGTGACCAATACTACAGCTTCAGTGGGAGTGTACAGAACAGGGTCATTAAGGAGTAACCCACCTCGGTCTTCCTCCCCTGGCTTGTTAATCTAAAAAAAGAAATTAAGCATAAAGTATTAAATATTTTAAATAGTAGAATTTTGTAGTTTTCAAAATCTATTGTTCAGCTATGGAACATCAAAGAGATAAGGATAGAAGAAAGTAGGATGCTTTTCTGAAAAAAGGGTTCTTTGGTGGGTAGAATGATATGAACAGAATGTGATCAGAAATGGACTAACAGATTTTCAGAGAGTTGTCATCAAATCTTATTTACTAACTCCATTCAATCTGCCAAATGCATTTTAAATAGTTGAATTAAAATATGAAAATACTGAAAGGCAACTAATTTTTTGTTTCTTTAACCACAACAGGTATTACCATACAGAAAAGAAACACCAAGAACTAAGAGAAGTGCCTTGGAAACCAACAGGGAAATAGAACTTAATACCTTTATAACATACTCCATTGTGAAGAGGATTTATTTTTGCAGATTGACAGACTATTTCCCATAATTCTTTTAACTTGCGTTTTGTATGCTGTCAACGGTTTGCAGATCTACATTCTTTACAGTAGTGTAACTGCCAATAGTACTTATTGCTCCATACTTAAAAGTACACTCCACATTTGATGTGTAGTGCTGCCAAAAATTACATGAACGTGTACCCTTCACCAAGAAATTAATGTTCTGTTGCCGAGTTCTGAAACTTGGAGGATATTTCTGTTTATAAGAATCTACCCCACAGCGGTGGTTTTCACTTGATATTCTTCATGCTTATTCAATTAAAGGAGTTTGGGTAAAACAAACATTTAAAATTTCAGTGTTGGAGGGGCCACACTGTACCCTTGGAGTACAAGTTACAAATTGCATGACAGATACAAGAGGCGATTCCAAGTGAACATGTTTTCTAGGAACATGAGTGTGGATTTTGTATACACACACAAACTGCCGTTAGTTTCTGTTCAATAAATGTATAAACATTCCAGGTAATGTGCAATATGTAAATATTGTAAATAACATACATAAGTAATAAAGTGTTTGATATATTACATGATTTGCAATGTATATTTTTACATGTCCCATTAGAATAATAGTCTTCACAAATGAATTAATTTTCAAATGTTTACTCATAATGTTTCAGAGCAAAATAATCTGTATATTTTATTAAAATCTAATGCTAAATTATATCAGGAGCATAGCTTGTGAAAAGGCTAAACAACAACTACATCAGGAGATCAAACTATGCATTTCATTTTACTTTAAAATCACCTAACCCAACTTAATTTGTGCAAGTGTCATTTAATTTATAAGCAATAAAACCCCAAAGAAGAAACTGCATGCTATGAAACATTCTTTAATAAATGCATTCCAGACATACACGTGTTCTTTGAAAGAGAGTTTCAGTGTGAAAAATCTTTTATGTGAGCTCTTTATATCATATTGGACTGTATACTATAAAACCCTTGAGTATGATACAAGTAAGCAGGGTTAGGATTTTCAGTTTCATAGAGTTTAAGGACAGAAAGGACCCTTGGATCATCTTGCCTGACCACTGGCATAGCTCACATTATCAAATCCATCCAAATACCCTATGTTGAGTCCAGTGACTTCAGTTGAAAGAAAGCATTTTAATCCTTTAGGAGACTAAACTAGAGAAACCATAAGCACTCAATAGGAGAGACAAAAATGCCACCACAGAGAACTGTTTAGGTGAGATATGCTCAGATGATCCTGGGAGGCTAACCACACTCTGAGGATGATGAAAAGCCCTCAAGGTTCCTACCAATCTGTCTTTGGGGAAAGTCCTTCCTGGCCTGAAAGCGTGTTATGAATTGTATGCAGAGCAAGACAGACAAACTAGTTATCTAAGGGAATTTTGTACATCAGCCTATGTTAACTAGTAACCTATCTAGCTGTGACAGAACTGATGCTTCAGAGGAAGGTGACCCTTCTACCCATGATAACTGCACTCTGGTGAGTGGGTGGAGAATTCCTTCCTAAACCCTTTAGGTGACCAGCTGAAGCCCTGCTGCATGAAATTATCAAATAGACAGTACCAGTTTCAAGAGCAAGATAAAAATTATGTAAACAAGCTTGTTCTCCCCAAAGCTCACAAAGGAAGGTGAACAACAACATTGGGATTCATAGATTCCAAGGCCAGATGACATCACCATGTCTACTTAGCCTGATGCTGTGCACCCACAAAACTCCTAGAAACTGACTTCAAACATCTTTCAGAAAAAAATATCAGATTTTTTCAAGGCTCTGAACAAGAGCGAATCTACCACCTCCTTTGACTCTTCCTATTTAAATTTATGCTCCCAGTCAGCTTTACTTACAATTGTTTTCAATCTCAGAAAACTGGCCCTTGGAGTTCCAAATATATACATGATTGGTTGGTGCCCCCCACGAGGCACATGTAAGCAGATCATGGTAAATGCTAATTTTTAGGTCAGCACTGATTAACATACACTAGTTAGCATATTATATGTCATTAATACCATGATATAGCCATACCACACATCTACATCTAGTATGCATTCAGTAATGCTAAGATATTTAGCATAAATCAACAGGATTATGGTACAGGTCAGTTAAGGCTATATCACTGTTATAATATCTTTGCTTAAGTGCGTAAGCGGATGGGAAATTAATGAAAAATTAACAAATTCATTTCATGTCTAAGTACAACCTTCATGGACCAGTACCTTCAATACTAATATCTAAAAAGATAAGAAGGAACATAATAAATTAAGGAATTTGGGACAAAATGATGGATTGCACTTTAGTGATGTGTAAAGAGATGTATAAATTACAAAATCACCATGTGAATGCCTTCACCTGAGATGGGTAATTTTGGGAGCACATTCTACTGCTAAGGAGAATATAACATCTCTCAGCATGGAGAGCCTTTCAGGGACACATATCATATAGATCTTTTCTCCTGCAGTATATTATTGATTTATTGTAATAAACCCAGCTGACATTGGTTATTTGTGTCTATTACATAAACTTAAGTGTGCTCAAATAATTGACTACGCAATTTATGAACAGTCAATTTACTCTTCTTTGCCCATCAGAATAAGGTCCAATACGGAGCTATCCTGTTGGATTCCAAACCTTCTGTTTAGGAATAGCCATCTGTTATTTTTAGGACCTCAAAAGAAGTTTTGTTGCTAGCCATCTAAGATGCTAAGCAAGTATCTCCCACTATCTTCTGCTAGAAGAATTACGCTACCCATATCCCATTAAACTCCAGCTGGATTTGAGCACTTAACTTGCTAGGTTTCTTTTAGTACAAGACGTATATATGATGTAATTTATGTGACTTCATGAAGCACTAACATTTTAACTGTCATTGACATTTAATACATTTATACAAAAAGTTTAGGTAGGAAAATAATGGTCTCCTATGCAATTAAGATCTATATCCATAAAGTCTCAGTTTCAGGAGGCACTCTGATCCACAAAAGCTAACAATCAGCTGCTGCCTAGCCCTACAGGTGCCCAAACTTGCTCAGCACCTGACGTTTTACTTTAAATTTTTTTCACTTCTAAGCATGCTGTTTCACTCTAGGCCAGTGGTTCCCAATCTTTCCTTGGCCATGGCATGCCTTACTACCTTTAATTATTTTGAGGCACACCACCATATAGACCAGGGCTCTCAAACTCAAATCTCCATGAGGGCCGCATGAGGACTAGTCTGTTAGCCCGAGGGCCGCACCACTGAAACCTTTTCAAACAACAATATTGCAAATAACAGTAACAATAGTGTCATTGTGGGCTGCAAGAAATAGCTTTAGGGGCTGCGTGTTTGAGACCCCTGGTGTAGTCTCTAAATTAACACATTAATATTCACGAGCCAATCCAGAACTGTGAGTAGTTTTTCAAAAAATTCCATGGCACACCTGCTCAGGCCTGATGGCACACCTGTGTGCCATGGCACACCGGTTGGGAAAAACTGCTCTTGGCCTCCAGACACCTGTCTCATGGCTGAGCTCTAGAGTGATCCACAAACTTGGGGAAGACAGGTAAAGCAGCTTAAAGGCTGCTTAATGCTGCATTATATGGGGAAGGGGAAAAGAACTGCCTTATAACCTTTACTCCAGTGGTTAGGTACTCACTCAGAATACAGGAGACCCTTGTCAATTCTTTTTCCTGTTGATGTGAATAGGGGCTCTCCACCTGCCTGTGGAGTGCCATAGCCACTGAACTAAGTGATACTCTGGTGTGAGTCTCAAACTTTCTTACTGAAGCTATTCCACTTTTTAAATTATTCATTTACTGAATTAATTAATTGGGTCTGAGACAATCACTGTATAGTGAGGTGACTACAGCATCCAAAGAGGTTGCTTTGACTTGATTTTACTATATTTTCCATGTATTTAAGGGTGAACAGATGCAGATAAAAAAAATAAGAAATTCTTTATTTTGCCATTTGGTATAATGTTTTTCATAAAACTTGAGAAAATTTAATCTGTAGCCCATCATCTTTATGGATCATTAGTAGTGCATCTTCCACATGTATGTTTGTATAAATGCCATTATGCAACTACCCCCCCACCCCCAAAAGGCTAGCTATAGAAGTTATATAGCACACATAAGTGTCACTGTGTTTTCCCCCTTAGTTCTCTCATATGAAACCAGACACTGAAATTTGTTTTGAACACTTGCTAGGATGATAGTCAGACATGCCCACACTTTTACAATTTATTGAACTTTCTCAAAACAGAGCAGAATTGCCTCCCATGGAGGCAAACACACTGTACTATGGTGAAGCATGTCATCTTTAGTTTAATACTGAACTTACAACACATACTTTTCATGGACAACCTACTCCCACATGAACAGTGTTCATGGATACTATTAAAAGAGAAGAATTATGAGAGATTGCACTTTCAGCTACAGTTTTGACTTTAATAGATTAATATTGCCAGATCAAGATATGAATCAATTATGTTTTTATATTGTATTGAAGCTTTGCTGGCTGAACTTAAAACAATGTCAAGATGGACTGATGCACCTGGATAATCGTCTTTCGGATCTGTAAACTATGTGACAGGAAGGAGTCTTGCTTACCTTCTGTCATGGAAGTCACTCATTTTCTGATGATGCCAAAGTGTACTCCACCTCACAAGACAAGTTAAGCCCTGTCCCAAAGACTATAGCCAGATTTCAACAACTGAGACACAACCAAAGAAGGGATGTGGGAAGGGCAGATGAAGAACAGTGAAAAATAAAACTTACGGTAATCTAGAAAGGAGTACATTGTTAGTCAAGGATTTTAAAAAAATTAGTTCCAAAGGGGTAGCCGTGTTAGTCTAGTTCAGCAAAAGAACCCACCACAAACAAGGAGGCCTGTGGCACTATTAAAGACTAACAAATTTATTTACCGCATAAGCTTTCAGGAGAGAAAATCCCACTTTGTCAGATGCTTTAAAAATATGGGGGAAGCTACAGAATGGGAGGAAAATAAATGCAGGGAAATGTAAGTCATAGGATCAGGTCACACTGTAACAGCAAATCAAAGCTGTAGTTAAGATTCAAACACTCCCTGCAGCAAAACAGGAACAAAGCAAGACAGACAACACCAGAAATATTATATTTACTACCAAAAATCGACACAAAAAGGAAACCGTGGACGCCCCATCATCTCAGGCACTGGTACTCTTCCTTCAGGCTTGTCTGGCTAAGTTTTACGTGGACTCCCTCCTCAGACCTTATGCTATCAACTCTCCTAGTTATCTTTGAGATACCATGGACTGTCTGAGGAAAATTGGTGACCTTCCACAAAAAACCATCCTGGCCACCATGGACGTAGAACATCCCACGCAAAGATGGATTACAAGCTATTAGAACCACCATCCCAGATGATCCCACAGCACCCCTCGTGGCTGAACTTTGTGACTTCTGTACTCACCCACAACCATTTTAGATTTGAGGGTTATTTATACTTTCAAGTCAGCTGCACTGCTATGGGTTCCCGCATGGCCCCATAACATGCCAATATTTTTATGGTCAACTTAGAACACCACTTCTTCAAGTCTCATCCCTAAGCACCTCTCCTCCACTTATGCTACACTGATGACATCTGCATCATCTGGACTCATGGTAGGGATGCTCTTGAAGATTTCCACAGAGATTTCAACAATTTCCACTCTACAGTCAAACTTAGCCTGGAACACTCCACAGAGGAGATCTACTTTCTGAACACTATAGCATGAACCAGGGATGCACCATATGCACCACCCTATACTGAAAACCTACTGATTACTATAGCTACCTACATTCCTCGAGCTTTTTCTCCAAAACACACCACATGATCCGTCATCTATAGCCAAGCCCTAAGATACAACCACATTAGCTCCAATCCCTCAGACAGACACAGACACTTTCAGGATCTCTATCAAGCATTCTAAAAACTACACTATCCACCTGTGGAAGCAAAGAAACAGATTGACAGAGCCAGGCAGGTACCCTGACATCTACTACAGGAGAAGCCCAAGAAAGAAAACAAGAGATCACCGCTAGAACAGTGATTCCCAATCTTTTTAAGGCTAGGGACCCCTTTTTAGTGCAAAAAAATTGAGGCACCCCAGCTGCATTTGTGCCAAAGTGGTGCTGCAGCGGACCAAACCCAGCCTGCATGGGCATTATCTGTCCCACACCACTGGGGAGCCAAGCTGCTACAGCCATGGCCCCTTCCCCCTGCCTCTGCTGGGGAGCAGAGTGGCCCCATCCCCCCTGCCCTTGTCGACAGGGCCATAACTACAAATTCTGGCCCCTGGGGCAAGTAGCCCAAAATGTGCTCTTCCCCAACTCCCCCCCCAGCCCTGCTGCTGGCTCCCCAGCCTCTACTGCCCACCACCATCCACTCAGAAACATCCATGCCAGCCTCCGCTGCCCACTCCAAGCCCCTGATTCACCCAATACAGCCCCACACCAATTCTATTCCCAGATAACCACATTCGCCTCTGCCACCCATTCCCATCTGCCCAGAGATATCCATCCCAGTCTCCCCCACCAAGCCCACTACCTGCATGTACACCCACACCAACCTCCCATGCCCAGCCCCATCCACCTGAGCCTTCCCAATCTCACCCACTCCAATACCCTTACAAACTCCCACTTCAGTCTCTCCACCCCAGCCTCCCCATTTATCCTATTACTTCAGAAACATGAACCCCAGCCTCTCCACCCACCCCAATTTTCCAGAGACAACCATCGCTGCTATCCCCAACCAACCCCATGCCTCTAACACATCCATCCCAGCCTCCCCATTCATCCCATTCATCCACTTCAAAAGCCCCTCTCTCCCCAAAATAAACACCATTCCCCTTGACAGCTTTACCCCCTCCCCTCCATACCCCCAGCCTTCTCCTGCCCACTCCATTCCCCAAATAATCCCAGCCTCCTCCTCACCTGCTTTCCTAATTTCCTCCCCTCTATTTACCCCTAGCCTTCCCTTGCCACCCATCCGTTAAATACACCAAGCCTCCCCCTACCAGCCTAAACCCCTCCTCTCTACACTTTCAGCCTCCCCATCCTCCTCAGGACAACCCCCACCCCCAGCTCCCCTTGACCTGCTTTAGGCTCCCTAGCTTTGGAGCTGCGGCCGCAGGCTGCAGCTCATCTGGCCAGGTGCTCTCTCATGGGGCAGCCAGAGCTGCTTCTGCTGTCCTAGTTTCAGCTCACTCAGCTTCTAGGGTCACCGGGGCCACATCTGGGTGTCACCGCCAGGAACAGGTGCCCGGGACCTGCATGCCCATCCAGGTCCCCCCACCACCACCCAGGGCCCCCTTACCTGGTAACTGGAACTGGAGCGGCTACGTTGGTTCCAAACCTTTCTGGTTCTGGCCACCAGATAAGGGGGCCCTGGGATGGGGGAGTCCAGACAGGCACACAGGTCCCCAGCATCTATTCCTGGTGTCAGCCCCCAGAGCTGGCCCCAGCAACCCCAGAGCTGCTGCTCCAAACTTGAGCATGGGGCGGGAGATTTAGGCAGCTCCCTGCTAGCTGTTAGGAGCCACCACGGCCGTGGCCATGGCCTCCTCCCCCTGCCCCTACTGGGGAGCTGTAGCTGCCACAGCCATGGCCCTTTGTTCCACTCCTAGCTCATTCTCCACACCCCCCTGCTGATTTCCTGTCCCCAACCCCAACTTCCCTAGCTGCCAGAGCTCCTGCCAGCTGGCCACCCTCAGGTTACCCTCTCTGAGCAGGAGAGTTTTTAATACTCCTTGCCTGGGGGAAGCTCCCTGCTGGCTGGAAGCCTGGGTCTCCATGGCAATCAGAGACCCTGGCGGCATCTGGCCCCAGCTCCCAGCCTGTCTGCAGACCCACAGGAGCCACTCTGCGGCTAGTCATCACCTACAACTGCCAAGTCAGACCTCTATAGCACATCATCAGGAATTTACAGCCTATTCTACAAGACAATCTCTCACTCTCTCAAGCCTTTGAGACAGCCCCCCCAAAACTTAAGCAGATGCTCACCAGCAGATACAGACCTAACAACAGAAACATTAAAGCAGGCACATATCCCTGCAACTAACCATGCTGCCAACTTTGCCCACATATCTGCACAAAAGAAACCATCACAGGACCTAACCAAGCCAGCTACTCCATCAAGGGCTCATTCACCTGTTCATCCACCAATGTGATTTATGACATCATGTGCCAGAAATGCCCCCCTGCCTTATACCCTGGACAACCAGGACAGTCTGCACAAAAGAATAAATGGGCACAAACCTGACTTCAAAAATCACAACATTCAAAAAACCAGTAGCTGAGCACTTCAATCTTCCTGATCACCCCATTGATGACTTGCTAATAGCTGTGCTCAAGCAAATGCATAACAGTTCAAGGCATCAAAGAGAAACTGCAGAAGTGGAATTCGTATGCAAATCTGATTGTCTCTTCAAGACTAAATAAGGACTCTGGATTTTTTTTTTCTCAATACAACAGGTGATTTGACCTCAGCTTATATGCTGTTCCCCGTGTTTGAATCTTAACAACTCCTCTGATTTGTTGTTACAGTGTGAACTGATCCTATGATTTACATGTCCCTCCATTTATTTTCCTCCCATTCTGTAGCTTCCTCCATTCACAAAGCATCTGACAAAGTGGGATTTTCTCCCATGAAATCTCATGTGATAAATACATTTGTTAGTCTTTAAAAGTGCTACAGGCCTCTTGTTTTTTCTTTAAAAAAGTGTTTATTTTAAACAATTTCCTCCCTCTTGATTTTCCATGGGTCACTCAACAGAAATAAGCTTTTAGGAGGAATGTGAACAAATCAAGGAGCAAATGAATCTGGGTGAAAGTGCATCAGGGCATTCCAAGCATTACAGAAACCCCACAAACCTCTGAAAGTAGAATATAAAAGGGGATACAAGTCTTGCATTGTGGGGATCCAAAAACACGGGGGGGGTGTGTGAGAGAGACTATAGCAGTTGAAGCAGGAGATTAGAACAAACTGGTAATCTGGCTTTTAAATGGAGAGGAGACATTTGAAAAGTCACTGAGAAAAAAAAATCCCCTCAACTCTTGCTAAAAGGCAGGAAAGTGTTTATCTAAGGGAAAGGGAGGCTCAGATGTCAGGGAAGGGCAAGAAACTGGTCAATGTTCCCATTAGTTCATGTATTGGGGAGTTTACTCCTGCTTTAAGTCTGCAAAAGTTTCCATATGCCATCCAGCTTTTCTATGCTCCCAACTCTAGGAACTTATCCTGGACAGAATGACAGCTGGCGAGTTTGATGATGGGTTACCCATTCTCAAACTTGTCTGCAGCAAAGTCAACATTGCAGCCTAATGTAATATAAATGGTCCTGAAAGATACAGCTATTTTGTTAAAACAATACAGCATTCATCAGGTAATGCTCAATATATACACATCTGTTTCAAAACAAAAAAGCTCCTGTTTCTCAAATCGCTTTTTAATAATACTTAAGTGGGATATATGTATGTTTGCATTCCATGCCAAAAAAAGCAAGACATTCATTTTATACTACTTAGACACTGAAAAGGAGTTAATAGATATATTTATTCTGTTTGTCTCAGAATGAAATATTTTGTTACACTGATGCCTGACAAAACGGTTGATCCCCAAATTCAATTTTTAAAACTTTTCCAAGTTCTTCTACTCAGGCAATAGAGTAATGGGTAGCTACAATACAAAACTAAAATTAAGCAGCTGCAATTAGGCTGTACTGCAGAGGTACAATATTACATTTTAAATACATAAATTTCACTTGATTGATGTAATACCTTCAAAGAAAGATCTAACTATCACTTCCTTTTTTAAATAAAATGGTGTGGCATTAATGAGGCTTCTCCAAAAATGACTTACAGCATCTCACACACTGCTCATACACAATCTCAAAGTCTTTTTCATTTCCCTGGGAAAAAAAAATAAGAAAAAGAAAGGGTAAAAACATCTAGCCACACAGATTTAAATCTTCAACAGTTACTTTTAAAATTGAGTTCATGTTTCATAATCTTACATATATACTAATGTATAATTAAAGTTCTCAAGTCAATCTGTGATACTTACATAGTATGGATCTTCAATAATAAGCTGTTTCTGTGGATCATAGCTCCCAAGAAGTTCAATTTTAGCTGTGCAATTTTTAACTTGATTACTTTTTCTTTTTAGATCTCTGTAAAGGAAAGAAATATTTTGAACCATTGTCTCTATGGCAATGGTAATGTCTACTCCATTTGGAATAAACATCAGAAATTTCAATAATTTGTATAAAGTTTACAGGGAATGCATGAAGATGACAGAGCACAGCTATACTTTAACAGGGCTGTACTCTCCCTGTGTTGTTAACTTGTATTAAGCATCAAGGCTATTTACATAAAATGAAGACTAAGTGGAAATGTAAATAAATCATGTAACTAGGCGCTTCACAATGACCTTAGTTTGGCTTTAGTCACTGAATATTTAACTTTTTTCTCCAGTTATTTTATTCATTATTTTTAGTGTTTCCCTACTTTATTCATTATTTTAGGGTTTTTATTTTTCAAGTCTCTTGAGAACACAGTCAATAAATTTCTTAAAAATGTAAGTAAACTTCTTCCAGGTTTCTATGAAATGCAGTTTCAATTGTTATGTTTTTGTAACTTCTCCTAGCTCTGCCTTCTTCAAATTACATCAATTGAAGTGCCAAACAAGATTTCGTCTCACATCAGCATGTGTAAAACTATGCTGACAAACACTTCTGATCATTTTTTTTTGGGAAAGAAATCCTCCCCCAAGATTCCTGCCATTCACATTAAAGATAATGCTAATATCCTTTTATATCCTGTCCATTATCCTAAAACCCAGTTTCCTAGCATCTTTAAAGAAGGGATACTCCATACTATGATTTTCATCACGCTGAACATTATGAACTGGTTAGATAATAAATCTCTATTCCAAAATCCTTTCATCCTTTTCCAATTTGTACTGGAAAAAAATGAAGTTGCTCTGCAATTTGCTGTCAGCAATAATTTTAGAGACTGTGCTTCTAAACAATTGCTACTCAGGATTCTCACTGATTGCTGCAACTTCACTTATTATTTGTATTATGATAGAACTCAGACACTTCAGTTCGGATCAGTCCTTACTGTGGTCTTGTGAACTGAACACTGAAATGGGACTCATGTAAGCTGAGTTCTACCCCCAGTTTCCACCACAAGTTTGCTGGATGACCTTTGGCAAGGTCATTTCACCTTTTTCTGCTTTGTTTTCCGGTCTGTAAAATCACAGTGACAACGACACTGAGATCCATAGCTGGACAAGCTACACAAGAGCTAAGTATTACTGTGGTAGGCTTTGTACAGTCAAGTAAGTAGGCCTTGCCCCTAACTCAAACAGTTTACAATCTAAAGACAAGACGGGGAAAGGGAGAAAACAAACAGCAACAATAAATACATAGTGATCATGGTGAAACTATCTACACCTCTAAGTTAAGCCTAATTTTATTGGTTTAAAAAATTACCCTCAACTATGCTACTAGTTCCTACCTCCCCATACTTAACAATAACCCTTAGCCCTACAATCAACCCAATTAGCTGCACATTTACCTATCAATTCTCCTTAGACGGATTGGAAAGGATATTTATAGGTAAAATAAGAAATTCTGCTCTTTTGCTGCAAAATTGAAGTTTTTCTAATAAGACCTGACCCAATGTCAACTATGATAGCTAGCCAGTCTTCCTTTAAATCTCTCAACACAACTCATCTACAGAAGCAAGCAGAATGCTCTGATTCAGAGGGAGGGGAGGAATGAAAGGTTTTCAAGACTGTAAACATGTCCTTTTTCCCCCACAGTTGGACTATGCAAGCAATAAGAATGTCTGGGAGGGCAGACTTACTCCAAGTGGTAGCACTTGGAGTATCACAGTGCTGTTCCTAAGGGAAGTAGGACAACTGGGGCTTAAATATGATAATGTAGATGGCAGAGGCAACTGAGGGAAAAGGTTCTCTCTTCTTCCAGCTGTTGTACTGCTGCTTCCTTGGTAGGAGTTAGAATGAATTCAATTCTCCTAAATGTGTTTAAACTCTTCTGAAATCATTCCAGATCTATACTTCATCATCTATGGTCATAACTGACTGCCCCGCAATTATTTTTTCCAACTGTGAAATTTTAAATCGATACAAATCTAAAAAAATGGTTAAAAACAAACATCTGTTGAAATGTACATATCAAAGTCTGTTAAATCTAATTAGCACTCATAAGAAAAACTCCAAAAAGCTGAACATTGGGAACTAAAACAATCACATTGTGATTCATGTCATCATGTGCCAGAAAAGCCTCCACACCTTATACACTGGGCAAACAGGACAAATCTCTGCGCAAAAGAATAAATGGGCACAAAACTGATATCAGAAATCACAACATTCAAAAACTAGTAGCTGAGCCCTTCAATCTTCCTAATCACTCTGTTGACTGATTGTTAATAGCTGTCCTCAAACAGATGGGCAACATATCAAGACTTCAAAGAGAAGCTGCAGAACTAGAACCAACATGCAGATCTGATTGTGTGAAAGCAGGATTAAATTGTGACTATGGATTTTCTTCCCCTAACAACAGGTGATTTGACCTCATCCTCCTCTACATGCTGTTTCCCAGTGTTTAAATATTTACAACTGCTTTGACCTGCTATTACAGTATGACCCGATCCCATGCCTTACACTTCGCTGCATTTATTTTGCTCCTATTCTGTAAGTTCCCATATCTTCAAAGTACTTAAAGTGGGGTTTTCTCCCACAAAGGCTCATGCAATAAATAAATGTGTTAGTCTAAGTGCCACAGGATTCCTTGCTTGTTTAATAAAACAATGAGGCTCAGCTTCTGGATTTATCATCATCTACAAAGGCAGACACTCAAGTCAGAACTTCTATTAGTAAAACTGCGTATGACCTTACATTACCTTAGATTGCTTTCATCCATGCAAAGCATATAATCAAATGTAAGGAAATCATCTTTAGTGACCTGGAATTAAACAGATTTGTTAAAACCTTTCCAGCAAAAATGTGTTTTCAAACAAACAAACAAACACACAAACAAACACACAAACAAAAAGCCCTACATCACACAAAAGAAAAAGCTACAATTTTACAATTCTTAGTTATGAGTAATGACAAGTATAAATATGGACTGGGAACCAGAAAACTAGTTAGTACATTTTGAGTCCAAGACATATCATTCAGATCAATGGTAATTATTTTAACAAAACAATGAACAAATGATAATTAAAATTAAAACATTCAGTTGCAATCAAACCCTCCTAATTTGCAGTGTGCGTGTGTGATGTGAAATGTAACATGACACAATGTTGCGTAAGCTGCCTGTGTAAGAAATGTTATATTATGTACATTGTCATGGTAACAAAGATACTAAAGCTTTGAGCTACATTTCGACATGTATAATCTGATCAGTTCATCAGTATAATATGTATAATGAGTATAGCATACGTAACATATGTAAGATAACATCCATAGAAAACTAATCGCATTTGACAAGCCCCAGAAATGCAAGAAATTACAAAGCATCAGTGTAACGATGAAATGGAAGATCAAGCTGCTGTACGTTGTTCAGCATGATCTTCCCTATCATTTTTTATGGGTTACAGCTAGTTTTACAATAAAAAGTTTCTTAAAACAAACAAAAACACAACAACTAATCTTTTCAAACCTAAGTGAACATGTTCTGTCACATTTGTTCAGAGTTATAAAAATTCTCACTCTTCTCACAAACATGTGAAAAGTAAACCAAGACTACAATGATTTTTTTTTATTTATTTTATTTTCTGAGGGACATTTGAGATAAGGTGGGTGAAATAATATTTATTGGCTCAACATCTGCTGGAGACAGAAAAGCTTTTGAGCTTACATGGAACACTTTTTCAGACTATTATTACTACTGAAAAACTGCATCATGAAATAGGAACAGGGTTGTGCCACTTCCTATTTTGGTTTTTTTTCCATTTTAAATCATGTTTTGTACTTCTGAATTAAAAAAGCAGACAATATTTGTGTTTCAATAGTTACCTGATAAGGAACAAATTATTTTGCCTGGATAATATACCATTAGCTTGCCTAGCTACGGTCTAGATATGTGTGTTCAATGATAAGGTTTAAGGTACAAAGTCATACCAGATGAAATTCAGAACCAGTATGTAACGTGATTCTGCCCAGAGTCCCTTCAGTTGTTTTTCAACAACTTAATGCTCTAAAGAATATAAACTGATAACATTAACAAGTAAAAAAAAAAAAAAAAAAAAAATCTGAAAAAGATGCAAGTTAAAATAGGCTGAAGGGGCTACCTTAACTTCCATACTTGCACACCAAAACAGTTACTTTTCATCCTATACATTTCTTTACTGTCCCTTTAGCATGAAAAATACACAAGCAGGATAAGCCAAATTCACACAGCATGTAGGTGTCCAATGTTAAGTTGCCCCTGAATAGGTGAGTCTTTCAGGTTATGCCCACAGTAAGAAAATTTATATTGTTGAAATTACATTGATTCAGTTACATTGCTGCCAACTCTTCATGTAGATATGCTGCACCAGCACGATGCAGGGTTTAATGCAATTACAGCAAGGGCTCATCTGTAACTTGTTAGTTATAAAGATATAGCCCAGCATATATTCTTTTTCCAGAATAAGAATGTCTTTTTTCAGTGTAGCTTACACACATTTCTGACACACATCAAACTAAAAAATTAACTCTTATACCAACCAGACTGCATATATTAGGGCTTGACAAAACCCAGGAGCCAGGTCACCACGGCAACCAAGGTTTGTAGCGTGTCTCCTAGCTCTGCAGTGGAAATGAAGCAGAGGAGTGCCCTGTGGTGGCCAAAAATAAAATTGCTGGTGCCTACCCGGGAACCACTGTTGTCAACTCCTGGTCTGTATGAGTGGCTGTACTAGTACTACTACTGATGCCTTCAGTTATACTGAAAACCTTTTCCAGGACAGGAAAGACCTAAATCAGTTTAAGCCACATTTTGTACTGGGGTAGCACACTGACATTGTGGGGTTGCATTATGACTCAATGAAATTAGCCACATAAATAACTAACATTAATACTATATTGTTCTGCCCAGTTGTATATATATCATCATAATTCAGATTCTTGGAAGGTTGGTCCTGTAAATTTACCTTTTCGGGAAGAATTAGGTAAAGCAAAGGAAACATGAAAAAGTGTCCAAGTTCATAGTCAGTGAAAAATCTGAACTGCATGCTTGCGCATGCACATGCATAATCTTAGCTAGAGCTTTTAAAGATAATGAGAACAAATGCAGAGGAGTTTGTTTTCAATATAAAAAAATTCACTGTATTTATACTGTGCCTTTGACCCACAAAAATATTTTTACTGTGAAAATAGCTCTGATTTCCTAGCAACTCTAATAAAACTTCTACAGGCTTTTCCTGCCAACTTTCAGCTCTTAAATCTAGGTCCCTCTCAAAATAATATTCACACAATTATTGTTACATCAAAGACTTCAAAAATAAAACAGACAAATACAGGTGTACTGTACATAGACTATATTTAAAATTTAAGTTATGGACCAACATGATCAGTGAAGCCAGTGCAGTTATGCATGATTACTTTGCATTTTCTCTTATGTCTCTGCAACAGCTGACCACAGAGCATACATCGGAAAATGCCAGTAACTTTTTAAAAGAGTTGGTGAAGAGCAGGTATTCTTAAACAAGGATTTGGAAACCAAAATACATGAGACCACTTTCCTTATGAGCTAAGGATGTAACTGTATACGTTTAAATGTTTGAACAGTGAGAAACAGTGCCACCATTTAGTGAATTAATCAAACATTTAAACAATTCATCCAGCTACAGTGTCTGTTGAGCAAGCATGTGCTGGGGATGGGGATGACTGAATGAACTGTAACGTGTATGAATGAGCATGGTTACATTCAGTCTATTAAAAAAACCCTTATATCAGCATTACTGTAGCACGACACACGGGGAGAAAAATGTTCTCCCTACACCCATAAAGGAAGAAAGTACCCAACAAAGATTCTCTCTACATGTAGTAACTAGTGTAGGTTTTGTGCATGATTCAGCTCACAAATATGTAGGAAAATCCACATACCTGCACAAAAAGAATGGTTATTTAATTGTGGTTCTTAAAATTTTCTGTGCATGCAAATCTGCTCATGGAGTGGTCATGCGATTTGCATAGGCCATTGGAAGCTCCAAAACCAGCATCCAGTAGGGATTGAAAATGTGTTCTTTACGTCCTTAGGAGCAAGGGCATGCCCAATGGCAGCACACCCTACTCGCCTTCTTGGTTTTCTCTCACTACTCACAACCTCAGTATCTCTAAGCCAGGGATCTCAAACACACAGCCCGTGGGCCACATGCGGCCCCCTAAAGCTATTTCCTGCAGCCCGCAAGAACACCATTGTTACCAATATTTGCAATATTGTTGTATGAAAAGGTTTCAGTAGTGCAGCCCTCAGGCTAACGTACTAGTTCTCATGCGACCCTCTAGTAGTCCCCATGCAGCCCTCATGGTGATTTGAGTTTGAGACCCCTGCTCTAAGCTGTAGGAATGGAGGACGGGTGATGGGATCCACATGCCACAATCATCTTGGAAAAGTCAGTTACTATAGTGCAAGTAACCATTCTTTCATCTTTGAGTTCCTGTGCATGTGGTTCCAACTTATACTGATTAACAAACAAATCAGTAATTGAGGTGATGGGAGCTAGAAGCTCAATGCAATAGAGACTATAAGACTGTTCTTTCCAATTCTGCATCTGCTCTGGATTAAATGTACGCACTGAAGATCAAGTTGCTACTCCGTAAATTTCTGCAACTGGTACCCTACTGAGGCATGCTGTTGAGGCTGCTTATGGTTTGGTGGAATGAGAAGTTACTTGAGTTGAGGCTGAAGTTTGTTCACAAGGTAAGAATTTCTTGTACACTCTGCAATCCATTTACATAATCTTTGAGAGGAGATTGAATTTGTCCTTTGCAGCACTGCCTTATGCAATGAGGAGTCTTGAGGATTTCCTGAATAGTTTTGTTCTATTAAGATAATACAAGAAGGAGCCCCTAATATCCAGTGTATGTAATTTTGTCTTATGAGGTTTTGGAAAGAAAAAACACACGGAGTGTCTATACTCATTAATACAAAAGTTCAAAATGACCCATGGGATAAATTTTGGATGACATCACCTAATCACTCTATTTGCATAAAGAACTATATATGGAGGGTTGTACTTGCTGTGCAGTTAAGAGTCCAAAATAAAAAGCCCTGAAATTGAAAATGAGTTCTCAATATTTGGAAATGAAAAAATTTCTTGTGGGAGGGATTGTAGAAGGGTGAGTCAGCTGGCCTCCAAACAGGGCACCGAAGGGCTCCCGTACTCCCCCTGCCGGACTAGAGAACCATCTACATGGGACCAAACCCAGAACCAGAAGGGCGGAGTCAAAGAGAGAGAGAGAGAGGACAGTATAAAAGGCAGGACAGGATATCTACTGGGGGAACCACCCTGGAAATGGATGGACTGGCTATGAGAGTTCCCACCCGTGGAAGGCCCTAACCCTCATCCAGGGCTAGTAGAAGGACCTTGGGGCAACACCAGGGCAGGGCCCCATCTGTATTTCCTTGCAGCAGAAGACCTAGAGGAGCTACCATCGGTGGAGGACCTGGAGGACTGGGGAGAGAGGCCTGCTGGGGATGGCCCCTGTGAGGTGGAGGAGCTGCCCTGCACTGAAGACCTAGAGAGGCCTGCTGCAAACAGCCCCTGCAACCTGGAAGAGCTGCCACTAGCCCAGAGAGGCTACCGGACCTGCTGCCTATGGACAGTGAAGGACTGACTGGGATCCCTCTGGTGGTATACCCGGATGTCTATGAGGAAGACTCCGGGACACACAGGTGAGGGTAAGGGAGGAAGTAGTCCAGGGACAGCGGGTGAAGGCCCAGGTGACTTGCAGTCAGCGCATTTCAGCTGGAGCCCCACTAACCTAAGGGCAGACCACTCTGCCACTGGATAGGGACCTGGGCTCAAATGTAGCCGAGTGGGTCGGCATGTGTCCCCCTCCTTCTTTGCTTGGGTCCCCAGGGGCTGATCCCTCCTACCTTAGTTTTGCTACTGATGCTGGCCGCTTGCCTTGCCCTCCCTGAGGGCTGGAGGCCACTGACTCTGGGCGTCTTTGCCCCGCAGGAAGGCTGGACTTACTGACCATGGGCCTTGATCGCGATACAGGGATGTATAGCAACATGAAAATTGATTTTGCAAATAAAAAGTATGAATTGGTCTATGGGATCCCAGAAATACAGCACTGACTGGAGAGCAGGCCCACTCCCTGAAAAAGGTAAGGGCACATTGACTGGATGGTGTCACCCACTGTCACAGTGCAGTTGAGATGCCACATACAGCAAAATAAGTTAACAAATATCTCCTGTTGCCTGCTGGCAGCAGTGTAGAACAGGTCACAGAAAGTGTAGAGTCAAATATACTAAAAATCTTAAATGATTCACACTGTGCCATAGACTCCCTTCTGGGTGCTTCAAAAAAAGTATAAAACTAGAAATAGGCTACTGATCACCTCATGAGAACGGTGACTATGAAATGGCTCTGCAAGTTGAGAGGCTAAAAACCAGGAAACAGTAATAATGAAGGACGCTAACTATCCTCATATTGACTGTGCATGTGTCATCTCAGGATGGGATAGAGGTAAAATTTCTAGACAACATCAGTGACTGCTTATTGGCACAACTAGTCCCAAAACCACAAGGGGAGAGGCAATTCTTCCATTAGTATAAAATGATGCACAGGATTTGGTCCAAGCTGTGAATATAGTTGAACCGTGCAATAACAGTAGTGGTAATGCAAGCAATATTAATATCTCTGTTGGGAGAAATTACCAAAGAAGTCCTCCACAGCAGCATTTACCTTCAAAAGGGGAATGACATAAAAAAAGAAGAGGTTAGTTAAAACAGAAATTAAAAGGAACAGTCATAAGTGAAATGTCTGCAAGCTGTATGGCAACATTTTAGAAACACCATTAGAAAGCCACAAACTAAACATACATCTCAAATTTAGAAGGAAAAAGAAAGAAAGAAAGATAGAATGAATGAACTATTGGTCTGACCCAGTATAGCCATTGTGTTCTTGGTCTTTAACTCTATGGGCAGCAGGGGTAACTGACTGCTTCAATGCACAAGACTTAGGGTTCTTAGTAGAACAGCGTCTGCTAGTGGACAAAGCATATAGTTAACCCTCACTTGGGTGGCACTAATAGCCTGGGTCACAGACAGCATTCCTCAGTATCTCCAAAGCTGCTGCACATCAGTCAGGCTGAGCCTTTACTGATTTTTCCATGACGACTAGTCCGACTCTAAACTTTGACTTTCGAGTGTGTTTTTCACAGGTTAGACAAATAATACACATTGATGGAATGCGAGCTTCTCCTATGAAAATTAAAGCAGAAGTTGAGTCTACCCGTGATAGGAGTAACTCTGACATGACGTATGTGACTTAAATCCTGGTAAATGAGGATCTGGCATAAGGCTGTACTTAAATCCTATCTCAAACACTTGTCTTTGTTTTCAGTTACTAACAGATTGAACCAATTAGCCTCAGCAGGGTAAAATCCCTTAACCTGAATGTAACTAAAATGAAACTGACTAACAAAAAAAGGAAGCTGAATAACGTACACTAACTATGTAACCAAGGTGGATGTTACTTTTTTTCTGCTGTCTGCCCAAAGGTGGCTGGAAGGAACTGAGGGAATTAGCCGAATCATGCTGACCTTCATTTCCTTAGAGGGGCACAAGGATATGAAGGTACATGCATGACCACTATTAGACACCGCTTTAGTAGCTTCTGAACTGTGCAAGGGGTGGAACTACACCATAAGTAGTAGTCACAGGCAGAGGAATTTGAAGAACTATAGTGTTTAATTAAGTAAAATAGTAATAATAATTGGACAACATCAAGGAGACAAAAAAAGAATAAATTCTCTTTAATATGTTCAGTTATTTTCCAACCAGCAAATGACTTTCCCAATCTGCTGCAGAGATAGCCACATGCTCAACTCCTTCCTTAGACTGGGCTTTATAAACAAAGAAACAAAATTCAGCTCTAATCTTTTCTTTAACAGTAGTTCCAAACTCTACCATGTTGCATGCCACCAACATAAAACACCACCACCTGTAGAGTTGGAGGGAAGGGGCTGGATCAGCACGAGGGGAGCTACCACCACACTACTTGGGTGCGGGGCTGGAACTGGAGTGGCTCGTGGCCAGCCCCCATGGCTGCCAGGGGGTGTGGGGGGTAGTGCTGGTGCAGAACACCCAAGCCACTGAGCTATTTGGAGGTGGTGCTAGTGCTGAAGTGGCTCCTGCACACCCTCAGTAGCAGGTGGGCATGTACAATTGGGAGGTGGCCTGAATACCATCAGTGGTACCCCTAACCAAGTTTGAGAATTGCTGCTCTATGCTATGCTAGTTCCAAAACCTCTGCTTCAGCACTTCCTAGCCCTCCATTCCTAGAGGGGCTTTCCTAGGTGTGCTCTCAAACCCTCTGTTTCATCCATGAATCAGAAGAAACTATTTGAAGGAGATTTTCAAAGGTACTATAGAAATGACAGGTTTTCTATTCTTACTGCCTTTAGATACCCAACTGCTGTTTGTGCCTTCAAAAATTTCCCTATTAACCCTTTTCCACAGCAGGATCAACACTTACCATAACAAGTGGGCAGTTTCAGACAAACACTGCCAGCCTGTCACAGACCCCCTAAATGTCCTTCTGTGCTTTGTTATAGGCAAAGGAAAAAGAAATGTATTTTATCCTCAAAATCTTATTGCCTTCAGCTCCCTTTGCCTTAATCTCTCTAAGTAATGTTACAATTTTGTTCTAGGTATTTTCACAAATTTGTTCATGGTTGCATTTATACCAAAAATCAAAAACAAACAACAACAAATAAACCAACCCTGAAGCAATCGTGCAGAATGGAAATCTGTGTATATTTGAAATTTGGTTTCTTTCAGTTGTTTAACTGCTCATAAGTGATCTATAAAAACCAAAGGAGAGTCCCCACAGGAAGCAATGAAGACCTCCACATTTCACCATTGTGACTAAAACAGCTTCCCAAATGAATTTGAAAATCAGTGACCTAATGTAAAGATAAGAGTAAATATGCTGTTTGCAACTATAAAAAAAATCTGGTACTTGTAGGTGGAAAAGATAAGAAATTGTAGTGTATTAAAAGAAACAGAGTGCAACAGAGGGTGAGATTCAATTCTGTTTGCACTATTACGTAAAGATTAGAGACTGGAAACATCAACAGAAGGCAATCAGTATGACTGAGGAAATGTAGTTAGAAAGGTTAGAGGAACTAAGAATGTACTTTTTGGAAATGGAGAAAGTAAAGGATGACTGCAATAAGATGCACCAAAATTTGACAGGAACAGAAAGGAAAGAATCTAACAAAACTACTTGATCTTGCATCAAATGCAAGAAACAGTGGCATGAACTCAAGACAAGGGAAGGTCAGGTCCTAAAAGAATACTCTATACACAGAGACTAGCTAACGGAAATGAATGATGCGCATTATTTGAATGTCTAAATCATTTAAATTTATAAAGTTGTTTACTTCAATGCATCTCTCTCTGAAATGCAATCCCTGAAAGAAACTCACTACAGAAAATTGAGATGAGCATTTTCAAAATTTCAGTGGTTCCACTGAGTGAATGGTATTGCCCTAACTCTTAGCAAGGTGCCTCAAAGTATGTTTAGGAAGATTATTTACTGGTAATTCTCCTTTGAAATTATTTTGACATCATTTTTACTCATGGTCCTTACTGTGAGGAACAAGTGCCCACAACTCAAAGAATGTTGACCCTAATGGCAGCAGTACCAGGGCAGAGTGCTAGCCAGGTCCTCTATTGTACCTATAGGATACAAATGCTGCCCTACCAAAATACTCATCAGTAGAGCCCTGCAACTCTGCGGATATCCGCCTTACATCCGCATTCGTGGATACAACATGGATATCCGTGGACCATTTCTTGCGGATGCAGATTGGATACAGATCTACATATTTTTATCTGCACAGAGTTAGAGCCCTGCAAATATGCAGATATCCGCATTATATCCACATTCGCGGATACAACACGGATATCTGCGGGCCATTTCTTGCAGATGCAGGTCGGATATGGATCCACTTATTTGTATCCGTGCAGGGCTCTACCCATCAGGTCCTTCACATGTATGGGATGTGCCATGGACTTGTAAGATAAAACAGTGCAAAATTATTCAATAGAAGAAAATATGTCCGAGAGAAAGAAAAGTGCATAAAGACAGCATTTTCAAAATCACTCAGCTGTTGGTCTAACTCTCCTTCCATTAACTACTATTAGAAGAGTAAAGTCAACACTAAGCACTTCTGAAAATCCCACTTAATGGTTAATATTAAATCATTCCTAATATTTAATATTTGATTTGACACATACCATATACTCCCAAACAGCTGTTGCGAATAGCGTGAGTAATCATGGCTGAACAAAGTTATAAGTTCTGTCAAGAAATAAAATGGGACTCTTTTCTACCTGCCGTGCTTTATGGGCTGTTTCAATGCCATGATTTCTTAGACATCTTAAGGCCCTTGCATCTGGGGAGCGCCCCACGTTCCAGTCAGAAACAGCACCACTGTCTGTCATCCACTGCAACAAAAAGAACACATACAAATACACATTTAAAGGAAATAAGAGTACAGTACCTGTCTGGCAATATGACTCATGGTAATGCCATGTTTCCTCATGCAAGTCTGTCCCCGATAATCAGGAGGGTTTCCTATTTCATAAGTAGATGTCGCTGCACTGTCTATCCTCCACTACAGAAAAACAAATTCAAATGTTTATGTTTTCCTTCCCACAACTTATATAATACTGACTGGCTAAGAGAAAGTAAATTCTGACAACTGTAAAAACAAAAGACTGACCTTATTTTCAATGTTTTCATCAGTTACAAGTTTTCTAAAAACTGCTTCAGCTATGGGTGATCGGCAAATGTTCCCTACAAAAAAATGAGATTGTACTAAAGTTTATCTATAGTAAAAAAAGGCAAGATATTAGTTATAATGTGTTGGCAAGGATAAATCAGCATAGAGGGGATTTTACTTTTCCTACAGCTTTGACGGTTTATTTTATCTTATTTCCTAGGTGAAACCACAGCAATGCAGTCAAGCCAGAGTCTCTGTATTTTCATTTCTCTACACTAGGAGAGTGAAGGTGCTGTCTCAGAGAGCTTGCCATACAAGGGTTCACACATCCTTTACAGCGCACCCCAAATCTTGTTCCTTTACTGTACAAAGTATGTATATTGTTGGTTTTTCTGTTTTTCCTTCCTATAGAAATACTTTTCATAGCAACAGCTGAACTGTATCTCACAATGGGTGTTAACGCTGACATTTTTCTGTCTTTGTGTTTCATGGTTCTACTCATAACAGTCTGGAATTTCTAGGGGGACTTCAAAACACCACATCCCCACAAGTCTCTGGTATACGAGCAACAACCAGAATACATTCCTGGCTTTGGTTTACTGAATGATTTACAAAAGTTTGCTTGAAATATTATCTTAATGGCTGGCATTATTGCTGGAAGCTAGCTTTCTATCATGTTACCTTTTTACCTGTTAAAACTGTATAAATGAACAATGTAGAATCATAAAAGTACTTTGGAATGTATCACATCCTCATCCAAATTAAATAATGTACAATATCAAAGCAAAAGTCTGCTAATACTTTTGTTTGGACTCCTCTTTTTAATTATAACCTTTTAGATAACTCTTTCAGCCCACGGTCTGGTTTTTTATTTTCCATATTCTTTCTTTTCCCCAGTTCTACTATTTTGGGAAACTAAAAACAAAATTATGTTATTGAATGTGCCATTTATATTCATGATAACAAAAAAGTATCCTAGTCTTTCACTGTAGTAATATATTACAAGCAAAAAAAAAAAAAAAAAAAAAAGGTATGATTTTCATTCTTTCACAATCAAAGATAAGGTTATAAAGAAAGTCTGTTAAAAAAAAAATCAGGAAAAGTCAAGTCACTGATCTGGTGGAAGTCACTGGGTCAGTACACGGAACCAGCTATTATTGACTAGACCAGCTTTTGATGGCATAGTGTTTCTTAATTTGGACTAGTCCACTCAAAGTTGAGAAACTAAATGGGCACTGACAAAATCTTCCTTTCCTTTTGCAGTCTATGAATAAAAATGAGAAGTGAGAGGACGAGCTCTACTAGCTCTAAAAACTTGAAGGGGATTGTGACCAGAAGCAATCAGCTAAAGTCACTGTCAGCTAACACTTCCTTTTCTTTTTAATAACAGTTCGTTTCAAATGCAAAATGTTTTTGATAAACTTATATTTCTCTCTTATGTACCCAAAACTTCAAGGCAGTTTTTATCTAACTTGCAAAACAATTTTAAAATGTTTTCCTGTGTATTTTTAATTAAATTCTAATTTCCAAATGCAGCTTGACAAATTAAGAGTTAAAAAAGTCATTTTCCCAAAAAATAAAAAAGTAGTATAAAAATTAAGTATCTAAATAAATATATATCAAACAGGGTAATTGCTTAAATAACTGAAACAGTGCATCCTCATGATTAGCATAAAGAAATGCAAAATTTAGTGTAAAGGAGATTCATTTGCAAAGCAACATATTTTAATTGTTACATCAATTAATATGAATAAAACTATCTTTAGGAAAAGGAATATTAGTCAATGAGTAGTAGCTATATACAGAAAGTACAAGATTCTCCCGTCATTTGTTGAAGTAAGTGTCCTTTCACATAATCAAACTGAAACATAAAATAAATATGAATGACATTTCACTTTAGTCTGTTGCACATTGCATGCTAAAATAAGTTGAAGAAAAAGTTATATAACATGATAGCAGGCCTTCATTTGAGTGACGGCTGTTAAAATTATTACTTAAGAAGTCTAGTAATACTTGTTATGCAGATAAATCTACTTTGAAGTTCTAATGGAGACAATAGGTGTTATTTAGCACTTTGTTACAGGAATGGTTGATATAACTCACATTTTAATTTACACTCACATTTTAATTCACATTCAAATCAAAATCAATACAGTATTTTTGTTTTTCCACTTATATTTCTGTTAAAGGAAGGCTTTTTTTTTTTCCACCTCACAAATCAGAGTTCCATTTTTAATTTTGAGCAGGATTTGACAGTGGCATAGTAAGTTTTTTTTTTTTTTTTTTTAATAATATTTTATTAGCCCCTTTTAAAGGGTCATTCAACAAAAGCAAGTAATCCTACAGTTAAACAGATTTCACTTTCCTCAAAGAGCTGTGAATGTCATGTAATCTATTAAAAATATGAAGCAGAAATAAGATATTGTGATGCAACATTAATTTGTGGAGATTTTTAGTCAGACATATCTGCAATACTCTGAAGCAATTTTAGTTCTCACTCCTTTTGTGCAAATTGTCTTATTACAACAAATAAGGTCTTCCCATTTTATGATCATAGAGCACCTATGGTAATTAAAATGCAGCACAGTATGTTCACTTGCTGTTAAAGAAAAAATGTTGCTCTTTTATAGAAGATATATTTTCATATTTACCAAACAGTATGTCCAAAACCACCACACCTGTTGAATCTGTTTAGAAAGCCACCATATACAAAGTGATGACAAATACACAAAGCTGACTTTTTTCCTTAAATCTCTTTAGCAACAGACTAGGTACCACAGCCAGCAGAGAGAGAATAGCCAAGCAGAGTTTCCCACATTGCACCAGAAATGTGCCTCTGCCCTCAGATAATTAACAGGGGCAAGAGATAACATGATGCCAACTGACAACATCACGGATAGAATATGCATGAAGAGTTGAGTATTTTCTTTGACAAACAGTCCCCTCCACTAAGCAAGAAGTAACTTTAGCATAGATGAGTGATGAAACTTGCTTTTTCTAAGAGCAGAACTGCTCACACCTAGCAAGGCCTGGGGGGGGAGAAAAAAAAAAGTACACTTCTGAATATTGCACAAGGGCTCCCCTCCATTTGTATTAGTTCAGTAAAAGTAAACTATGATATATCTAAAATTTCAGAGAGGGGAGGGCACAAACATGCAAAGCATGCTACCCAATTATAATAAATAAGATAAACTGGCATTTCTCCAGAACACACAAGTCATCCAACTCCTGAAAAAATAAACCTGTATGGATTATTTTTTAAATGATTACTAGTCAGGATCTCTCAGTTGAAGGAACATAATGTCCCTCATCTGCTGTCTACGTTATAGAAATCTGCACTGATAATGTACAAAGGCAGATCATAAACGAGTTTACAGCCATGTAATAATATAATCTGAAATTACCAGAGAAAACTGCACCTGCACAATCCCCAGTTTAGATTGGTACAACACATACACATTAAGGGCCTGCACTGGTGTATTTAAAAATAGTACAAATTTTCCAATGCAAACACATGCTACACCAGGGCATTGCTCCAGTTTGTACTCAGACATGAGCATATCAGTTAATGTCCAAGTATAGTTTTTTGAATGTATACTGTTCAAATATATTATATATAGATACCTATATATTTGGACGTCCTTGCTATATGAGCATCTCAGATTATAATACAGATGCAAAAATCTTTTTTAATACAGAAATATTTTTCATGTGTGAGGAAAGCTATTAGATGTATTGTAGTTCTCCCTTATATTTTTTTTTTCACTCACTTTTCAATAGCAAGGATCTATCTCTTCCCTTAACTCAAAACAAAAGAGATTCTCATGGAAAGTCTTGTTAAGTGAGGTGTCCAAAAGAGTTTATATCTGTGAACTACGGCCCACATGGCAGAAGCTTTTTAATCAGCAGGTCAAATATACTATTTATATTTTCTGTAAAACAAATAGACCAGGTGACAGAGCTGCAGACTGAAGGGTAGGAATAGAAGACAGGAGCTTTACCTTGCATACCCTTGGACAAAGTCAACTATTAATAAGTAGCTAACAATCTAGATCTAACGTATAATTATCACCTATCTCTAAGAGGCACTAGATAAATTAATGTGTGAGCTCCTCCAACAAAAGACACTACTAGAGCAAAAGGGTTTTAAGTCTTCCCTTTAATTAAATAAAACTTTGCTTGTTCGCCTCTTCTCAGTCCCAATTGCTTGTTATCTGTTGGGGTTACTTATGTTGCTGGATGCTTCCTGTGTTTTTTTTCTAGTAGGAAACAATTCAGAAATGATGCAGTTATGAGAGTATTATCTAAATTATATTTTGCTGTCTAATGAATAGCTGTTTCGCCCATTACAAAGAGAAACCAGATGTTTGAATATTTGACTATTAGTTTTTAAAAACAAATATGGAATTAAACAACCTGACTTTCCATTAATCCTTGTACTCTTTGGGATTACTTCTCAATGCGTATGAGAGATCTTCAGAAAATGACAGGCTGTCTCTCTATGAAAACAACTCAACGCTTGAAATAGTGTAAGTTTCAGATATTAGCAGTATGTTAAAATACCCTTATTCATGTTTTTAACTGATGAGGTGCTTAACTTTTATTCTTTTTAATCTCAAATATTACACATACTTAAAATTTTAATAATATATCAAGACCATCTTTTAAGACTAAGAAAATTTCATATAACTGCTGAAACACAGCAAAACAAAAGCCCAACACTATCTTAAAATTATACCTTACAACTCTGACTGGTCATCATGCATTAAAAAAAGGAAAGAAAACTGTTCCCCACATAATTTAGCCCTTGTTGTCATATGGGTCTTCTGGGTAGCCATTATAGGACTAGGTGAAATTCCACAGGAGCTGACAGCATTTAAGTCATTTCACCCTATCACTTGTACTTTTTGACTTTCTTCATTCTTCACAGTAAATAGTGAATATGATTATTCTCTCTATTCCCAAGTTCCTCTAGTATTATTTAACATTTATGTTAGGACCTCACTAGGCTAAACAAAGAGCATAACCTGTAGTCTGTGCCCCAGTAATTTTACCATGATGAAGTGCTTCATTTGCTGGTTGTCATCTGTTCTATTTATTCCAGACAGAAGATATTATCAAAACACAAACTAAATTTTATTTTGTAGTGTAACTAAATATCCATTTCATTACAAACACAAAGCAAAAAGTTCACATATATTTACTGACGCTTCCACAACCCAGATTTAATTAAAAAAAAAAACAAAAAAAAAACCCCAAAGATGTGTCTTCAAGGATCATCTTCCAGTGCACTGGGTCAAATACCAGAGCCAGGTAGCCAGACTCATAGAAACAAAAGGCTCGAACGAACCTTCAGAAATCATCTAGTCCAGCCCAACCCCCTGCACCAAGAAAATATCAAGTAAACATAGATCATTTTTGACAATTATGTCTAACGTGTTCTTAAAAAAAATTCCAATAATGGCAATTCCACAGCATCCCTTGGAAACCTATTCTAAATCTTAACTACCCTTTTAGATGGACAGAATTTTAACAACATCTAACCTGCATCTCCCTTACTGCAAATTAACCCATTATTTCTTGTCCTACCTTCACTAGACATGAAGAACAATTGAACATTGTCCTCTTTCATAACAGTCCATAATACATTTGAAGACTGCTATTAAGTTTCCCCTCAGTCTACCTTCTCAAAACTAAGGACGACCAGCTTTTAAACCTTTCATCATGGGTCAGATTTTCTAGACCTTTTACTGTTGTTGTTGTGCTCTTTGAGCTCTTTTCAATTCGTCAATCACTTTTTGAAACACAGAGCCCAGACCTGGACGCAATATTCCAGCTCAGACTTCACCAGTACAGAATTAAATGGGTAACACACTTCCAGCGTCTGACATACGACATTCCCATTAATATACCTCAGAAAGATATTCCCCTTTTTCATAATTTCATTACATTAACTCATATTCAATTTGTGAACTATAATACCCAAATCCTTTTCAGTAAGACTTCCACTTAGTCAGATATTCCCTGTTTTAATAGTGCATTTGATTTCTACTTCCTAAGTGAAACACTTCACACTTATCTTCATTGCCATCCATCTTCCTGATTGCAGAAAATTTGCTAATTTGTTTCAGTGCTATTCTATTCTAATCCTGCCCTCTCAAGTGCTTGCAACCCCTCCACACCTGGCATCACACGCAAATTTTCTAAGCATGCTCTCTACCATATCAGCCAACTCAAGAACAAATACACTAAACAGATTCAGAACCAGAACCTTCTCTGCCCACTTTGGCAGGTAGGTATTAAACAGGAACACTCAGCCTGAGGTTTACTCTTTCTGTAATGCTGTGCCAGCCCCTCTGGGCAGCTGATTGAGAAGTTGGAGCAGGTTGATTAGGAAGAGAAACCATGGTAGAAATACCAGAAATGTTTATAACATGAGAGGAGCACTTTCCTAGGGCTACCAGATACCAAAGCCTGGAAAGGAGGACAAGGAAGAATGAAAAAGAGAACACTGGATAGGGTTACCAGATGCCAAAGCACGGAAAGGAGGACAAGGAAGTATGAAAAGGAGGAAATTGGAGGACACATGGAGAAAATGCGGTGTTAATGTAATATTTGTCTGTTTTTAGGGGGCCCTGGAATGCTTCCCCTAAAAACAGGGTGTTCTGGCGCATTCCAGCATCCTTTAACCCCTGTAAGTAAAAAGTCAGACAAAGTCATGTATTTTGAAAATGCCTGCCAGATGGAGGATGTGAAGGTAAAAAGGAGGACATCTCCTTCTTTTGCCTGACATCTGGGAACCCCAACAGTGGCAGACACATGGAGAACATGTAGTATTCTAGTAATATTCTTCTGTTTTCAAGGGGCCAAGGAACACCTCCCCCTAAAAATAAGGTATTTGGTGCCATTCCAGCATACTTTAAGCCTGCAAATAAAAAGCAAGACAAAATCATGTATTTTAAAACGCCTACCAGACACAGAACATGAAGGTAAAAAGGAGGGCATATCCTCCTTTTGCCTGACATCTGGTAACATTACTCTTGCCCCAATACAGGATGCACCTTTACTTTTCGCCTTTTACCAAAGCCGCCCCCCCCATTCATCTTCTACTCCTTGGGGGGGGGGGGACTCAATTCCTACCCTTTCCCACCCCAAGCACAGGATGAGCTAATTCCCACCTGTGCGGCCTCCAGCCGGGGGCAGGGAGGATGGACTCTACTGCGAACCCCCAACCCCGGGCAGGGGGCCGGCTAATTCCCCCCCCGCGGCTGTGCCCGGCAGACCCGGCCTCTCCTCCCCTTTCCCAGGGGCCCCCTACCCCATCCACCGCCCCACTGCTGTACGCACCCAGACACACGAAGAGGACGGACTTCGCCTCCCCCGCCGCCATCTTGCCGCCCGACACACGCCAACAACCGAGACTGGCGGGGTCCTTCCTCCCGCCCTGAACTGTCGTGCAACCGCCACCGCACTTTACGGCGCCGCTCCGGAAAGCTCTCCGTGCGGATGCCTGATAGGAAAGGGCAGGGGAGGGATCAAAGAGTGGAAAATACGCTCACAGCGGATGGCAGTGGCTGCCCCTCTGAGCAATAAGCCCCTCAAGGAGTGGCGGGCTGGGGTGTATAAAATTCAGGCAGTCGAGTAGACACCTCGTGTCTCCACCCAGCTGCACCTGTCCCAGGTGAATAGCGCTTGGGGCCTTTTGCAGCCTGTTGCTCTAGGGTGGAGCTCGTTGGGCCTCACAGCAGCAGCAGCAAGCAGCAGCAGCAGAGTCCTCCTCTCTTGTCCTCGTCCCTGTGTGCAGCTGTTGCAGGAGCGGGGAAGCGACAGGGCCTGAGGCTCTAGGGGTTGTTCCAAGAAGTGAGTATTGACCCGTTGTGCTCTCATTCCTGCAAGGGGGCAGCCCCAATCTGGGACAGGATGGTGGTTCTTGGGTTATGCCTCCTTAGGGTTACCAGATACCAAAGCCTGGAAAAGAGGACAGGGAAGTATGGAAGGGAGGACACTGGAGAACACATGGACAAAATGTAACATTTTTCTGTTTTTAAGCAGCCCTGGAATGCTTTCCCCTAAAAATAAGATATTATGAGGTCCCTTTCAACTGAATGATTCCAGCATACTTTAACTCCTTTAAGTAGAAAGCCAGACAAAATCATGTATTTTAAAATGCCTGCCAGATAAAAGATGTGAAGGTGAAAAGGAGGGCATGTGCTCCTTTTGCCTGACCTCTGGTAACTCTCTCCTTGGGCCCTTCCTTCCTAGGGTTACAAGCTACCAAAGCATGGAAAGGAGGACAGGGAAGTATGAAAAGGAGGACATTGGAGGACTCATGGAGAAAATGTAATATTCTTCTATTTTTAGGGGGCCCTGAAATGCTTCCCCCTAAAAAGAGGGTGTTCTGGGGTATTCCAGCATACCCTGTAAATAAAAAGCCAGACAAAATCATGTATTTTTAAAATGCGTGCCAGATGGAGGATGTGAACGTAAAAAGGTGGACATGTCCTCCTTTTGCCTGATGTTTGGTAACCCTGTTTCTTCCCAACTTCCCCTGGTTACATGGAGAACAGGGGCAAGTCTATGCCACAAAGCAGAGCTGTAACTACTGCAGGGTGAAAGAGGCAAAGTGCCAGGTACCAATTAGGGAGGGCGCAGCCACAGCCCCTGCCTGGCTCTGGCTGTGGCAGGGGAAGGGGAATCCCTGCCCTGCTCTGGCTGTGGCTGGGGAAGGGGAACCTCTGCCCAGCTCCCTGCTGCTAGGGAAGGGAACCACCACCTAGCTCTAGCCACACCGCCTGGCAAGTGCGGCCAGTGCTGGGTGGGAGGGTGCCTTTACCATAGGCACCTTCCCACCTGGTGCTAGCCACACCCGTCTGGTGGTGGGGAAAGGCACTTTCTCACCTGGTGTTGGCTGTGGTTGCTGGGGTGGCAGAGTACCCCAGGGCAGGGGAAGGAAACCCCGTCCCAGAGCTCTAGCTGGGGTGAGGAAGTGGCTCCCCACCTGGCTCTGGCCATTGCAGGGTAAGGAACCCCACCCCTACCAGCTCTGGCTGCAGGGAAGGGGCACAGGTGTGTGTGTGTGGGCACCTTTTGGGCTGCTTACCTAAGCACCAAAATGTCTAGTTATGGCCCTGCTACAAAGTCAGCCATATCTTCACTACAGTGCTGAGAGTGGCACAGCTTTACTGATGGCAGCTGCACAGCAGTAAGATCAATTGCGTAGGTGCTCTGCTGATGGGAGACAATTGTCCCACTGGCAGTGTTCTCCCCAGAACTTGAAATTAAGGGTTGGTGTTGGGGGAGGTGTGGGAGGGTATTGGGGTGCTCACTAAATTGGTATAACATTGTTACTAGCTGACAAGTGTGTGTGTGGGGGGGCTGTTATGGAAATCCCTGTCAGTTTCCAAAGGGATAGCCTGCCCACTGGCATAATAAAACCACCTCCATGAACAGCGCTAAGTATGTCAGCAAGAGAACTGTCTTGTTACTATAGCACTAGCCTCACCAGTGCTTATGTCATTCAGGAGCATTTCTTTCATACCTCTTGAGTGATATAGGTTATAGTGACAAAAGGTAAACTAACCTTAAAAGTTGACTTATATCAACATACAGCCGCAGTCAGGGTCAGATTAAAATATGCTGAGGCCCTAAACTATGTCAGGATTCAGAGGCCCTGTACCATTAAAATAAAGAGAAAAAAAGTTAGTGTTGTAACAGAAGGGGCAATGAAAAGAAAATGATAGTTGTATTTGCATGTGTACAAAGGCAAAGATGCAGTGAAAAACAGCTGAATAAAACACATCTTGCAAAAAGTCTTTGCATTGTCAATGTCAATTATAATAAATCCTCTTAGTTATCCTTGACATATTTAGAGGTCCTTCCTAATGTGAGGCCCTAAGCCAGTGGTTTTCAAACTTTTTTTTCCTCAGGACCCAGTTGGAAAAAAAATCATTTATGCACACGACCCATCAATTACATCTTTGATCAGTGCATTCCAGTCTTTTGGTGGCAGCAGCAGGGGGTGCTGCAATCTACTACCTGAGGGTCAGCAACCCAGTACTGGCCATGACCCTAAATTTGAAAGCCACTGCCCTAAGCCATGGCTGGCTTGGCTTGTGCCTAAATCTGGCACTGGCCACTGCAGCAACTATATCATTTTGTGTATATCCACACTAGCTCCTTCTGTCAGCATTGTGTGTCCACACCAGGACACTGATTTAACTATCAGTGGTGGGGCAATTGCAGTCTGTAGCCCCCCTGTCTGGTACTGGAAGCGAGGAGAGTCTGTAAGTTAGCACAGTGTTTATACTGACACTGCGTCGACCTAACTTTATCAGTCGCAGTGCTACACCTCTCATGGAGGTGGAGTTACAAAATTGATGCAGTGGATGACTTGCATCAGCAGGAGCAACACCATATTGTAGATGCTTACAGAATTAGGTCAACATAAGGTAGCTTACATCAACCTAACTCACTGTAGTATAGATCAGCCTAATTTAGCATCTCCTCTTACATCAGTAAGTAACCCCAGGCTGAAATACATCCTGGCGTGATTGTGAAACACTCAACACTGGGGCCTATTGAAATGTGGGCCTGGCTAGTTTTTTGGTCCCCACCTTATAAACTACACAGTTTAATTACAAAACAAACTTATCGGCTGGTATGTTGGCAAACCCAGACAAACAAAAGGTGCTATTGTAGCTCATTGCAACAGTGCTACTAAAGCTTCAGTCTGGTACTGGGATTCTAGGAGATCCTGATGGCTTTCAGCTTTCATTAGAAAGCAAAACATAGCTACTGTTCCTGCACCTTAAAAGTCTGGTTCCAGAATTCTGGTCTGACACTTCAATCCTGCCAGATTTTAGCCACAGCCTAGATAACCATACTGTTGAATTGAAGAATAAATGTTGATGGTACTATTTAACCAAAAGAATGTAGACTTCAACACTTCCTGACAAAAGAAACTCACGCAATTTCTAGTTTGACAAGTGCTGGCTCCAGATAATTTTGATCTGCACTGCCTTCCACTTTTGTTTCCTAAATTTAGCAATGAGAGATTTTTTGCTTTAACTACCTTTTATTAAATAAACGTATTTAAAATGTGAAAATACAGCGACCTCTGTTAAGGACTAAATTTGCTGTAATCTGTTAAGGTTATTTGAACTACATTTAAAAATGCATGCTCACAGGTAAAGTTTTAAAGGAAGTCAGGTTAGTGAATGGTGGAAATAAGTGGCTAAGCACCTGGGGGGGGGGGGGGGGGAGGAGTTCTGTGGCACTTAAAGACTAACAAAATTATTTATTTATTTATTTGTTTTTTAAAAAGTCTTTAAGTGCCACAGGGCTCTTTGCTTTCCTGAAAGATGTAATTGGGTCACGGGCATAAATGATTTTATCCAACTGGGTCTTGATGGGGGGAAAAAAGTTTGAAAACCACTTCCTTGAGCTCTGGAGTACTTATAGGCCTCTTCCTCTGCCTGTGTGTAATTACTACAGCATGATCTATCTGTTTTTTTTAATGAAATAGAGGATGAGTGGGAAGAACATGAATGAAAGCTTATTTTCAACACAGTTTTACACACACCATCATCACAGCATACACATGCAGTGTTTTCTTTGTGGTAAAAGCTATAATGCTTTTGTGCAACAGACATCACTATCTGAAATTACTCTGTCTGCCCCACACTAGGTTCTCAGATTGGGGGTTGTGACATGACAGGGAGTTGAGGTTATTATGGGATAATGTGTAAACTGTCAGTCTCCAAGCATGCCAATAAAGGTGGCATGGCATGTGGTAGATCAGCACTTTTTTGGAGAGGTCATCACAGCCTAAAATGTTTGCAAAGGGGGTTCCAGCAAAATAAGTTTGAAAACCCTTGGTTTATTCAGTGAAATGCTTTTGAGTTGTTCTTAATTGCAGCATTTCTTTAAACTGAGCTTTGTGGAGCCTCTCTGGGCCCCTCGCAGAATAAAATGCTTTGTGAACCTGGTAGTGGGGAAGTTGGGAGATGTATTAACAAAGTTGTTTGCAGAATAGTATAATTGGACAACCACTGAATATGAGTGAGGTAAACCATTATTTCAAGTGTTTTTATTATATGGTTTCTTTCTCCGTGATAATAGATTGGGGGAAGAGACAAGATCCGTGTCTAAAGAGTTAAAATAGAATTTATATCTTTGTGGCAAAGTTTTGTTCTGCACTCTGCATAGTAATTTATACTATTGACAAGTGGATGTAAAATGCTACAAGATCAGAGCAGTAGTGTTTTACACCCACTTTGAATTGGTCAAATGACTTCCTGGTAACACTGGAAGGACAAAACACTATAGAGCACAATTTGGTCTGAGAATTTGATTAGGTAAGCCATCTATGTTGGAACTACATTTACAAAACAATCTTGTTCATGTAAAAACATTATCTTGCATTTTTGTTTATCCATTGTATATAAACAGTTAGGAAAGGAGACTATAATAATCCTAGTTTTTGAGTTTATAAATGTTGTTAAGCTTATAAATCCTAGTTCTTGAGTGAATAAATAAAGTTCAGATTACTCTGGTCCTCTGTTTAAAATTTTCCTTGTTCCTCTTCTGTTTAGCAAGTGAAATATCTTGGAAGTGATTAATTTAATTAATTCAGTGTCTTGCAAATTTTGATCCCAGCATGTTGACAGAGTAGATATCAAGAGGTGTATGTAGGGAAACAATAGTGGTGCTTTTGTTGGTGGAATTTATTAAATCTTTATTATTTGTTGTTGCTAGGATAGTGTTGCCTGATGGTAATGGCTGGGATCTGTATAGTTTGAGTATTTAATAATGTTTATTATGATAATGCCTAAGGAGCAACCCAGAGGGCCTATTTTGTGTTAGGCATCATACAAGAGTAGTAAACAGTCTTTTTGCCCCAAAAAGATTACAATTTAAATAGACGACAGACATAGGGGACAGAGATATACAAATAAGCAGACTGAACAATGTAAGGTTGATAAATGTCCTGTTTCCTAACTTTTTAAGGTGTGTTTACTTAAAAAAAGAAAGGGAGAAGAGAGAGAGGAACAGAACAGAGGAGAAGGAGGTGCAGATGGGGAGTGAGCTTGATGTCAAGAGATTCTGAGGGAGAGGAAAGTTTGGAGAAAAGAGCCAATCATCACAGAGCAGAAGCTAGAGAACTTTCTGCTGGTGTGATTATGATATCCAGAGGTGCAAGCAAATGGTCTCTGTTTTGATTACTTCTCCTGCCACCTAGAGTCTTTTTGGCTGGCTGCTCTCTGCAGTTCTCTCTCAAGGTGAGTGGTTGTCTGAGGGAGACATCCTTGGAGCCCTGTGCCATAGAGCATGGGTGTAAAGGTGTCTACCGGGGTGTCGCTAGCGCTGGGCACATGGGGCATGTGCCCTGAGTCTCAGCTCCAGTGTCCCGGGTCTCCCAGGGTCCAACGTGGCCTATGGGGGGCGGGGCCCAGGAATCTGGGGATTGGCCTATGGGGGGCGGGGCCCAGGAATCTGGGGATTGGCCTATGGGGGGCGCTGTGGAGCTCTGGCTACATGCCCGCCCTGCCCTGCCCCGTCCCCTGGGCCGGAACACCTCTGTGGAGCCCAGCAAACAGTGGGGCCTGGGGTGATAACCCTGCTTCTGGGGACAGCCCTGGCCATGCCCCCTCTGGCCCCGGCCCCACCCCCAGCCTGGTCCTGATCCTATTTTGGGGGCAGTGACACCCCTGGTGTCTACCCTGCTAATTGTGGAAGGCGTGATGGTCCTGACTGCGCCCTGTTTTACCTTCTTCCCCCTCATGCGCGTCTCTGTTTTGGTTGCTCTATTCAAACCCAAGTTAATGGTGTAAAATTTGCATATGAATTCTAACTCTTTAGATTTAACCTGTACTACAACAGCAAAGTCTTTCAGGGAGTGTGAAGGAAGATTGAAGTATTCTCCTATTGGTTTTTCAGTGTTGCCATTTCCGTTGTCAACTTTGTGTCCATTCATTATTGTGTGGGGACTGTCTAGTTTTTCCAAAGTTTAAGGCAGAAGGACATTGTTGGAACATGATGGCATATATCATATTGGTGGATGAGCAAGTGAACAAGTGTTTGATGGAGTAGCTGGTTTCATTAGGCTCATTCACCTGTAGCAGAGGACATTAACTGAAACATTCCATACTACATGGAGTTTTGAGTGCATAGGTTTCCTTCCCAGATATATGTAGTGCATTGCTATTGTCCAGCAGAAGAGTGACAGTCATGTGAATAACTGAGGCCAGGTTATCATTTGCCAAAACAGACAGAGCCTCTTACACTTATAGACAGTAGCATCCTAAAGTAGTCCTCCATGAAAGCTTACATCAGTAAGGAATCCAGGAGCACTTGTGGACTATAGACTGAAGTGATCAATTGTGAAAGTACTTTCTGCAAAAGGGAGACTGAATCATGGCAGCAACTTCTTCTGAATTCTCTCCTCTGCCCACCAGCAGAACCTCTGTCTTGGTCAGGTTTGGCATCAGATGACTGCTCTTCACCCATAAGCCGATCTCATCAAGCATTGGGCTACCTTGGTAATAGGGGTGTGATGATATGTGATGATGGCTAGAGGTGTGTATGATCTACCCCTTGCTGGCACTTGAGATCATGTTGTTGTCTGAGCACTTTATCAAGGGGTTGCATGTAGATGTTTAGTAGGACCAGGGAGGGAATAGATTCTTGTGGAACTCGACAAAAGGGAAGTGTCTAGTGGTGGAGGTGCAATTTCCCATCATTACTCCCCGAGTGCATCTTGGAATGGGTGCTCTCTTCTTTAGTGTAGTGCAAATTTGAATGACTGTCAAAGAAACTGTCTAATTATAACAGCCTAGGATTGGAGAGGAATTAGGGTTCCTGCCTTTATGACACGTGAGAGCAAATGGGAATTTGAGAGCGTGAAGCAGATCTCCCTGCTGAACAATGTGCAAGTACTAATCTTGGGGTGAGGTGAGCTGGCTTGGTTGGTTGTCTTTTCCTTTCTCTTTCAGGCAACTTTAAATTACAGTTGAGATGCAGTTACAGTTGGGTTAGTGTGTTGGGACTGTTTTGGGCCTTTGTCCCTTCCATTGTCTTTCTTCAAGCATCTCCATTCTGTGATTAAAAAGGGGGTACGACTGACTTGTATGAGAAGAGCTTAAAAGCTAGAGGCTGAATGACCAAGGGGAACTAGCACACACAGGACAGCAAAAAGGGGAGCTTGAGAGGATGTTTGTAAAGAGGAAGATCTATTGTAATAGCTGTGATTAGGAAGAACCACATGGTCAGTGTCAACGCTACTTCTGTTTCTTTATCTACACCTGTATCCAGACAGGGAACCTGATCATGGATGTCTCTTCCCTGATCCTGCTGTGGGTTTTTAAAGACTGTGATCTGCCTTCCTCTTTTGTGAGAAACTAGGGTGGGAAGACCATCCAGGGCGAAATGTGTCTGCTGATGGAATCTCTCAGGAAGCAAGTGGGAGAGCTGGAGAAGTTGGTGACTAGTTTGAGGAAGCATTCGTGCATATGAGGAATTAAATGAGTATTCATATAGCAACCTCCAAGGCTGAGGAAGCTACTCACCTGGTAAGCACTGGTGTTTCAGCACTGTGGAGGGAGATACGGTTCTATCACAGGGAGGACCTGAGCTGTTGGTTGCTTCTGATGGCAGGCACTGCCCATGCTCCCAACACATCAACCATAGTGATGAAAAAACATTATGCTGCCTTGGTAATAAGGGATGATCATTTCCTAAGGCAAAAAGCGTTGCAGCCAACACAGGAGAATTCTTTGTTAAGGCAAGGTCTAATAGAAGAGGAACTGATCATAGAACTAATTAAATTTGGCACAGTGTTACCCCGGAAGAGCGGATCAATTAATTTATTTTCAAACCGTCCTGCGGTCTGAAGTTTAATTTGGAAATTCTCGGGGGGGGGGTAATGAGGGGGACCGTTTTTCACCTACACGGACAAATACCGGCACCCGGGATAAATGTTCCAAGTGGGGAATATGGCTACAGCCCGCCGATCAAGCACAGACCAGAAGCAATAAAAGACTTCAAGCCCATAATTTGTCAAAGACAAAAATCAGATTTATTGTAATATCTACTTTGGAAACTGACAAGGAACTTGTTTGCTTCATGGACAGCTCAATAGTAATTTAACACATTAAAACTATTCTATACAATTACAACATAGACACAACACTTAGGTACACAAAAGAACATTCAGCAAGTGGGGATCAGGCACTTACTGAATGGAGAGATCTCAGCTCTTACTGTTACTCCTTTAGATCTTAACCTGGGTTTCTTGTCTTACTCTTTCTAGGTAGTCTCTTTATAATCATAAAGTTACATTGTAAAGCTCGGGCTTCCTGGCAGTACTAAAGTAATCTAAAGATCTTAGGGCTTTCTATTAGTGTTCCTCCCCTCCTTGGGACCCTTTTCTTACCCCAGAAGTTGAAGAAAACAAAGTATCTTTCTTTAGCTGGCAGCTGCAGGCTGGAGCTCTGTATCTTCTTAGTCTCTGCTCAGCTCTGGTCTGGTTGCTGTGGAAACTGGAACTTAGGCACAGCTCAGAATGTTCTGGAGCTTGCAGGTGCAGTTGCTTGGAAACTGGAGCTACAAAGTAACAGTCCGTTGCCCACAAGCTATACGCAGGACTGAGTTAGCTGCCTGCTTGTGAGTTTTATCGGAGGCCCTTCTGAGACTGAGTCCAAGACCCAGCTCAAGGACTGAATACTGAGTCACTGCTCAGAGATACAGCCCTGTGCCTTTCAGAGACTAAGTCTAAAGACCCAGCTCCCAGGCTTCCACTAGAGATGTTGTCACTTTCTCTAGGGATGAGTGTGAGTGAGACTCCTTAGTGCAGCGGGAACATAGCCAGAGGCCAGTGGAACCCAATAAGGAGTGGGAGAGATCTCCGAAGTTCTGCTCTGTGCAGCACCTTTTATTTGCTCTTCTGTCACTCCCATCTTCTCCTTGACCAATCTCAAAGGTATGATTTCATCTCCACCCAATTGGAAAAAGGGTGATTTCACCTGTCACCTGATCAAAAATCAATACTTTTGTTGGGTCCTTTGACAAGGGGTGGACACCTTAGAATCCTTGATGGGAGGGGGACTGAGTGAGTTCAAAAGTTCAAAATCTTCCTCCATCTTGACCTGCTTTTCCAAAAAATATATCTGTTGAATCTGCTCATAGAGATATACCTATGGAATCTGCTAAACCTATGATCTCTCCATTTTCACTTGCTGAATGCCCTTTGAATACCAACTTTGTTTTAAACATTGATAAATGATGGTTTATGAATTCTCTACCACTAATTATTACATATTATGCTGTTTCCAGCTTTATTTTAACATAAAACTTCTACTAGATTGCCTTACACTATTTTCTACCCATATGTGTTCTTATTCAATCAAGGTTTTTTGTGATACTAAAGAGATGGCAAAAACCTCAGGTTACAACAGGTGAATCATGACTTGATATTATGTGTAAGCAGAATAATGTCCTGATGAGAAATAAATGTACCATGTGCTTTAGTAGGTTTGGTTTCACAAAGCTGAAAACAAATATGATCCAAATGAGCTGGGGGGAGGAATTTAGTAGGAATTATTTTGAGGAAATTTTGTGGCCTGTATTACACAAGGGGTCAGACATGATGACCTCCACAGTCCCTTCCAGACTTGGAATCTTTGAATCTGGACAGTGTAGGCAGTCTCTCATAAACTTTAGCAGCAAATATGCACTGCTTTGAATGCCTTTTTAATTTAATTTAATATCATTTCAGTTGATTATACTAAGCTTAGACCTTAATATAGGTTGCCATAAACTTAAAATTAATTTTAAATGGTTTTTAACATTGTTACTTGTATAAAAATCCAGTTTAAATAAACATATTTGTTATACATTGGGGAGGGGTTTTCTGTTTTGTTTAAAAAAGAGGATTTTTAATGTAATTTCAGTAGTGGTTCAATTCTGAAAATTTCACTTTGAAAGTGTGGCAAAAACTGTATAATTTTATGTTGTTCAAATGTGAGATATTGAATGCTGATATTCATCCCCATTTTAGGAAGGATGTGGAAGGGAAAGCTAGGGAAAATACAAGAAACCAAGTCTTGTGAAAGAGGACAAGTGAGTGAGGAAAGGGCTATGATAAGAAACTGTAGAATAACTGAGAGGCAGTAATGCAAAAGAGAAGAGTAAACACATGCAGAAATAGGCAAGGGAAAGATTCAGTACACGCAAAAAGAAAAATTTAAACTCTCTGGAAAAAGTGAGGGTTTGCAAAGACTATGGCCTGTCTTTCCCTTTCATAGAAAGTTCTTAGTAATGTAATCAAATAGGCAATGAAATAGACCACTAAAGAAGAGGCACTCTACAATTACCATAATTTTTTTAAAATGGATTAATGAGAAGGAAAATAGGAGTAGTCCTGAAAAAGGTAGATGGTAACTTGAGACATTCAGTATAAACTTTACTGGCTATGGCTCTATGAAGTGTGGTGTTTTGATTCACAGTAAGAGCACCAGAATGTCTCAGTTTTGCATTGCTCAACTAGGACTTGAGCTGCGTGAAGGGTGGAAATTCTGTATTCCACATTGAAACTTGTCTCTTTCCCAAATCATATCAATAAACTCAAATTCTGAAGTTCTCCACAAAAGAAAAGGCCATATTTTGAGACCAAAACCTTTATTTTTCAAAGTTTGACCAACTCTGCTGATAAACTGAAGAAGTCTTAAGTGAGAGCCTTAACTGAAGCAAGATGAACCTTTAAAAAGAATATTAGATTAGGAATTTGTCATCAGAGAAAGATATTTCATATTCTAAAAATTCAACAAATTAATTAGTTGGTGTGCTGCAGCCATTGCTTAGCATGTTGATTTGTCATCTCATTGCTGCTTTGTGCTCCCTCCATCTGTTGCATTTACTTTTTTCTTAGTTTATAAAATCTTTAGGACAGGTGCGCTCCTTATGTTTGTGCAATACCTAACACTGGTTTGTGACTGCACACCTCAGGCGTTATCATAATACAATGAACAATGATTTTTCAGTCAAAACTGGTACAAATTGATGTGATCATCAGTTCTACTATATCAGATGCATTTACTGGGGAAAAACTGGTCAGCCACACTCTTAATTTTCAAATCAGAACTACTTTATTAAGTTACTATGTGTGAGCCTTCCTTTGGTGCTATTTATTCAACATATTACTATTAAAATTCTTTTAAAAAAGATATGATGCTAGTATTATAGTTCTTATTTATTATGCTTTTTGTAGATTAGAGAAATACCTCCTGTACATCCATTACCAAAACAAAAAGGTTGTCTGCTATGTTGTATGTGACATCCCTAGGACTCCATTGAGGAGAAAATGGAGAACAACAAACTGTCAGTGTTGGAACTGTGGTGGTCCTGGGGTACAGTCAAGACTAGTGATGGGTTGTATCTCCATTTGCCTTAATCCTGAGTGTCTTTCAATGCTTTGTTGCTGGACCTCGCAGCCTGGGCTGCTCACAACTGGCATACATGCAGGGCCATCCCTAGGTGTGGATAGGGCCCAGTGGATCTGTAAAAGATGGACTTTATCAAATCAAATCATAGGGCTAGAAGGGACCTTGTGAGATCATCGAGTCCAACCCCCTGGGAATTGAACCCAGGACCTTCTGCATGTTAAGCAGAGGTGCTAGCCACTACACTATTTGCAGGGCTATGGGGTATTGCATGTGTTCATAAAAACTAAAATTTCAGGGATCAGTTTTTATTGCTGCATGTTCAGTTTTCTTCCTGCCTGTCTTGTTTTTCAAGCAAATGCTTCAAAGGGTGCTTTTAGATTGCTCTGTCTTGTTTTTCAAGTTTCTCTTTCCATTAAATACCTGTGGCATGAGTAATTTTTCTGTGCCTGTGTTAGCATCAGCTTGTCCAAAAGTTGTCATATTGCATTGTTTTCAGCTCATGGTTCTGGTTTTTCAGAGTTTTTGTTATTACTGAACTCACAGTATCAACTACTCATTCCACTAAATGCTGTTAACTCATTTTTTAGATTCTTAATGAAATTTAAATAATTCTTGAAATTTGATAGATGGTACTCCCTGCCATTTCTGATTTTTTTCTCTTGTCTTGAATCCAGACCCAGAGATCCTTCCAACAAAACTCTTTAAAATTGACTTAATTTACATACAAGATTATCATACAAGACCTTATGTGCATCTTCTCTTACATCTGTCATCTGCTGTGTAAACTGTACCAATCTCAGCTGACAGACAACTTTTAAGAATCCTACCTTATTTGTTTACCCATTAGTTCATAGATGCATAAAATTGGGACTGGGTCAGAATTAGTTTGCAAAGAATTTAAGAAGTCTGTGCATACAACACTTGTTCGTTCAATTATGCAAAACATTTTTGCTCTTTATTCAAATATTCAGTCAACACAATGTTACTGCTAGAATGTAAATGAGATTTGCTTTATAAACTTGCAAATTAAGTAGTCACTCAATTTTCTTGTGATATTCTCCTTCGCAGTATATGCTGCTGACTCATATACACTCAATATCCTCTTCCTTCATCAACGAGTGATGGTGCAAATGAAACTTAGTCCCACTGAGCATTCACTATTCACAGCATTCTAAATCTATCGGTTGGTAAATCCTCTAGGTGGAAATTATTGCTTTATCACTTTTTGCTACATGTTTTTCCTGAAGGCTACTGGAATACAAAACAATTACATATCTATTAACTGCAGACATGGTTAAAAGCTAATAGTGAATGTGCAGTGAAAAGAGAGCCTACTGCATGGTTTGTTATACTGCCAGAGTGATTTACCATACTGTTTACTAAACTTTCAATTACAGTGTGGATTACCTGTGATCGGTTTACCTGCAAATTTGGTTAGTGTACTAACATTGTGTCCCCCAAGCAACCAACATGTGGAACTTGTTAACACATGGTATCTAACAGTGGAAGTTGGCCTAGGCACAGAAATATGCAGTAAGCCTTATTAGAGCTGCCTTTTTCTTTTCAACACCATTTTGGTAAGACGTATCAAGCTTAATCGCGTTGTCACGGAACATACAGTATATATTTTTTGATTAGCTGTAATTAAGTGCAATAGATATTTTACTATAGGCTTTAGTTCATTACATGCAATACTGTAGGTGTTTTAGTATAGGCTTTAATTCATTATGTGCAGTAGATATTAGTATAGCATAGGCCAGCAGTTCCCAACCTGGGGTCTGCAAACATGTTGCAGGGGGTCCACGAAGCCTCCCACTACCAGGGCTGGAATCCAACTGCAGCCCGGATGCTCCTTGCCAGGGCTGCCTCTCCCCACCCACGGCCAGACCCCAGCAGGGGGATGGGGCTGTGGCGGCCCCTCAGGAGGGACAAGGGTGGGGGGCCATAGCTGCCACGGCTTGGCTCCCCAGCAGCGCAGGCCATAGTGGCAACGGCACTGCTCGCTGGCTGTCCCAGCGCGCTGCCAGAGTGGTGCCGGCTAGATTGCATAATCAACCAGGGGGCCCTCAAAGATTTTTTTTGTTAGGAGATCCCCAGCCTGAAAAGAAGTTGGGAACCACTGGTATAGGCTTTAGTTCATAATGGCAGGAGACAAGCGTCAGTGTTCATACACCGTTGAAGAAAAATTAGCTATAGATCGGGTACATAATGGTGAAACCCAAACCAAAACTTCTAGAGCGCTTGGGATTGCAGAATCAACACTGAGGTTAGATAAAAAACAAAACAAAGCTGTGTGGTTTTGTACAATGTGTAGATTCTCTAGTCGGCCTGGAACGAAAACGAGTGCTTTATTTGGCAAAGCTGCTGTAGACAAAGCATTGCACGCATGGTTTGCTCAAAAGAGGCTAAGGGAACACCACTAAGTGGCCAAATTCTCCAAGCCCAAGCAAGTAAATTTGGGTGATGAAACATACCAAGTCAGCAAAGGCTTCATAAGTCGGTTTAAAATTTGTCATGGTATTTTGCAAGTCAGCGTTTCTGGAGACAGCCAGTCATCTGATGAGACTGCAGCCAATGAATTTCCATACAAATTAAATACTTTTCAGTTTCCATTATAGTTTAGCAATGAACAAATATACAACTGTGATGAAACAGCTTTATTTGCAAAGCTTTTGTCAGACAAAACTTTAGCTTTGAAATATAAAACCCAGAAAATTATTTAAAATAAGACAGGAACACCCTTCTATTTTGTATGAACAAGATGGGCAGTCACAAGCTCACACTGCTTCTCACTGGTTGTTTCAACAACCCTTAGTGCTTTAAGCACCTTAACAAAGCCAAGCTGCTTGTCATATACGCTAGTAGTAAAAATGATTGGATGACTAGGAGCGTTTTTGAAGAATAGTTCCACAACTCTTTTGTTCCACCTGTTCGTAAACATCTCCACAAGAAAAAACCTGAACATAAAGTACTGTTGCTACAATTTGTCCAGGCCATCCTCCTTCTGAATTATTGGCATCAAACGATGGACAAATCCATGTGCTCTATCCCCCATTCAACACCACATCAAAAATGCAACACTTGAACCAAGGCATTATTCAAAATTTTAAAAGCAATTGTCGAAGTGAGTTGGTCTCAGAAATGATTTTGTGTGAGTCATCAAGCATTTCTGAATTCTTGAAAGAATTAAACATAAAATAATTTATTTGGTGAAAAAAGCTTGGGATGGCGTAAAACAAAAATCTGTTGAAGACTGCTGGATGAAAGCTCTCAGGCTGGTGCTTTCTGTTGATGGTTCTGCCTTTGAAAACCCAAAGCGATTCGGAATCAGATTTTAAAGGGTTAATGGAAGAAGACATCCTGCTAACAAAAAACACAAATGAAAGAAGCCAAAGCTAAATTTCTTTTTCAATTAAAGACTTTAAATTAGACACATTGCCTGAATTCATACATGAGTGGCTGGACCTAAATGAAAATGGCACAACTGTAGAAGGTCTGACAGAATAAGAAATAATTATAGGTTGTGAGGCAGGATTGGACTGTGGAAATGATGAGGGATCGTCACAGGAAGGAGTAGGTGACAACGATAATGAGAATTATGTTGAAAAAGCCAAAATTTTCCATTCAGAAGCACTAAATGTTGCCAAAACTCTTGCACTATAGATGGAGGAGCAAGATGCAGAGAATAACCAAATATTACATCTACACAGGATGATTGATTTTTGTGAAGAAAAAGCCAAGCGCAGGAAACGGCAGAAAAATAACATACATACTTCGTAAAAACTCCATCCCAGCAAGATGAACCTGCAGACTGCGTAAACCTTATGAGCATGCTTCTTGGATTATGAACTCTATGGACTCAGTGTAGAACCATGTATGCATATAATATATGTATGGTAATACTGTACTATAAATATTCAAAATGGATTCCACTCTTAATACTTTCGTGCATGGATGTGTACAGTATTTTCATCACTGTTTTCATGGTTAAGTAGATGTGAATTGTTAAATTTATTTAAATTATTATGTTCTGGTGGTTTCCTGTGTATTTTTGTGTATATTGTGTTAAAAATCTGATCATGAATTAAAATATATATTTTCACTCAACATAATCATTTTAGTAGCTGGGTAGCCCACGTTAAGGTCCCATGTACACACTGTCCATTTTACACGTGGTCGTGGCATCTTGTCTCCTGACATCTTCATGTTAACTGATCTATGCTGTACTTATTTAAAATTTTCTTACTAGAAGATATTAATATTTAGGATAAAAAAAATTGCTGTTGTAGAGTAATGCCAACAGACTTCAGCTGTTATTAGCCTGGATTAAACTTGGGAGCTTTGGTTCTTAATATGTGAAACCTTACTTTTCAAAGCCAAGCTAAAGCTGTAGAAGATTGAATGTCCCACTAACCTAGCTGCTGCTAGAGAGGAACATGGTCCCCCGTCTAGTAGCCATGGGTTATAATAGCATGATATGTTAGAGTTCATTAAATAACAAAATACATTCTAAACTTTTTTGAGCAAAGTCAATGCAGTCCTGTGAAAATTGTGGGACTATAACTTAATATGGTGCAGAAATTTATTATTTGTATTCTAATAGCATTTGATTCGAGGCACTGTATAGATGGGATAGAAAGACAGGTTTTTGTCCAAGCTTCAATATAGCCCTCAACCAGTTTTATTCCTATATATTTCTTGGACAAACACTTTTTTATAGGATATGCAAATTTCTATATTTCCTGACCACCCCCCACTTTTCTTTGTTCCAATTCCTTTCCCTTATGAAAATATGCTGTGCTCTCCTAAACAAGATACCACCAAGGAGGTTCTTTCTCCTTTCAAAATGCTCCTAGTGGTACCTTAATGTTAAGTGTGAACCAAACTTGTCATGGAATTCAAACAGAAACAAAAACTGTTTTAAGAAATGCACCCTATGTACACATTCAACCTTGAATCTTCACCCACACCAGTCATCACAATTTTCTTTTGTTTGTCTGAGAAGATCACCAGTAGCTAGCCAGAGACACCAGATAATCTTGTGGTCATTAAGTTGTACTGCTAATTCAGTTTAAGGGGCACATGCTGTTTATTTGGCAATGTCTCCAAATGATCACATGATGTAATCGTATGCAGAAAGAGCGTCTGTTTCCTGTTCAGAAGTTTAAATACTTTTCTGGCTAAATGCACTTGCCATATTCCATATCAAGCAGCCTGCAAGATCACACCACCAACATCAAAAAAGAGTTCCAGACCTGTGACTAGCATAAGATGCTTGTTGAAAGTAGAGTTGTGTGGCTACATTTGTTGAACCCTCCATATTTTCTAGTCGCTTCAAGGATGGTGAAGATGTGGGATGAACATTTTTCATCTGCATAGACAACTTAGTCTATGTAGTTTAGTTGAAGAGCTGATGAAATCGGGTTTCTCTGATGTTTTCATGATCGGTACTCCTACTATTTTATAAACAATGACTTAATGAAATAGGGAATGCTATCTCTTGATGATTCTCCAGTTACATACATACTTAGAGTCCAGTGCAGCTTCTCCATGATCCCATTTCATTGGGCATATTACACAGCAGCTTAGTAAGTATGTACCAATACTCAGCAGCCTTCAAACTCCCTTGATACAAGAGGTAGCTTGTTTTCTGAAACAAGTCTATCTAGTAGGCTAAAAGTAAAGAATAAAGTGGTTAAACAATAAATGAGCTCTAATCTACAGGTCCTTCTACTTCCTGTATGATACCATTATCTCTTGCATTCTGCATTTGTGCTTGGATCTTCTGCACAAGTGCTGGAGATGCATGATCTACAGGTGGTGGAGAAGACTTGGCACTCATCAGGATGTCAAGCCTATGCATATTGCATGGGTGGAACACTATCACCATTAAATAAATCCTGGTGTGTCTGAATGATATTCTAAGGGTTCCTTTCTTGGCTAGGAGACATAACCACACTTGCAGTCAAGACTATGCCTTTATAGAGCACAGAACATAAAACATGGCTCTCTGTCTGCAAATTGCAAACTTTTATAACCAGTGGAGTCAGACAAGTGTACTGATTATGACCTAACCTAGAGGGGATGATGTTAATTTCATCACCTGTGTCCACCAGGCGCTTCAGTATAATATCATCCATTCTCATGGCAGGAATACTAGTTCCCATACTTTGTCATATGGTAGATTTTACTACAGGAAACATCACTGATCCTGGTAAAGATGGTCTCATGCACCTTCACATTTCTGCATGCCTCTTGTCTTTATGAACCAGTGTACTTCTGCATGCTTCTGCAGTGTCCATCCATCCCACAAACCCAACATATAGCCATCTTAGCTAGGTAGGGAGCAAAATTGGCAAATTGACCCAGACTAAGACAGCAGAAATAATGAGTTGGCAACTTTTGCTGTCAAGGCTGTGGAGCAGGAATAAATAGTGTCATTTGTCTATGCTATCAAGTAGGAGGAGAAGCCAATGAGTTAAACATAGACATAAAGTAGCAGCAGTCTGATGCATAGAACTCCCTTCAGCCCAAATTCTCTCACATGCTTCTCTTTTTAGCATCAAAAAATACCATTGTAGCATCTTCAGTCATTAACCTGTCCCAGAAATGGTTGATCATTGGTTGCACCAGTTACAAGAATATTCCTATGCACAACCATAATATCCCCAAAATCACAGTCCTGTACCGATCACTACAAGCAATATACCAGCTCATGTATGGTCTCATTGAGCTGCTGGCAAATTTAAAAAAGTTTTCTTCTGTATTAGAACAGAATCTCTAATAGTGAAAAAATACTGAGGCATTGCATGATCCCATCAAGAAGGCCTTTGGTTCTGAGAGTACATCATAAATATGAATGTCAGCATGGCTTAGTTCTGCAGAAAGGGTAACGTAGTGTCATCAGAGAATTTCATCAGCAGCATAAAGTTCTGAAAATTCTGAATAAAGTATGCTTAGTTAACATCCAAGGATGTCCAGGCAGCCTAGGTTACACATTAGAAGTACTTGTGGTTATAATATGTTCTGATACATCGCAGAGTAGCAGACAAAAACACATACACAGTCCAAATAGCAGATACGTAGCAATGGGCCAAAAGTAGCTGAACACACCTTACGTTAATAATACACACACAGTCTGAATCAGGAAACAAAACAGGAACAGGGAGCAAGACGCAGGAAAGCAAAATATACACAGTCATCACATACCTTTAACTGTTTCATCTTTGAACTCCATTTTAGCCCTTTAATATCTGTTTGTTTGGTTTCACTCAGGTAGGCCCTCAAATTTTGCAATTTACCCATAATTGTTTCCACTTTGTCCTGCTTATTCCTTTTTTTATGGTCTATTTATTCAGGAGTAGTATTTTATTTCTTTAGTGGTTTAATTTGTTAGTCTACAAAGCTGTTTGTTAACAGTTGAATTTAGAGCAGGGGTGTCAAACCCATTTGCTATGGGAGGCCAGATTTGACTTAAATGTACGTCAAGTGAGCTGTGCATACCATGAATCAAAATACTAGGGCCTACAGTCTTGCAGTAGCATGGAGCAGTGGATATGCAACCGCCCCCCCCCCCCCCCACCCCTGGTTAGGGGCAGAGTGTGGTCCTGTAGAGCATAGGCATGAGCCGGATGGAAGAGGTTTGTGGCCCATAACTGGCCCAAAATCTGCATGCTGGACACCTCTGATTTAGAACATGTTTCTCTGTAATTCCTAACTCCTAGTTAGTCTGTACTTCCCTATGCTCTGTTCATTTGTTTCCTTCTCTCCTTGTGGTAGTAGAGACTTTCTTAATTGAACAAATTTTCAAACTATAGCGTAGATTCATTAACACGCAGATGTCAGGAGACAAGACCTCAGGACCGTGTGTAAAAACAGACCGTGCATAAACAGGAGCATGCATGGACTATCCGGCTACCATTACTTGATTTTGTTAAAAATGTTTATATAAATATATATACAGCAATTCATATACGTATTTTATATCAAAAATATAAAAAATACAAAAATAGAGCGGCCTGGGCCGCTCTACTTGGTGTTAAGGAAACCAGGCCCTGGGGGGGGGAGGTTTCGGGGACAGGAAAGCTGGCCCAGCGGCGAAAGGGTGCAGAGCAGGAGGTCAGGCTGGGGGAGCAGGAGAAGACAGCATGGCACGGTGGGGGTTCGGGGAAGAGCTGGGGGACCAGTGCTGATACAGGGGGTTCAATGGGGTTGGGGAAAGTTTCGGGGTACCAACAGCAAAACAGGGGCTGTCAGTAAATGAGCATATATTTAGCCCTATGCTGCAGTTATAGATGCCGCACATTAATGAGTTCCACGAGTTAAGTTGGTAGCTTTGAGGTATGTTACGCTAGTGCTTGTTAAATGGATTCATGGGTCACCTGATTGTGGGCAAACCGATCTACGCTATACCATCCAGCAACTTGGGGAAAGCAATTCTGATCACCACCATCATGACCATTGTTTATATGACAAGGGTATTCCAAATGTACTGGCAATTGCATGACCAAAAATGTCTGTAGAACTTTAGATTATGGAAGTTCACTTTTCTCAACACTTGTTCAGGGCTTCCGATGGTGCTGCAATGACAGGGCACCAAAGTCTGAGTTCCTGTCAAAGCAGAAGAACGTGTGGTTATCACCCTACAGAAGCTCACGTCCTTTGTTTGCTGCCAGTTAGTAACTAATTCATTTGATGTTTAAACATCAGCTGTCAGGGTTGTTGTCCCAGATACATGTGCTGTTTCCCTGGGTAATATAATTTAATATAGTCCAATTGTGTCAGTAATCTCCTTTGAATGTTTGGGTTGCTGAATTGTATAGGAGACACTCACTGATGGGACCTACAGGTGTATTGTTTGTCTGTCCCCCTGCTCCCCTCCTATACACTCCCCCAACAAGCCTTGGTGTTTATCAGCATAAAAAAGGGTATTTCTTTGTAGCCATGCAAGGCTTGCTTGATCACCATGGTAAGTTCACTAAATTAATATAGGGGTGGTCAAAGAGGTCGATGGTGCTAGGAACTTACACAACTCACTACATTTATGTGGAATGAAAAATTAAACTCTCGCTCCCAGTATTATTATGCATATAGATTGTGGTGTGTTTTGAGCTTTTATTCTACATGAAATAACAGTTTTAGTTTTCAAGCCTTATGGTGGTATATAAGTGATTCCAAAATAGTTTCCAAAGAGGCAGCCATGTTAGTCTAGTTCAGCAAAAAAGACAAGGAGTCATGTGGCACTTAAAGACTAATAGATTTATTTTTCACATGAGCTTTCATGGTAGAAAATCCCACTTTGTCAGATGCTTCAAAGCTTTGTGACAAACAAGCCTGCTGTAAAAAGTAAAAAAAAAAAATAATAATAATAATAAAAAAGTCTGTCAAGATGCACTCATCAACCTACAGTTCAATGCCGAAACTCCAGCCCCGTAACTGGAATAGTGCTAAGTCGACCAGATGGCATTTCTGGTTGCCTTAGTGCAGTGTGTACAGGGAAGTAAGTGGAAGTTAGAAAGGCAAAGGGAGGTACGCAAGGCATTTTACATACCTTGCGTATCCCCCACTGACTGCAGCCAAAAAGTGCGATGAGTTTAGACTAGGGCTAAGAAATAGGATCTATCTTCCAAAATGTCTGCCTTAATGTTTTTCAATGCCTATTCAATTTTTCTAGTATAAACTG
>ML681979.1:4202744-4382394 GCA_007922195.1 Podocnemis expansa
GGGAGCGCAGCGAGCAACCGGAGTTGCTCAGCTGCCCTCTCCCCTTAGAGGGAATATTGCTCACCAGTAGAAGTCACTGTCAAAGTGGCAATGTTGGTGGACGTGGTTTGGAACAGGTCTTCATATTTCTCCTATCTAGACTAGCACATAAGAAGGACCAGATATAGGAATAGAAATCTCTCCATCTTAGTTTCATGTCACCAGAAGCCTCAAGAGAGAATTATAGTCTTGATATATACATTTTGAAGATCTGTTATGCTGCTAAAAGTAATGTCTACATGATTTTCCTCTGCCCCTATTATAAGTCAAAATGGAAGTAAAAGGGGTTACACCTGATAAAACTGGTATGACTCGAGTCAGCCAAGCTGTCTCGCTTTTGCAATCTCCCTTGTTTCTGCCATCCACTTATCTTTCTCCTGTTTGTGTTCTAATTTCCCTTCCTTGTCCCACATTCCAAGTTTGTCTTTGAATTTTAAACTAGTTATGTTTCAAAAGGTAGATAAGACTTTAGATTTTCTTTTCTGATGTCACTTTATTTTGATCTCAGGTATTGAATAATAAGATGTTAATCATTTTTATAAGATGATTACAGGTTAACGTGCTATTTTACTGTTAAAATTCTCCACTTGAAAACTCCATTGAAGCAGGGATGTCTAATCTCCACTATGATTTTTTTGTTTTTTATGAATCTAGCTCACTATTTCACTATAAATTTCTTTAAGCTTTTACTCATATTGAAAACTGTTAAATCTATGACCTTTTTTTAAAGTCATAACTGTGTTTTAGTATGTTCTTCATGCTCTTTTGAAAATGTTAATATTAACTAATATTTAATTTATTTCAGCCCATGTGATAGCTAAAGCTAAAGGCCTTGCAGTTTTGTCTGTTATCAAAGCTGGATTTTTGGTAACTGCTCGAGGAGGCAGCGGGATTGTATTAGCACGTCTTCCTAGTGGAAGTAAGTTGACATTTTCTCAGTCAAAGAAAGAATTTGAGCGAGTATCTTCCTTTTCTACCTCTTGGGAAACTTGAAAATAAATGTAATTAAGTTTTCTTTCAATAAACTGGAACGTAGGAAATGCCATACTAATCAAACCAGCAATCTGCCTATTCCACTAACCTGTCTCTAAGATTGATTTTATATATGAAAGTTTTGTGTTTTCCAGCAGCACTGCATTATCAGTGCCACAAGGACTTAGATTTTTCAGCATCTTTGCTCGAAAACAGATATGATATTTTCTAGTGCACATGCAGTGTAACAACAGCTATTGCTAGACCCTTCAGAACATTTAATATCTTCACAGTGAGCAATTTTAGAATAAGGTACCTATGTAAAGGTGTAGCCTGAGATTTTTCCCATCTCTTTAGTATCACAGAAAAATCCTGATTGGATAAAGACATGTATGGGAAGAAAATAGTGTAAGGCAATCTAGTAGAAATTTTATGTTAAAATAAAACTGACAGACAGCATAATATGTAATAATTAGTGGTAGAGAATTCATAAGTTGTCATTTGGAAATGTTTAAATAGAGTTGGTATCAAAAGGGCATTCAGCAAGTAAAATAGAGAGATCATAGGTTTAGCAGATTCCATAGGTATATCTCTTTCAGCAGATTCAATAGATATATCTTTCGGGAAAAGTAGGTCAAGATGGAGGAAGATTTTGAACTTTTGAGCTCACTCAGTCCCCCTCCCATCAAGTATTCTAAGGTGTCCACCCACTGTCAGAAGACCCATAAAAAGTATTGATTTTTGATCAGGTGACAGGTGAAATCACCCTTTTTCCAATTGGGTGGAAATGAGATCACACCTTTGGATTGGTCAAGAGAGAGATGAGAGTGATAAGAGAGTGAATAAAAGGCGATGCCCGGCAGTCAAACTTCGGAGATCTCTCCCACTCCTTACTGGGTTCCACTGGCCTCTGGCTATGTTCCTGCTGCACTAAGGAGTCTCACTCACACTCATCCCTAGACAGAGTAACAACATCCCTAGTGGAACTGTATGAGCTAACTCGCGGGGCTTAGTCTCATAAGGGCATTCGCAAGACTTAGTCTCTGAGCGGTGACTCAGGACTTAGTCTCTGAGCTGGGTCTTGGACTTAGTCTCAGAAAGGCACTGCGATCTCTCACTCTCATACACTCTGAGAAGCAGTCAGCCGAGTCCTGCGTATAGTCTGTGAGCAACGAACTGATACTTTGTAAGCTCCAGCAGCTGCCCCTGCAAGCCTTCGAGAACATTCCAAGCTACTTTAAGTTCCAGTTTCCACGGCGACCACAGCAGAGCTGATCAGAGAGAGAAGAGTGAAGAGAAGAGAGAAACAAGTAGAGCCACACCTCAACAGAAACTGATTTCTTCTCCTTGCACCTTTGGGGTAAGAAAAGGGTCCCAAGGAGGGGAGGAAAGTAGTAAGAACCTTAAGGGGCCCAATCCTTACCTACTAATTTTATGCTAACAAGTAAGCTATCAGAAAGAGTGAGACGAGACCCAGTTTAGATTCCAAAGGAGTTATATTAAGAGTTGAGATCTCTCCATCCAGCAAGTGCCTGATTCCCCACTTGCTGAATGTTCCTTCTGTATACTAAAGTGTTGTCAATGCTTTAATTGTATAGAATGGTTTTAATGTGTGTTATTGTTGAGCTATCCATGAGAGGAGTAAGAATTATTTGTTAACCCTCAGAATAGGTATTTGTAATAAACCTTTCATTGGTTGTCTGAGAAAGCTTTAGCTTCAAGTCTTTTACTGATTGGAGTCTGTGCTTGATCAGCATGCTGTAGCCGTACTCACCACTCAGGGCTTTTGCCGAACTCTCGGGTGCCGCAGCATTTGTCCGTTTGAGTGAAAAATGGTCCCACCCTTGTTGCCGCAATAGGTCTAAATTCAAAAGTAGGACCCAGACTGTTGGACAGTCTATAAATTGGCAAATTGATCGGCAACAGGGAATGTTCGCAATAACTGCGATAGATTTTTTGGGGCAACAAAGGTTTCTTTTTGGTGATTTGCTTACATTCTGAAGCATGACAGTTAATATCTCTTGCAGTATCTTTATCCTAGTATGATACTTGTATATTATTATTTACTTATTGTTCTTCAAAGCACCTGACAAAGTGGTATGTTCTCCCACAAGAGCTCATGCAATAAATAAATATGTTAATCTTTAAAGTGCCATAGGACTCCTTTGTTTGTTTTGCTGAACTAGATTAATGCAGCTACCCATTTGGTATTTATTATTTGTGTGTGATCTCTTGAAAATGAATTTCATAGGCAAGTTTTATGTGAAGGGAAAATAATTCAGTTTTAAACTTGTCACTTTTTAATGGACTGGTTTTTAAAGGTCTCAGCTCCTCTCACCACCACTTAGCAAATAAACTTTTACTGGCTAATGTTCATTACTACCTATGGAGCACATATACATGATCATTATTCTAGGAAAGTTGCCCAGAATGCAACAATTGACACATGAATTGGGGACTTTCTGAGGGGAAAGTAAAATCCTGTCCAGGAACAGAAACTGTAAAATAACAGTGAGCGTTGAACTGGGGGTTACACCTATTGGATGTCAAAACAATAAATGTTGTGACACCCTGAATGTTTCTTCTCTTGTGTTCGGGTGAGAGATGTAATGCCTAGAATAATGTCAAGGACAAAATCCTAAATCAGAGACAGAGCTACACTGAAAAGAAGCAGAGCTGTAGCTAGGCATTTTGTCATGTGGGCTGAGCAAGCCTATTTGCACATCTTGCGTTTATTTTTTGGCATTACTCCATCCCATTTTTCTGCCTCCACAACTTTGCATGCTGAGTGGCTGCCCCACTCACCTTATGTTGGTTACAACCTTTTGTAGAAGAATGTTTCAAAATACTCTTTGTTTACAGTTGTCTTTCTGACACTTGTGGTTCCTATCATATTTCTTAGTTACCAAGGCTCATTTGCCTATTGATATATAATAAAAATTAGTGTTGTGTTTAAAATAATTATTTTCGAGTAAAAGTATTATAGTAAGTAACATTAGGTAATAGGAATTAGGAATTCAATATGCAGTAGCTCTATACAGTGTCATGAAATAATTCATCTTAGTTAATGAAGATATTTAGCATGCAAAGCAATTCTGCTCTGTTGGTCAGTGTAAGTGTTGGAACTAATTTTTTTCTTTACATGAGTCTTGTGATGCACACATACAAAAGCATAGCAATGAGAAGTAACTGTTGGCAGAAATATCTGAGCATGCCTATCAGTAACCTAATGAAAAAAATAGCTATATTCATACATCATATAAACCATTATATTTTCAAACCTCTGATGTTCTGTTGTGTTGTGGGGGAGTGGGTGTAGGGGGCATGATCTCCACACTGCAAGAAGGAGTCCCAATCGAGAGGCAAGAGACCAAACCACAATTTTTTGGGTTAACTGCTTTCTAAGTGACTTTTATTGAGATAAATAAAATTACAAAAAAGAAAGAAGAGAAAAAAAAGGTTAAATAAGAGCTTAATATTATTCAATTACTAATATTCCTATTACAAAAATTAAAACTTGCAATTCCTATTAAATTACACTTATTCAAACTCATACAAACTGTGGTTTTAGAACTCTATTTCTTAAAGGCATTTAAAGATCTTCTAAGTACAAATTAATTGCCCAATAAACAGAAAATAGAGCACAAATATTACTATAACATGTATCCCCATTTTTGTGCCTAATCCTGAATTAAACCCCCCAGTTCCAATCCTGATTGATATAATTTAACAGAGTGGGGTTTATAAGAGACAGAGATAGAACACACAATCTGTAGGTAAAAAGAGCTTTGCTATTTACCACATACACACACTGAAACATCACACTAAAACATCAGACACAGCCCAGGACAGCATGAGCACCTTGCTTCTCCCCCTGGCTCTCCAGACACCATGGATCACTGCCCAGTGAGGCTAGCCATGGGCTGTTTGCGGCTAGGAGTTACAAGGATCAGCTGGGGTACCTGGCGGGGAACACAAGTGGATTTATTCTTTCATCGCACTCTTTTACACTGCTGTTTCCCAATTTGATTGTGGAACACCAGCTTCATTCTGATCTGTGAGGTTAATAGGTTCAGAGCAGTAATAATACACATACACATTCCCAAAAAGCATTTCTCAATTTAAATCCCAAATTTGACCAGATTATATTTAACACATCTGGATGTTATCTCCGGAGTGACAGACAGCAGACCTGTTTCTTTAAGAGAAAGATAGCAAAATGTGATAGAACAGCCCGGTGTTAAGACGGCTCTGGCTGCGAACCAACAGGACAGCCTTCGGGCTCCTATCTGTTGCCTCCAACTCAGCAGCCCACCGGTCTGGTGTCTACCGACTGCAAGCTCCGTGCACTTGGCTGGACCAGTGTTAAAGTGGCTCGACCAAGTGCTTCACAGGACAGCCTCTGGGCTCCTATCTGTGGCCTTAGAAATCAGAGCCCACCGCGACCAGCTGCAGTGGTTGAACACCCCCTGTCACCCCCTTCGGATGTGAGCTATGGCCCTCACTCCAGGGTGAACAGGTGAAAATTGAAAACTTAGTAAACAAATTCAAAAAGAAAAAGAAAAAGAAAAAGATCTGCAAAAAGAAAAAAACTGCAGACTCCTTTGGTGATCAGTCAAGGGGTTTAACACTCTTCCTTGTGAAGAGTGGGGAGATGCCTAGGGGGTGGCCAGATCCCCTGGCAACACGACAGGCTGCTGACCTATCGCTTCTCCAACGTGCCTAAGCCAGAACCCCGGCTTTATGCCTTGGACCCCCGAAAATTAGCATATCGCTTGTTGTCATAGAAACTTACTGACACTGGTCTGGTCAGCAGAGGAACTCATAAGTCTTTCAGCTGTAACTCATAAGTTTTGCAGCTGTAACTCAAGTTTTACGGCTGTAATGTATAGTTTATTTTATCACTTTCTTTCGGTCCGGTCCCACTTACTGACAATAACTCTTCTTGAAGGCCATTACTCCCTGCTGTCAAGAGATAACACCATCTAATTGTAGAGGCCTAACAGGCCACATTCCATAGGACAAGCTGAAGTTTGGCCACAGCAAAAGAAAACACAAAGAGGGGTGGAAAAATCCACCTCTCACATGTTGGAAGTATTGAGGTATCATTTTTTTAAACAAGCCTTTGTATCCAAAAGATTAATTGACTCTAAGACTATGTCTATACTGATGGCGGCAAAATCGCCACTGTCAGCATGATCTTCCAGGCGCGATTCAGCGGTGAGTACGAACCCCCGGAATCGCTTCAGAAATCACTTCAGCAACTCCAGCCCCGGAACTGGAGTTGCTGAGAGCCAACCGCAAGGCATTTGCTGTCCGCTTCCCTTAGTATGTATCATTGGCTTAGAAAATCGTTGGCAGATACACACGGAATTTCATGTGCCTTGCATGTCTGTCATCCACTGCCGCCAAAAAGCCCCATAGACTAGGGCTAAATGTATGATATCTGAAAGGTGCTTTTGAAAATCTGCAACTTAAATAGTTATTTAAATTGCCAACATGTTGCCTAAAATGAGAATTCTTTAGTGTAAATGGTTCTATCTCTAAAGTGTTTCTTTGATAGGATAATCAGAATTACAGCAAAATTTTCAGTATGAAATGTTGTTTCTTCAGTAGATGCATCCTTTTAACCATTGAAATGTAATTTTATCATTTGGAATTTTTCTTTGTTATTGCAATATTTATTAAATACAGTGTCCCAGTGCAGCACTTGTTTTCATTTGCTATTTAGTTGCTGTTGCCAGTTCTTCAAGTGCCTTTCATGAAAAGCAGTTTTTCTTTTGCAAACACAACTTTCAAGCTCAGTGATTGGTGTCTTACAGTATTGTGAGACATTTTAAAAACATGAGGACAAATATATATATAGCTTTTTAATTTCTAGGTTTCAGTGTGAAAATTTGGATATGCAATGCAGTCACTGTTTTAGTTGATTGTAGTTTGTTTAAGGAAAAGAACCTACTACTATTAAATGATGATGTGGATGAATGTTTCTAATATATACTAATATATGAATGTTTCTAATATATATATTTTATTTTTGTGTTGGGCAGTTTGGTCTCCTCCTTCTGCAATAGGGATAGCTGGCCTTGGTGGTGGATTTGAAATTGGAATTGAGGTGAGGATTACATATATTTGTAATATAAGTAGAGTTTTTTAACACTTTATCTACTAATATCTTGAAGTGTACATCATTTCTGTGTGCATGTACTGTAACTGGAGTTATTTTATGATTATGCTAGTACAGTATTGATTTTCCTCATATTTTGAATAGGATGCAAGTAATCCATTAGTGAAGATTAATGCATTAGCTAGTTCTGTTTAACTGATCTTATCTGATCTCTTTGCTAATTAACTGAAGTATTACTAAGCATTAATTAATACATTTCTGAAGAGCAGACCTGTTTGATAAACAAGCCATACTGTATTTGAGATAAAGGCGGTATAAGATTTTGCAGTTGGATTTGATAGGTGTTTGCAGACAAAGTGAAATGATACAACTATGTACACTAAATGATAAGAACTGCATAGTACCTTCCCTGCCAAAAAATATTAAAAAATAAAGTAATAAGCTTATCATTGGCATTGGTGAAACAATATTTACTACACTGAGAGGTAACCAATATAAAACCTGTAAGGTTTCATATGCTGATCTCTAGAGAAAACCATATATTGTGATTCTTAGTCTTACTGGCTTTGCAAAACCCACTGAATAGTCATGGATTTAGGCCTACCAGTACACTGGTTTTAGGCCCAATACTTGCTGTATTGAGGCTTGGAGCAGAGCCCAAAAGAATATTTTTCAACTGGGGGTAGCCTTTTAAATGTGGTGTACATGAGCCATCTGGACTAGAAAACAATGGCGTGTAGTTGAAAATCTAGTACGTGTATATGTATTTCTGTGGCCACACAGGACTTTTTCTTTCTCAATACAGTATGTATGTGTATTTTTTTAGACCAGCTGTTCTCTAATGGTGGGGCAGGCCTCCAAAGGAAGGACTGGGAATGTATCAAGGGAGGCATGAGCTGTATGTTCGAGTGCTGGTATTAAAAGAATTCTGGCTGTCATCCCATGGTGGCTGGGGCTCTATCAAAGGGCCATGCACACCCAAGAGGCAGGGATAAGGTGAACAACTGAAGCCACACCATCCCCGGGGCTGATAACTGGAGCCCTGCTACCAGAGCCTTGTGACAAAGCTCAGGTTCTCCTATCCCTCCCTTAGTCTCTCACCAAGAGGCAGCCTGGACTCGGGCTCTTCTTTCTCCCCTACCTCTCAAACCCTCTCCTGGGCAGCAGAGCTCCAGCTGTCAGTCTTGTGGTGGCAGCAGCAGCAGCAGCACAGGAGTGGCAGTGAGACATAACATTTGCTGTGAAAAGTAGTATTGACAAATGTCACTTCACATTTTCTAGGTGGGTAGCCATGTTAGTCTGTGTACAGCAAAAATGAGTGCCCTGTTGTACCTTAAAGACTAACAAATTTCGCTATGCATAAGGTTTCCCACAAAAGCTTATGCCTGAAGAAATTTGTTAGTCTTTAATGTGCCATAAGACTCTAGTTGTTTTTACTTTTCGCATTGCCTTCTTTATTTCTGCTCCGTGCTGGTGCAGTGCTACCTTCCGAGCTGGGTGTATGACCAGCACCCACTGCTCTGCATTCTGCTGGTTAGTGATATTTGTGCTGAGGAGGGAGAATGTAAATGGCTACAAACAAAAAGAAGAGAGAGCCTGATCAAATACTTTTTGAGAATCACTGCTTTAGATTAAAAAACACAATAGATCTCCTTATCCGTTCTGTAACAATAATCTAATGTTAAGTTTGACACATCAAACACTTGCGAGCCAGAAGTGCAGAACTGTGGCTGAAAGTTAGCCTTATATTGGTAAATGTCAACTTTATGGTACATACAACACACAAAAAGAGGGAAAAAATGTCCACTTGTGGATATAGAAATTTACAGATAGGCAAAGTGAGAAAAAAAAGCTACCTGAAAACTTTTGTCAGAGTAAAAAAATCCAGTGATTTAGGTTTTTGAATTAATCTGATTACAGATGAATTAGTAAATTAATAGTACAAACAGGTATGATTTTGTTGAATTTTTAAGAATATTTGCTTTATATATTTAGACATGATGTTGATAGTTTTGTTTTAGAAGTTACAAATCTTTTAACTTTTGAGTCTCAGCATTAATACTTAAGTAATTGTCTTGTCTTATAATAAAATTGATAAAAAAAAATCTTAACCCATAATTTCATGCCACTGTCAATTTAAATAGATAAAGTAAAACTCTTAAAATAAAAATCAGTATTTTCTGTCAATTGTAAAAGATAAAAATAAAATTCTGCCAAAACCTTATTTCTTAAAGATGTTTTTCCCTTAAGATCAGTCTCTCAGGGAGCCATGTTTTTCTTATATTTTCAATAAAATATGTCTTCATTTGCTTTTTCCATTGATATATACATAGTCTGTCCAACATCCTTAATATTTATTTTTCAAATTACTCAATACATTTTCTTCTCATGTTTCAGTTATCTGATATGACCTTTGCAAAGTTGATCTGTTACCATAGTTTTAAATGCTCTGTGTATTTTTCAAGATATCTATTTTGTCATCCTAGAATCCTAAAGCCACAGACATTAAAGGAGACAGTAGATTTAATAGATCAAATAGCTTGTTCAAAGTAATGAATGTTTAAGACATCTCCCTTGTTTAGAGGTAACGGTATATACTTTAGAACCCATGTTTCTACTAAATCTTCCATGAAGCTTCTTGATCAGGAATGGAGATGCAAAACAACATTTTTGGAGCTAAGGGAAGTCTGCCTGGCTATTAAACTATGTACTTTGATTTGTTATAAAACAGATATGTAAAATTTCAAGATATAATGTTATGGCCATGTAGGACTTAGACCCATTACACCATTTTTCTTTTTAAAAAAAATCATTAAATTTATGTAGACCTGCTTATTAAACTACTTGTCTTTCAGTTATCTTGTCTGAATCATCCAAGACTAGGTTCTAGACAAGGTTTCTTTCTCTATAATGCTTCCTGTTGATGTTAGTTGGGAAATAATTAAGGAGGGTTCATAAACTGATTGATGGATTGAGCTTAATAATTTTATGAAGGGTAGTATGATGAGAGACCCTTATTTGGCACTTAATTGATCTTTGACTATTAGCACTAATATACCCAATGGCCTGTAATGGGATGTTAGATGGGATGGATTCTGAGTTATTACAGATAATTCTTTCTTGACTATCTGGCTGGTGAATTTTGCCCACACGGTCAGGCTTTAGCTGATCACTATAATTGGGGTTGAGAAGGAACTTCCCCCCAAAGAAAATTAGCAGAGGCCCTGAGCAGTTTTTGCCTTCCTCTGTAAAATGGAACATGGGTCTGTTGCTCTGTATGTTGAAGTTTTTGAACTGTGATTTGAGGACTTCAATATGAAGTCATAGATTAGGGACCTATTACAGGAATGGATGGTTGAGGTTCTGTGGCCTGTGTTGTACGGTAGGTTAGACTAGATAATAATTAGTCCCTTCTGACCTTAAAGTCTATGAGATTCCAAATTCAAAAGAGGCCATTGTGATCTAGTCAGGCATCCTATATTATGGAGGCCATAGAATTTACTCAAATAATTCCTAGAGCATATCTTAAAAAAAATCCTATCTTGATTTAAAATTTCAGTGTTAGAGAATCCAGCCCTAAGTAATTTACTCAGGTCCTGAGTAAATTATTCCAGTAGTGAACTACTGTAGTTGTTAAAAGGTACACCTTATTTCCAGTCTGAATTTGTCTAGTTTCTGTTTTGTGTGATTGGATCATGTTACACCTTTCTCTGCTAGATGGAATATTTATTATGAAATATTTGTTTCCCTTGTAGGACCTTGTGAACTGTGATCAAGTCACCCCTTTATAAAATAAAGAGGCTGAGCTCCTTAAGGCTGTTACTGTATTGTAGGTTTTCTAACCCTTTAATGATTCTTGTGGCTCTTTCCTGACTCCTCTCCATTTTTTTTGCCATTTTCTTCAGTTGTGTGTACCAGAATGGCACAATACCAGCAGTTTCCTCAATACTAAATATATAGCAGTAAAATAACCTCTCTACTCAAACCTGAGTTTCCCCTTTTTATGCATCCAAGGATTGCATTAGCTCTTCTGGCCATAGCATCATGTTGGGCGCTCATGTTCAACTGATCATCCATCATGACTCCCAAAATCTTTTTCAGAAACATTGCTTCCCAGGATAGAGTCTCCTATCATGAAATATGACCTACATTGTTTGTTCCTAGATGTATACATTTTAATTTAGCCATTGTGACAGAGGCAAACTTGATGCATATAGGAGAGTAGTGGAAGGAGTATATATTAGCCCCAGGCTTAGTAAAGCCTTATTTCCTGGGCTAGGTTAGCAAGGACTATGCCAGGATAATTGGTTCCAGCTGTCTCAGTTAACAAACTTACTGCACTGCTTAAAAGCCTCCTTCTCAGGCAGGGCAGGGCAGCTGAAGGGAGTCCAGAGGGGAGTAGAGCTGCTGGAGGAGTAGTTGGAGAAGTTTTTGTTTGCAGTTTTGCCACAACATCCAAAATGGCACGGAGGGAGTGGGAGAACTCTTACAAGCAAGGCTGTTAGACCCTGGAGCTTGAAGAAGGACTTTACTTGCTGCAAAAACCGAGGAAGGGAGTGGAGGTGGGGAGACCCCAGCTCAAACAAGGAGAAGACCACGGAGACTGAGGTTTCAAATCAGGAGGCTGTGAGTCCTTCTCAGCCCTAGAGGGTGGTACAGGAACTGTGGGGCCATAATTTGGTGGTCTAGGGAAGACAGTAGCCTTCTGGACTCAGTTTGAAGGCTGCTGCTCAGAGGGTCCCTGGGTCAGGAACTGCCCCCTCCCCCTTTTTTTCTCAGTGATGCAGTCCCACTAAAGGGTTGTAGAACAGGAAAGAAGCCCCAGTGAGAGGAACCAACTGGACTTTGCCAGCCCACAATTTAAATATGCAAGACCTCAAACAGGCAGCTAGGCCTCGCTCCGCCACACCATATTAAAGCAATAATGTTTGCTTGTACTCAGTTCACCAAGCAGTGCAGATTTCTTTGTATCAGTGATCTGCCATCTTCATTTTTTACCACTGCCCCAATTTTTGTATCTACAAACTTTTATCAAAGATGATTTTTTTTTTTTTCCTGCCAGGTTATTGATAAGGATGTTAAATTGGGTGGGGCTAAGAACTGATTCTTTTGGGACCTCACTAGAAACACAACTCCATGGTAATGATTCTCTGTTTAAAATTACATTGAGATGTATCAGTTAGGCAGCTTTTAGTCCATTTAATGTGTGCCATGTAAAGTTTGTGATATTCTAATTTTTAATCATAATGTTGTGCAGTGCTGGGTCAGTTGCTTTACAGAAGTCCAGATGTATTCTGTGAATACTGTTACCTTTATCAACCAAAAAAGATACCAAGTTTGTTTCAGTAGATCTCTCTTTCCATCACCACAACCCACAAAATTTGCCTGGGAACAGCCATGCGTGCTGGGACAATGAGGGGTGGCAGTTACAAAAGACTGGACTAGTGAAAGTAGCAGTGTATCTGCTGGTTGCAAGTTGGTCTCTCAGGATTTGTCTGTTGTACCTGAAATGGTTCTTGTCTCAGCTGAGACTCAGGGAGGGAGTGTTCTTGAGTCTGGGTCTGCCAGGTGTAATGATGTGCCTATGGGGAAAGCTATCCCAATTCCCAGTAGTGCATCTGGAAACAGCCAAAGGGGCTGGGACAATCAAGAGGAGATTTCAAACTGTTTGAATGTGGAGAATAGCAGTTTACCTGCTGAGGGAGATTCTGTCTCCAGTATGTTGTTTAAGAAGCAGCAGGGCCGGCTCTGCTGTGAGGCAAGAGACAGACATGGCTTCAGGTGGCAGTTCTTAGGGGTGCCTACCCCCCCGAAGATCAGGCTGGCTCCAACCTCTTCAACCCTTTCGTAGCAGCTCAGGCACTGATACTCAACCTGAAGCTTAAGTCATGGAGGCAGAGTGCAATTTAAATCCCTCTGCAGGCAGATGCTGGAGATTTATGCACTTTGGAAAACCGTTTTCAACCTCCATGAATGAGATGGAGGGGCACCAATCAAAATTTGGCTTGGGGCACCATAACCCCTTGAGCCGGCCCTGAGAAGCAGACGAAAGATGCCTCTGTCTCTGCTGACTGAGGACATGCCTATTGTCTCAGAGTTATATCTGGACTTGGGTGAAGCCAAGCAAGGATCTGTTGATGTTAAAGGGAACATTGCCTTACAAAAATCCTTCTCTGGCCAAAGAAAGGGCAGAGTTTCTATGGAAAACAATTCATTGCTTTGGACTGCCTCAGGGGAAGTAAGGTCTCCGAGTTTTTGCAAGCATGTTGCTGCAGCAGGAGGGTGTGGAAATAAACTGATGGTACCTGTCTGCAGCACCATCCGGCAGTCCGTGTGTTAAGAAATTTGGGGAAGATTCTGATTGCCAAAATGTTTTACCTGTAGATGGATTTCCAGACTTGGTTTTTGAAAAATCTAGTGTGCATACCTTGGAAAAGGTTCCAGATGGAGTAGAAATTGATGAAAAGCTTAAACAGCCCTGTAGCCAAATAACTACACTCAGTCAGTGTTTTGCAGAGGCAGTCGAGTTAGAACCTGACTGCATCCATGAAGCTAACTCTGTGAGTGAACAGATAGTGCCTCAAGATCAGGGAGATAATTGGGCAGCTGTAGTTACAGTGCAAGGCAATGATGCAGCTGATGTATTGAATATGCAAGGGGATAGCAGACCAGGTTTTACCCCTGAATGCTTTGGAAGTATTTTGCAGTCTTTTTGTGGATTAAGGTGCAACTGGGGCCATGTGGAATAAAACTTTTGAAATTGAACATCAGAGCCCTATTTGTGACATGCTTGCTGAAATGTTTGTGTTGGTTCCCAACCGCGATGGGAGAAGGAGACACCGGACTCAGTAGTTCTAACTGAGAAATGGGTTCGTTTATTTAGAGCAACAACGGGGAAAATTTTTCAATGGGTAATCACAGTGACACTTGAGGTAGCAATTAACAACTAAAACAGCAACCTTACAAGACCAACTGAGGTAGCAAATCTATATCAGTAATACAGTAAAATGATAAAGCAAAAACTACAAGTCTATGTAAGTGACACAACAAGACTGTAAAGCAAAACCGCAAATCTATATAAGTAACACAGTAAAACAGCAAAGCAAAACTGCAAGATAAAACTGTAAGGTATTTGCAACAAAGTAAAACTGCTAGGTATTCCCAACAAGACAAAATGGCAAGGTAAAACGAACTGCAATGTACTTGTAGGGGATTCCTATATACGTACCATAACCCAGGCTCCACTGACCAGCAGCATGAACACAAGAGGCATGGTAAGAGACACGACACGAGCTAGCTTTCCTCGGGAGACCCAACTGTCAGAGTGATCAGTTCTGGCAGGTAACACGTGAACCTCCATAACTTTTGCCAGTTGGCATCCCCTTTTTTATAGGATTTTTAGCTCAGTGTTTTTCTGGTTCCCACACTGGTGGGGGTTTGTGTTCCCACGATTGAGAGAGTAATTTTCCAATTAGGTTTTAAATTCCCAGGTGGGTCCAGATTCCTAGGTGGATCATAAATTCCTAGGTGGGACCCAAATTTCCAGGTGGGTCGTAAATTCCTAGATGGGTTTCGGTTCCCACGAAGTTAGTGCCTTTGAGTTATGCTAGTCTGTAGCCTCCCAGATTCCAGGCCAGAGCCTCTTACGCTGTCCATAAGGGGTTTTTTGGTGTGCACTTGGTGGCAAATGGGGTGCCCGTGTAAGCGGCCCCCCTATTAGTACATCAGGCACGAACAGTTTGGTTTAACTCTCAGACAGAGTCCAGACTTGAAATTGGCCATGATGGAGAATTTGGAAATCACTAAGCAAGCTAGTGTGTGGTTTACTGAAATTTTCCTGACTGACTGGGGTGGGAAGATCTGCCCACTAGATTCAGAGTTACTGGCAAGGGAGACACAGCTAGCCAGACAATGGATCATGTTATCAGAGAGCTCAGGCTTTAAAGTCTCCAGAGAAGATAAAAGAAGAGGGAACTTTGTTTTGTGGATGTGAGGCTGGGGTTAACCCTGAAATATGTAAACCCCAAGAATGTAGTTAAGCTAAAATCCTGTGCTACTAAGACCACTGAGGTAAACCAAAAACAACTGGGTAAATATTCAAAAATCCAGGAGGGCCTTGCACAATCTAGTCCTCTGACAAACTATTTGTATTGAAGGCATAACACAGCTAATGATAAAATACACTCATGCTACTGGATGCAGAGGTTTAGGATGATGTTAACTCTTGTAAGTGATTTTCTACCAAAGCGCACACAATGTACCTTGAGCCTGACATTTTGTAAAATCTTTGAAACTTGTTCAAAGCTGTAATAGTCAAATCCAAATTTAACCCTTTTGTGATACATCCAGGAGTGTCCAGGTGACCCCTCCCCCCCTTTCTGGCATCAAACTTGCGTGGGGGTGTGACACTGTCTGCATCTAGGACTGTTTATGATTAATTTTTCATATTTGCAATAATCCATATGTGATATGCCATTTTTGGTAACAATAGAATGATTATATGGTTTGTATGTAGGTATCATGCCTGTATTAGAAATTAGATATCTGTTTTGTTTTTATGTGTGTTCCAAGTGATTTGTTCTTAAGACAATCCTGTTCCTCTTGATGGCCCCCATGAGGGGGGCTTCCAACTACAGTGGGCCCAAAAAGAAACCTGTTCGACCAGTTACCTAGACTGACCATGTGGCCCACCTCCATTTTGATCTGGCAAGGACTCTGAGATAAAAGGCAGGGGACCCATCTCCATTTTGTCTTTAGTCTTCAGTCTGTCTGCAACCAACACCCTTCTCTGGAACTATTCTTCTGGGACTGAACAAAGGACTATGACCCACCCAGCTGCTGCTGCTGGGTGCACACCAGAGGAGTGGGACTAATCTGCAAACTATAGATACGTCAAGGATTTGCTTTCTATGGACTCTAAATCATTTGTATGTATGTGATTCACTTTGACCCTTTAACATTTCTCATATATTTTGTTTGCTTTCCTTATATATACTAAAAGATTGACTGGCAGCATGGTTATTTGGGTAAGATCAAAACCTATATTGTTCTGGGTGATGTGGCTGGCCCTTTGGGGTCAGGAGAACCTATTTCTTTAAAAGACACAGTGGCTAAGGGGGACCATAGGAGCTGATGTGCATAAAGGGGGCTGTTTCTATTTTGTTATGCTTGGTGATGACCAGAGTGGGGAATCTGAAGCATGTTTTGTTACTGACTGGGAGACTGGTTTAAGTACCACCCGTCAGTGGTTTGGGGGGTTTGGCCCCTGGTTTTGCAGCTTGCCCTGATTTTGGCACATTCAGAAGGTTATCCCAGGGGGTGTGGGTCACAGTTAATTATCATTAATTATAATACCTTCTGTTAATCATTTATTAATCAAATCCCATGTCAGCTGCTCCATTGTTTTTCCTGGGATCAGTGTCAGACTAACAGGACTATAATTACCCAAGTCACCCATTGACCTTTTTAAAATTATGACATCACACTAGTTGTTCTTTGAGTGCTGCTCACATCATTCAGTTACAGGTGTCTATGTGCTGCAGCATGTGATAGCTCGGAAAGTGTTTAGCCTTAGCCTGTCAGGTCAGGGCACGTGGCCAAAGCCCCCTCTGTGCTGCAACCGTGGCTATATACATGACCGTGACCGTGAACCCCCCAGTTCCTTTTTCCGCCCTCAACAACAGTTTCAGATCAGCCAAGAAACTTGCATAAGTCTGTCACCCCGTTTATGCAAAAATTAAAATGCCAGGCTTTAAACCATGCTCAGCATGTTCTAAAGTGTCTCCATTTGACGATCCTCACGAAAAATGCCTCACATGCCTTGGTGAGTCACAGTTCACGGTGAACTGCTCCATATGCCAGTCCTTTAAACACAGGACTCACAAGGACAGAGAGCAGCACCTATGCATCCTCGCAGAGGAGCACATGCCTGCCTCTGATGCTGCCCGAGCCTATCCTGCACCGGAACCCGCCTGGCACCGACCCCAGGCACAGAACTGAAAGCTGCAGTTGGCATCGTTGTTGGTCCCACCATGGTACCGCTTGCCTCCAGCTCCGCGTTCCCTCTCATCTGAGATGGACTGGGACTGTCTTTGGTGCCGTCAACCCCATGAGCACTAGAAACAGCACAGGCTCTCTTCTAAGACCCGGCTCCAGTACCGGTGAAGAAAACCAGGTCAACAAGTAAGCCAGCTCCAGCACCTGGGGAATGGTCAACACAGGATTCGGTACCACCCCCAAGCCTGGTACCATCTGGCATCGGTAAATGGTACTGACGATCACTCCAATGATCATTCCAATCAGCACTCATCCCGCGAGCCCTCAGTACCGTGCTCTCAGGGCTGGAGGAGAAGGTCCAGCTCATCGTCGTCGTCTTTGGCCACCGTTCACTTCCATGATTCTCCAAATACCACCCCCGGTACTGGAGAACGCATGGGTAAGCATCATCGAAAACGCTCCCTAACACCTGTACCGAAGAGGACAACCTCGGCAACCCTGGTACGGATGCTGCGGCCCGGCTCTTCCCATACCACCAAGACTTCCCAGCCAGGCAAGGGTTGCTCCTCCCCACACTGTACCATGATCAGCGACTCTTTCAATGACTGGTCGTGTGAATGGCTAGACTCGACAGCTGATGATATTTCGACTTTGCAGTACTGTTTGGCAGTGCCTGCGCCCTGGACTCCGGATATTTCCAGCAACAAGCCCAACCCGGACTCTACACAGCGTAGTAGATCTCGGGCCCCTTTGTTGTCCTCCCCAGATGAATATACCTTTCAAAGGCTCCTTGCCTATAAAGGACGACTCCTGCACCCAGCAGGATTTGCTCCGCTGCATGGCAGCAAACTTGAACATAGAACTAGGGGTGGTCCAGGAAGAAACAGACCCTTTCTTTGATGTAGGGGATACCGCCCCACCAGCCAAGGTGCCTGTTCCCCTTCACGATGGGATATACAGAATCGCCAGGGTATGTTGGCAAACCCCATCTTCAATTCTGCTGGTGTTGAAAAGTCAAAAATATGCCTGTCCCAAACCATAGATTTCATAGGAGCTCTCTTAGACGCTCGCAAGGGGAGGGCTTCTCTGCCCCCCTCAAGATTTCAGTCCATCTGCACCATCATTGTGGAGCTGCAAGAGTCTCAAGTGACCACGGCCCGTCGCTGCCTACAGCTACTCGGGCACATGGCAGTCTCCGCCTCTGTGTTTCGGACGGCACGCCTGAGAATGAGGCCCTCCCAGGTCTGGCTCTCCATGGTGTTTCACCCACGGAGAGACACCATGTCCAAGGTACTGTCAGTTCCCTGAGACATCCTGGGGACACTACAAATTCAGAAGGACCCTGGTTTGCCATGGGGGGAATTCCCTCCAAAACACTAAGGCCCTCGGTGACACTGATAAGTGATGCCTCGGACTCGGGGGGGGGGGGGGGGGGAGCGGCTTTCCACCCAGGAACTCCAGGGCATCAGATTGGCTTGCATGACCTTCCTGGACAGGATACAGGGCAGGTCAGTCCAGATTCTAACGAACAACACTGCAGTATGTTCTATACGAACCAGAAGGGAGGTGTCCGCTCCCCAGCTCTCCGCAAGGAAGCGTGCAGACTTTGAGAACTAGCCCTGAAATACGATTTCACCCCAGTGGCAGCACACCTACAGGGTGTGTACAACAGGCTGGCAGACTCGCTCAGCAGGAATCCACTAGCGAATCATGAGTGGTCGCTCCACAATACGGTGCTTTCTCACCTGATAGACATATGGAGAACACCCCAAGTAGACCTGTTTGTGACACAGCAGAACCGCAAGTGTCAACAATTCTGTTCTCTCAGGGGTCAGGAGGAGGGATCGCTCAACGACGCCTTCCTCATCACTTGGTCAGGGCCCCTAATGTATGCCTTCCCACCAGGCCGGTTGATACACAGGATCCTCCTGAAAATCAGGTTGGAAGGAGCAAACATGATACTGATAGCTCCAGACTGGCCCAGACAACACTAGTTATCACTCCTACAGGACCTGTCCGTAGAGATCCTACTCTGCCTCCCCTTGTGGGGGGACATCCTGACACAGGACTCAGGGTGCTTGTGGCATCTGAATCCAGGTCGCCTGCATCTGACAGCTTGGCATTCGCTGGCTCAATGAGCAAGAAAGACTTTGCTTGGTAGGGTTAAGAAGGTCCTGGTTGGTAGAAGAAAACCATCCACCAGGTCCACCTACAGAGCCAAATGGAAACAACTTTCCAACTGGACTCAAGGTAAAGGAGTAAACCCTATACAGGCTCCTTTACACCTACTCCTTGATTATCTGCTAGACCTTAGAAACAAAGGTCTCTCTCTTTCCTCACTGAGAGTTCACCTAGCGATGATTTCATACTTCCATGAAAGGGTGGATGGTTCTCCTGTTTTCTCCCACCCTATTTCTACTAGGCTCCTGAAGGGGTTCAAAAGATTGTTCTCACAACCCTGTGAGCCCATCCTTCCTTGGGACCCGAATGTGGTGCTCCAGGCTCTAATGGAGCCTCCATCTGAACCTTTAGACTTGTGTAACTTACTGGTCCTTTCCTGGAAGATAGCTTTCTTAGTAGCAATCACCTCGGCTAGAAGGGTCTCAGAGTTGAAGGCCCTTTCCTCAGAAACCCCATGTACAAGGTTCTTTCCTGATAAAGTGGTACTGCGACCCCACCCTCCTTCCTCCCTAAGGTAGTTTCTTCCTTTCATCTGAATCAGGGTATTTGCTTGCCAGTGTTTTTTCCAGATCCTCAGGTCACAGAGAACCAGAGGAGGTAGCATACTCGGGATGTGCAAAGAGCGTTCCTAATATACATCAGGTACACGCGTCCATTCCGCAAGACCTCTCAACTCTTTGTGATGGTTGCTGAACACAAAAGAGGACTTCCAGTGGCCTCACAGAGCATTTTCAAATAGATAATAAACTGCATCAAAGACTGCTATGGAAGGTCGAATATGCCCCTTCCTGGGATTGTTAGGGATCATTCTACCAGAACCCAAGCTTCATCAATGGTCTTCCTCGCCAAGGTCCTGATCCAAGAGATCTGCAGGGCAGCTACGTGGTCGTCGATACATACCTTCATGACACACTACGCTATTGTCCAACAGGCCAGAGAGGATACTCAGTGTGAGCAGACTGTAACTCCTCCCATCATCCTTGGGTATGGCTAGCAGTGACCTGTAACTGAATGATGTGAGCAGCACTTGAAGAAGAATGGTGGGTTAGTTACTGGTAACCCTTCTCTGAAATGGGCTGCTTGCATACATTCAGGCCCCTCCCACCGTACCTGGCTAATGGAGTTGGCGAAGGTATAAGGGACTGGGAGGGTCACGGTCACAGTCACCTATATAGCCGCGGTGGTGGTACAGAGGGGGTGTTGGCCATGTGCCCTGACCTGACAGGCTAAGGCTAAAGACTTTCTGAGCTACCATCAGCTGTGGCACGTAGACACCTGTAACTGAATGTATGTGAGCAGACCATCTCGAAGAAGGACGCTTACCAGTAAGTAAACCATTTTCTTCCAGTTTTCTGGAATTTCTGGAATATTTCAGAATTCATAGAAAGTCAATGTAATCGGTTCAGTGAGCTCCTCAGCCAGCTTTTTAAAAACTTTTGATTTTCTTTAATCAGTTCCATGACCTTACAGTAGTGATATGTGTGCACAACTTCCTTTCTCTTCTATTTTACAGTAGTTAATAAGCAAAGGCAGTAAGATGCTGTTCTTTCACATATGTAATTTTTGTCATAGCACAGTAACATGATCTATTTGGTGTATATATAGTGTTATATTTGTAAAAGAAAAGACTACTGGATCTTTTTAAGGAGATGAGGCAATATGATGCATTTATTGTAAACAGAAAAATCTTAAAAAGCTTTTACATTCACACTTTGATTTACACTCAAGTTCTGCAAACTGGTACAATGCAATTATCAGTCCTTATTATGTGTTGCTCAAGTCAGCCTATTGACCAGGTTGCCTGAGTATGGGTGGGGGAGACACATGTGTCAACTGATGTGCAGTTGAATGCCCTGTGGTGATTGTAGAACAAACCCAAAGTTTCCGTGTTCTTGCCTTGTCATTTATAGTGGTTAATTCCCATACAGTTCCAAGAGTCTTGCTGTGTCAGGCAGCCTCCAGGTTCTGTATGATAGTTGAACACCAGTCAATTACAAGCTTGACCTCTCCTCTTCTTCTTCTTTCACTTTTTCTTCTGTTCTCTGGGTGGATTCTCCTGTGCTTTAGGATTATCATCTATCTTCTTCAGACTTCAAGGTCAGGATGCTAGCTGCAGGTAGTGTCTTTACTCCTCTCTTTGTTGTCTAAATAGTTTGGGCTAGTATCTCCCCTTATCTATCCATTCGCTATATTCACATTCTTCACTTTTCTACCCAAAAAATAATTAATCAAAATATTTTTAGGTTCAGTAGTACAAGATTCAGAAAAACAGCAAAATGGAGGAACCTAACAAGATGAAATTCAACTATGTCAAGAAATACAAATTCCATCATTAAACAATATTATGCTTTAAACAGTAATAATTATTATATCAATCTTAAAAATGTAGAGGAAAAAGTCTATCCACATCTGTTTCTAATTTACTCAGACAATTAAATAAGAAATATGATTTACTTACAATTCTTAGTAATCCAAGTATCTTATTTGCTTATGATGTTCTTAGGATGGCTCACAATAATCATTCTTTTCATTTAGAAAACCCAACAAGAAAACAGTTGCTTATCTGTAGAGTTTTTGCATTATTTAGCTTAGTGAAGAAGCTGGTTAAGGCTTATGTTAATTTAAATAAATATTTGTTAAACAGTTAAGTGACAAAGCATCATAAATTGGCTTGCTATGGTCAGAAAAAGAATCTTTTAATTGATAATGGAAAGCCATAATCATAGGTGTTGTCCACAGTGACTTTTCCTCCTCCTCCCCCCCCCCCCCACCCGGTTGCTGCTTTATTTCAGGACAGATGAATGGTAGACAAGGAGAGACAGAACAGTAACAAAAAATAGTAGCTGCATACTTGGCCATGTTGTCACAGTACTTATATGATCAAGAGCAATAAATTTGCTGAGGTTTTTTTTTAGTTTGATTTTTCACTAGGAGGATATCTTGAAGTCAGATAACTCTAGAAAATGGTTTATATATTCTCATGTTTTACTGATCTACAGATTTGCATCTTTGTATTCTTTCCTTCTTGAGATAGATGAACATTCAAATATTTGTTTCAAGCAGTAAATATAGTTGTTTTTACTTGATTCCTAGGTGTCTGATTTAGTAATAATACTGAATCATGAAAGAGCAGTTGAAGCTTTTGCAAAAGGTGGCAATCTTACACTTGGAGGAAATTTAACAGTGGCAATTGGGCCTTTGGGCAGGTGAGTAGCAATAACAAAATTCAAGTAAAATGTTTTAAATCTGTATATGGGCAAAATGTTTACATAATTCTATTTAAAATATACTTGGTTTATTTTGACAAACTGCTCAATAATTTTGTGGAAATCCTGTCATTCTGTTGGCCAGTGTTATTTCTGTAGTATTGTTACTTTAATCAGATACAGATTGTGCAGTCTCAGCCAGATGTATTCTTTGTCTCAATCATACAGAAAGCAATCGGACAGAGGATGTTACTATAAGCTAAGTCTGGCTAAAATTGAGAGAGTTTATAGGTGGAAAGAGGAATTGATTGCCTATTTCTCTGTATGATTGAGAGATGAAATCAGCTGGGTTCACAAAGGACCTAGATTTGAACATCTGGGAACAGGAAGTTCTTAGAAAAAGGCCCTTAGTTCTGGAATTTAGTTACATCTCTCTGCTCTGTCAGACCCCAAATTTGTTAACCTTGAGCCATTTTAAGCCTCTTGTTTTTTCACTCAGTCTTTTGCTTGCGAGGAGTGAGTGTGAGGAACATTCTAATTTGTATTCCGTTCTGGCCATTTGTTTTGGTTGGGCAATTGTTTGACTGTTTTGAAGTAGTCAAATTTTCTGCCAAAACTACTTTTTTTAAGTAGAAAATTGGATATTGATAAATGATTTTTGTGAAAAAATGTTTTCTGCATTTTAGGGTCAAAAATTGTAACAGCTGTAAACAGAAAAAATATGGTGCCAAAATTAAAATACTCTGGTTCAGTTATGCTCTGGTGCCTCATAGAAGCTGTAGGTCTGTTGCATAAAGTCCCCATTCTCCTCTTTGGGCCAGGCTGCACAGCTGGGCTTAATTTCTTGTGATGTACCACAGCCTTGGGATTCCCATGATGAACCACCCCCTTCCCTCCCCACCCCCAAGAGGGAGAGAATGGTGCATTGTGAGAGTAGGAGTCTGATTAGGGAACCCATCCTATGGAAGAGAATGAGAGCGTGAGGCACCAAACTGCAGCTTGCAAGAGATAACATAGCAACATTTCCAAAGTGTAAAATTATTTTGGTTTTGGCTCAAATGTTTCACCAAAAAGTCAATAGTTTTGGGGGTGGTGGGGGTATAGACTTTTTTCTAAAGTGTCTCTACCCAGAAGTTGTATTGCACTTTTCATTAATAAATGAATACTTAACACAATGTTTGTACAAGATCTGTACTGGCATGAAGTGCAGAAGCTGATTTTAAAACATTTGTTATAGCAAGTCATTTATATATACACTAAATTGAATTTTATTTTTATTTTCATTAACCAAAATACCAATAAAATTATATTGCAGTAGAAGAGAATGTATTTACCAAAGGGAAAGAATAATAAAGTTTGTTTGGGGTCTTTGAAAACTTCTTACAGAGCACTTTTTATAATACAAAATATTGTTTGAAAAGTGTCCTTTCAACCAATATCACATTTTTTTTTATTTCACATCTTAAATGAGACTCTCTTCCTAACATCTCTTCCAGAGCCAATTGGCAAAGACTTTATGAGATCTTCATCTCTCTCTGTTGCATGGGGCTCATCTCATTTGCTGGTGGATTCTTTGTACTTTGAAGTCTTTAAACCATGGTTTGGGGACCTCAATAATTCAGTCATAGATTAGTGGTTTATTACAGGAGTTAGTAGGTGAGATTCTGTGGCCTGTATTGTGCAGAAGGTCAGACTAGAAGATCATACTGATCCATTTTGACCTTACAGTCTATGAGCCTATGTAACATAGGTTATATGGGGAATATTTTGCTATTTCCTGGTCTGTATACTGGATTCAGCAGCTAATATTAATTATATATATGTCCTCTAATGGAAGAGATTTTCCTCAGGGGTAGGTTATTACATCAGAGTTAAAAGATCAGAGTTAAGTTTTTGGGGATATAAATGTCACTGTAATTTAAAGACTGACTATATCAGGTGTGGCCAAACTACGGCTTGGGAGCCACACGTGGCTCTTGAATGAAAAAGTGTGGTTCTCAGAAGAATGTCAGCAAATCAATTTAGTGAGTAAAAGTATATGGCTATATGCCTCAGTGCGGCTCTTGAAGGTTAAATAATCAACTAGTATGGCTCTTGAGTTCTATAAGTTTGACCACCCCTGGACTATATATTTGCCAGCTCCTACCTGTTCAATCTGCAGTTCTTACTTCCATCCTGAGCCTCATAGTAATTCCAAGGAATGAACAAGCATGATTCTTGGGGTTGCAACAGTAGGTGCATACCAAGATTTCATGCAGGACTGAATTTCTCCATGTAATTTTATTCTTCACTTTCCATGAAGAATTATGTAGGGTGCTATTCCATCCTTTTAGCGAGAATACTCTTAATATACATACTGATATATACCACATAATCTCATTATTTTCCATTGCTTAGAAATGTAAAGTACCTTTCTGCCCCAAATAGCTTAGGCTATTTATGTGTATGCTGTGGTAAAGAAGCAATAGCACAATGCTTGAGTTTTGAATAGAGGAGAAAAGACTAAGGTGACAGTTAAAAAAGCATATGTGGTTATTTAGGAGGGGGTTCTGTACAGTATGTTTGTTTGACCAGTTAACTTCTTGTGTAAGTTTAATAACTATGAATATCAAAGAAATAACTTTTAATATGAAAAATCTCTTGGCACACTGACTTTTTTGGGCACCTGTACTGGGGACCAAAGCAAGACCTCCCTCTGAAGTCCAGAATTACAACTTTCATTTTGGACATTTAAAGGGAGTGTGCTTACAGGCAGTAGAACTGAACCCTTCCCACAAACTCAGTATATCTCCAGAATAATCCCAGTCCATATTGATCTAGGAGCAAAATTTAGGATTCTTACTTTGCATTATCTGTCATATGCTTACAATAATTTCATATGTAGCATCTTATTACACTCTGTCATACCCTGGTTTTAACTAGTTGTAGGTTATGGAATAGAATTTGGCAGAGCAGTTTTCTTTAAAAATAACTAAAATGTTTCCCTTCTTCTGACCATAAAGATAAATTAGTTTTCAGGATACATTTGAATGATGAGGCTTAGTGAATGAGGTGAAGAAGAGCTGCTCCATTTTAGAGGACAGCATAAAAAAAAAAAAAAAAGATGTTGTGGGAGGGACAAACAGGTCATCAAGACATTTCAGAATGGGGAGGAGTAAACAGTGGTATCTTGTAGGGGTCTGTACTAGGATCAGTGCTATTCAACATATTCATAAAATGCACTGGAAAAAGGGTAAACAACGAGGCGGCAAAATTTGCAGACAATACAAAGAACTTATAATAGTTAAGTCCAAAACAGACTGTCAGGTGTTACAAAGGCACCTCACAAAAGTGGGCAATAAGGTAGCAAATGAAACTCACTGTTCATAAATGCAAAATTATGCACATTAGGAAACAATCCTAAGTATACAAAATAATGGGGTGTAAATAAGCTATTGCCATTCAAGAAAGAGAGCTTGGAGGCAATATGGATAGTTCTCTGAAAACACCTGCTCAGTATGCAGCAGCAGTCATGAAAAGCTAACAGAAAATCATAATGTCTCTAAATAAATAAATGGTACACCATAATCTTGAGCAGTGCATAGAGATGTGGTTGCCCATCTCAAAAAGATGTGTTTGAATTAGAAAAGTTACAGAGAAGAGCAACAAAAATAATTAGGCATATGAAACAGCTTTGGCATGAGGAGAGATTAGAAAAACTGGGAGTTTTCATCTTGGAAAAAAGATGAGTAAGAAGCTATATGAGATATGGTCGATTAAAATTTTTACTTGTGTGGAGAAAATGAAGGAAGAAATGTTGTTTACTCTTTCACATAGCACAAGAAGTATGGGCCACTCAATGAAATAAGTAGGCCACAGGTAAACAAAAAGAAATACTTCTTCACATAGTCAACCAGTGGAACACTCTGCCCAGGGATGTTGTGAAGGCCAAAACTATAGAAGAGTTCCCAAAAAAAAAAAAAAAAAACCTAGAGAAATTCATGGAGGATAAGTCCATCAATAGCTATTAGCCAGGATGGGCCAGGATACAACACCATTCTCCGAGTATCTCTTTGCCAGAAGCTAGGAGTGTTTTTGGTTTGGTTTGATTTGGGTTTTTAATCACAAATCTCATGATATTTACTGGGTTTTTTTCCAGTTAAGTTCCTGCCCCTAAAATCATGACTAAAATAAGAATTTTGGCTTTTATTTTAAAGACAAAATAGCCCTCTTGGTTCCAAAGACAAACTTAAAAACAAGAACTCCTAGGGACTTAAAAACCAAAAGGCAATAAAAAGACCCTGAAATTACAACTGTTAAAGTCTCATGATTTATTTAAAGCCAATTTCATGTATCGGGAAGCTAGATTTCAATCTAACAATTTATGGATTCTTTAGATTGGCTATACTGCTGTCTGACAATTTAGTGCCTTGACATTAACTATATTTCCTTTAATGGAAAGCTGCTTTGAAGTTCCTTTATTTACTCTGTGGCACAAAGGCATCTATGACACACAAATTCAAGAAGTTTAAAATCAGAAATAGGTGAACTAGACTGCTTTGCAATGTATACAAGGAATTTGATGCTATAGGCATTATTGAACTTCAGTGATAAGACAAAAAAATATTGGCATATTGTAGTGTATGGTTACAGAAAAGACACACCAGGTAGTGGAGCAGGGAATGTGGCATTGTTTTTAAAAGATTCCACTGAATGTATCCAGATGAAAATTCTGAGGAGCGAGAACATCCAGTAGAATAGATACAAATCCTGAGCTGAAAGAATGTAAATACAGTAGTAGGCCCAACTACCACTCCTTTGGCTGAAGAATGAAACAGAGTGCAGACTGTTGAACAAGGTAAATGAGGCAGAAAACCTAACAAACTAATGATAATGAAGGACTTCAGCTACCCAACATAAAAAGATGCAATGGAACAACATTTAAAGAAAATTTCTGAGCACTTTAGATAATTGTCTCTTGGGATACTTAGTAGTAGAACACACAAGAGGAACAATTTTTTACTTAATCTTAAGTCACAAGAGCTAATTCAAGAAATGACAGTAGTTGAGACACTAAACTATAGTGACCATGGTATAATTAAGTTCAACATCCAAAGTCTAAGTAGGGCACCATAAAGTAACAGTGACAGTGACCACTAGAAAGAGAGCTTCAAATAAACTGAGACTGTTATTCAGAAAGGGCCTAAAGCTAAAAGTGATGGAAGTAAAACTCCTAGAGCTGGCATGTATGGTACTAAAACATAATACTCTGTTTATTTTCATTACAATAGTTAAATCAAATTTGTTCTCTTCCTGCTGATACGTGATTAGAAAGAGCAGCATAGATATGGGAGACACTGTATCGATATGTAGAGAACCCATGTAGCATAAATACATTTTCTCACATGTAGGGTACTCCATTCTACCTGCCTAAGTCAAGTCTTACCATCAATATTGCTATTTGCAGTGTAATCATGCTAGTTGGCAAGGCAGTGATTGTACTTTTCATGAACCACACATGTTGACTTGCCTTTTGAAGCAACATTTGAGATACAGAGTGACTAGATTAGCAGTGTGAATGGACTAACACCTGATGAGTTGTGATTTGAGCTAATGCACTGCCCCTGCATTACTAGTTCAAGCAGTAGCAGCATGGGAACTTCAGCCCTAACGTGCTGGTGGAGCAGCTAACTCAAGTTGAAACCTTCACCTAACAAGCTAGAGATTGTGTGTGTGTGGATGGGAGTCATATTAAGAGAAAAACTTTTTATACCCTGAGATCACACTGAAGTGAAGACAAGCACTAAAAATATGCAGTTAGTGTTGAACTAAAAGGGAGTGTAGGGTAAGGAGCATAAACCAATCTGGCTTAGTTGCAAGGTCTGAGAGTCTTTTCAAACAGAAATCCTTCAAAATCTGGAAATCTGACCCTAGTAAAACTAATACACAGGTGCATAAATTACATCAGGCAGTAAGTGCAAGAGGAAATTAGAAGAGTCCAAATGGATTCTGAAGAGCAAACAGCTGAAATTGTAAAAACAAATGAGTTTTTAAATATATCAGAAGCATTAGGCCTATGAAAGAGTCAGTGGCTCTTCCGGATCACAAGGGGCTAGAGGAGCACATTAGGAAGATAAAAATGTTTGTTGAGATGCTGAATTATTTGTTTGTATCAGTTTTCACCACTGTGAATATTGGGGAGTTAGCCCCCCAAGACCTGCCTTCTCTCTGGTCAGAAAAATTGAAATATTAGTAGATGTGCCAGAGCAAACTAATGATTTAAAAGCAGTAAATCATCAGACAGTGATGCATCCTCAAATTCTAGAAGAGATCAAATATAAAGGAGCTCAGCTGCTGACAAAAATATGCAATCCCTCCCTTGAAAACAGTCACTGTTCCACTGGATTAGCGGGTAGAAAATGTTGTACCAGCACTCCCCCTTTTTTTTTTTTTTTAAAGGTTCTAGCAGTGACTGGGGGAGAGGGGAGAAGCAACTTGACCCCCAGGCACCGGACATCCTTGCTATGCCACTGAGACGTCTGTTCTTGCCAAAGAGATTTTAACCAATCACATTAAACATATATCATTCCTCTTGACTTTCAAAGCCTCTCATGACTAGTTCCCAGAGTTAGATTAACTTTTCAGTTTTGGAGAAGAGGTGTTAAATCTCATGCCTCAGGGCATAAGTAGATTTTAAAATACTGAAAACTTAGCTGAGACTGTGGGGGGGATGAGAACAGATTATACCAAAACTGCCTTCTTCAGGATTATTTCACTTCCTTCTGAAGCATGTAGTACCAGCCACTGCTGAAGGCAGGGTACTGGGATGAGATGGATTTGAGGCCTGATCCAATATAGCAATTCTTATATTACTATGTATTGCCCTGCAAAGCAAAATTCCTGCTGACTGCTCTACTCCCCACCATAGAAGTACAAATTTTGATACAAGTTGTTGTGGGGGAGTGCGGTGCCAAGGTGCAGACCCTGCACTGCGAGTGTGTCCCAATCGAGAGGTAAGAGACTAGACCACTATTTTCTGGTTAATTACTATTTATGTAACTTTTATTGAGGTAGATAGTTACAGAAAAGGAAAAAAAAAGGTAGATTAAATGAGAGGTTAATATTTTTTTAATAAGGTTTAAACATATTGTATAAAAAACTATTAAATTCAGTGATAGCAGCTTGTGATTGCATACTTCTGGTAAGCTTTATACTACTAACCCAAGCTAAACAAATTATTAATGTACCTATTACTAAAATTAAAAGGCTTGCAACCCCTATTAAATCACACTTATTCCAACCCCCCATACAAACTGCATTTTCAAAACTCTATTTTTTAAGGCGTTTAAGGATCCTCCAAGTACAAATTAATAGCCCAATAAACAGAAAATGGAGCACTAATACCACAACAATGCCTATTCCAATGCCTGTGCCTAACCCTGAAGTAAAGCCCCAGGGCCAATCCTGGTTGGTGTAGTTTCGCAGAGTGGGCTTCATGGGAGACAGACAGAGAGCACAATCTGTGGGCAAAAGAGCTTTTCTATTTAACACACACACACTGAAACATGGTGTACAGCCCAAGACAGCACAAACACCTTGCTTTCTTCCCCTTGCTCTCCAGACACCATGGGTCACAGCCTGGTGGGGGTAGCCGTAGGCCATTTGCGGCTAGGAGTTGCAAGGGTCAGCTGGGGTGCCTGGCAGGGAAATACAAGTGGATTTATTCTTTCTTCATGCTTTTTCACTCTGCTGTTGCCAAGATTGGATTGTGGGAGAGGAGTTAGAGGTGACAAACACCAGCTTGATTTTGATCTGTGGGTTACTAAGTTTAGAGCAGTGATAATACATATACACACAACTCTGAAAAGCATTTCCCAATTTAAGTCCCAAATTTGACCAGGTTATATTTGCCACATCTGGATGGTATCTCTGGAGGGACAGACAGTAGACCTGGTTCTTTGAAATAGAGTGTAAGGCGTGATAAAGCAGCACGGTTTTGAGCAATCAGCTGCGACCCAAAGTGCAGCTTACAGAGCTTGCCTGCAGTCTCAAAAATCAGCAGCCCACCAGTCTGATGTCAACCAACTGTGTGCTTCTCAAAAAACCTGCACTTGACCAGACTGGTGTTGAAATCAGCTCAACCAAACTTACAGCTCACTGTGGCTGCCTGCAGCCATAAAAATCAGAGTCCGGTTGAACACCCCCTGCCACCCTCTTTGGATATGCCAAGGCCTGTGGCACTGCAATCCAGGGTGGCCAGGTGAAAAAGAAATTAGTAAAAGTCAAAAAGGACAAAGAAAAGAAAAAGGTCTGCAAAAAGAGAAAAAAGAAAACTTCAGGCTCCCTTGGTGATCAGTCAAGGGATTCAATGCCTCCCTAATGGATGGCGGGGAGTGCCTTGGGGTGGCCAGATCTCTTGGCGACACAACAGGCTGCTGACCTGTCATTTCTCCAATATGTCTGGAAACAGAGCTCCCTTTTATGGCTAAAAACCCCCCAGAATTAGCATATCACCTGCTTGCTTGGCAGCTTACTGACATTGGTCAGTAGCTTTTGTTTTTCTCTTGAGCTCTGCAGATGTTCGCTGTAGTTTACCTTGTTACTTTCCCAGGGTCTGGTTTGAACCAGTCTGGGGTTACTTGCAGTGGGTTTCTTAAAAAACTCTTATGGTCTGTGGTTTTCTGACCCTGAAAGATAACACCACATAATTGTTCTCTGATCAGGGGGCCTAGCAGGTTACATTCCATCACCCAGGCTGGAGTTTAGCCACAACAAGATCCAAGTGGGAAAATTCGGCATTCACACCAGTGTTGCGTGCCACGATACTGAAGAAGAGTGATAGAAAACTGCCAGTTCAAACAATGTGGAAAACAGCTATTTCATCTTTAGAAAAGAAGTAGCATAAGCTTTTGAGTTATTGGACATTACTGTAAAAGCACTATAATTTAAGTTTATATTGCATTGGCTTTTTTTTTTTTTTTAAATCTTCACTAGGAAATAAGATTGAACAGAGGGAAAAGGAACAGATAAATAAGAAGCAAAGGCTAGTTATCAACCTGTATATAAAAAATATTTAAATTACAGGTGAACAGAGGGCTCTAGCTTAAAACTCCATATCTATATGATTAAAAGGAAAATTATCATCTTTTTGTACAATTGTATCACATTTTCAAAATGGCTCTTTATTTCATTGTTTGAGAGACTGGATAATTTAAACTGTTTTATTCCCCTACCTGTTGTAATTCTCACCACAGCACACTTTAGTTTTTCCTCCCTCACACAATCCAGATGTGGAAAATAAAGAGAGAATGCATTTGTTCTGTTGTAGTGTGTGCATGTGTATACACACACACACACACACACACAAGTTGTGGAGTAATCGGACAATAAGAGACACAGATTGTCAGAAATAATTGGATCATGGTTCCAGTGTACTCTAAATTTAGAAGGAACAATTGTCAACTGCTGTTCATGTTACAATAGTATGTTGAGACGAGCCATACAGATGTTTTTGGTTTTTTTTAATAGAAATTTAGAAGGTGATGTTGCTGTACGAAGCTCAGCTGCTGTCTATACATACTGCAAATCACGAGGGCTGTTTGCAGGAGTATCTTTAGAAGGAACCTGTTTAATTGAAAGGAAAGAAACTAATCGCAAGTAAGTCTGGTTTCAAAATCAACTAACGAAATCGAAGAGAGTAGTGGGGTAATAAACAAAAGAATATATTCAATTTTGAAATATCCATTAGCTGTGGAAAATATTCCATGGGAAGTGGGGGATGAAGTGCCAGTAATAGTCGATAGTTTCTGAATGTTAAAGAAGATTTTATATAGTTCATGTGTGTGTCCCACATATGTTGTAGTACGTCATCAAATAGGTTGCACTGGAGTTTTAATAGGATGGACATTTAGGAAAATATTAAAAATAGATCCAAAGTGAACTTTGTAGAATTGAAATTCTTTGATACATTGCTTTTGGTTGTGTTGTGTTCACAACCAGTATGCTAATTTATAAATAAATCAGCAGTAATTCTATATTTACAGGTTAAATAGAAAGGAAAATGGTGAAAATTTTACATATTTTGCTATAGTGGATTTTGGAATTCTGTCCTTGGAATGATTTTTCACTATCAATTGCAGATGATTACCTAAAGCAGACTTTGGCCTGTAGTGTCTCCAAAAGTGTTAGAGGGGAAATTTAGTATTGGAAGTAGATTGCTTCCATATGAATATTTATTTCACTGCATCATGCTGAAAGTTTATTTCTGATGTGGCTAAAACAATAAGATTCCTGTGGAACCTTAAAGACTCAAAAATTTCTTTGGTCACAAGCTATTGTGGGCTGCAACTCACTTCATCAGATACGTGAGGTGGAAACTGCAATTAAGAGATATGCATATATATACATGCAAGGGTGAGAAGCATTACAATGGGGAGGGCAAGTGCTATCAAAGTCAATTCAGTTAGGGTAAATGAGGCCCATTCACAATATGGAATTAAGAATCCACAAAGCCAGACGGGTACCCAGAAATCAACTGCTACAGGATGCATCCAACAAAGAAAACAATAGAACATCACTGACCGTCACCTACAGCTCCCAGCTAAAATCTCTCCAACACATAATTAAGGATCTACACCCTATCCTAGAAGATGATCCTTCACTCTGTCAAGCCTTAGGAGGCCTATCCTTGCTTATAGACAGTCCCTCAACTTGAAGCAATTCCTCATCAGCAGCCAGACACCATACAAGAGCACTAACCCAGGAACCTCTCCTCACAACAAACCCCATTGCCAACTCTGCCCACACATTGACTCTAGTGATACCATCACAGATCCTAACTGTATTGCCCACATCATCAGGAGGTTATTCACTTGCACATCTACTAATGTAATATATGCCATCATGTGCCAGCAGTGCCCCTTTGCCATGTACATTGGCCAGATTGGACTGTTCCTATACAATAGAATAAATGGACACAAATCAGACATTTAAAAATTATAACATATGTAAACTAGTTAGGAGAGCACTTCAATCTCCCTGGACGCTCAGTAGCAGGCTTGGAAGTTGCCAGCCTTTAACCAATAACTTCAAAAAACGACTTTAGTGTGAAACTGCAGAGCTGGAACTCATAGGCAAACTTGATACAATCAGACTGGGTCTGAATAGTGACTTGGAATGGTTATCGCATTACTAAAAGTAGTTGTCCCTGTTCATACATTCTTTCCTTCTAATCTACTGATATGAATGAGCCTCACCTACCTGGGTGAATAGACTTTATGAGCGCTTGGCCTTCCCATTGTAATTTTTCTCATTCTTGGAAGTGTATATATACCTCCTAAATGTAATGTCCATTTCATGCATCTGACAAAGTGGGTTGCAGTCCATGAAAGCTTATGCCCAAAGAAATGTGTTAGGGAGGGTCTGGTGAAGAACTACAACGGGTTACCTGAAGAGGTGATGGAATTACTATCCTTTGAGGTTTTTAAAGTGTGGCTTGACAAAACCCTGGCTTTGACTTAGTTGGGGTTGGTCCTGCTTTGATCAAGGGGTTGGACTCGATGATCTCTGGTCTGTGATTCTATGATTAGTGGTGAAAATTAAGCTGAAGTAATAATAGAGAATAATAGAACAGTAGGTTTTGAAGGGATCTCAGGAGATCGAGTCCAACCACCTGTTCAAAGCAGGATCAACCCCAACTAAATCATCGTAAGCAGTGCTTTGTCAAGCTGGGTCTTGATTTCTAAGGTTGAAGATACTATCAGCTCTCCAGATATAACCTATTCTAATGCTTCACTCTCCACCTACTGAAAAAGTTTTTCCTAATATCAACCTAGATCTCCTTCACTGCAACCTGAGACCATTGCTCCTTGTTCTGTCATCTGCCAACACTGAGAATAATTTTGCTTCATCCTCACTGAAATACCCCTTTAGGTAGCTGAAGGCTCCTATCAAATAGAGGGGCATAGTCACTTCCCTCGGTCTGCTGGCAAAGTTCCTACTAATGCAGCCCAATATGTCATTAGGCTTTTTGGCAGTAAGAACACAATGTTAACTTGTATCGATTTTCTTGTCTACTGTAACCCCAAAGTCCTCTTCTACAGAACTGTTCCCTGGTCAGTCAGTCCTCAGTCTGTAGCAGTACATGGGATTCTTTTGTCCTAAGTGCAGGGTTGATAGTTGTATTTTTAGTTCTTTATCCTTCTCTTCCAATATGGAGACAAACTTAAACATCATACGGATGAAGTCACTTCTGTCCTTTGAGAGAAAGATAAACATGGCACATCCTGTGCAGGTGATAGCAGCTGATCATTCATTGTCCATGTTATTTTTCCTCTAGGAGTCTCTTTAGATGTTGTATTTACTGCTCACAAAATCCTCAAAGGTAAAACTCTATGTGGGCTCTTCCCCAAGATGGATTCCTAGGCAAACTACCTCTGTTTGCTTCCCCTCTCTTCACAGCTCACTTGGTTCACAAATGGCTGCTTTTTATAATTATGCTGGTTTGAGGCAGTTGCCCCAATTCAAAGCCTCACTCACAAAGCCCACCTGGAACAAAACGCTCCCAAGTTTCAAACCTAACCCTATTTTCAAGCAGTCCCTGCAACTAGCAGCAGTCAAACTAATGGTCTCTCACTTTGAGAGGTAAACAAATCCGTTCACCGTACTTTATTGTTCTCAATTTATACTGAGCATAGAACAACTTCTGCCATTTCTCCGTGGGTAATCAGTTTAAGAAATCAAGTAAATGTTATTAATACAACTTGTAGAATTGACACAGTACACAGGGAGTCTTTTAAACTGTAATTTAAACTAGAAATATTGATTAAATGATGATAAAAGTAACTGAGTGGTTTTTTTTTCTAGATTTTATGGTCAAGATATTCGAGCTAGTGCCATTTTATTTGGTGATGTACCTCGCCCTGCTCAGTCAGAAGATCTGTATGAAATTTTGGATTCCTTTGAAAATGAGGAGCAGAAAAACAATTCAATGAGAGCAGCGAGGGAGCAAAGGAAGGTTTGTATGCATCTTTTTCCATATTGACTTGCTCTGTTGCTAAATCCTTTACTCAACAGTTGGGCCTAATCCTGATATTGCTGTGTGGATGACACTCACATTAAAGTAATTGAACATTTTAAGTGCTGACTGATGGATGCAAGGGTAAGATACCATTTTTGGGTATTGTATTCACTCCAGTGAACTGTACTATTTTGATAGTAACTTCCTCTACAAAAGATCCTTACTATTAACTTTAGCTTTGCGCACTCCAGTCTAAAAGTATAATTCTTCATTACATTGGTTCAACAAAGGAAACCAACTTAGAGACATTCTTCTGTGTTTGACGCACCAGAATCAGAAAAGTTTATTCAAAATATCCTTTTATGTTGCAGCTGGATCATCTAGAAAATATCATTCTTTTTTGGAACAAACTAGGATTCTAGTAGAATTTATATGCTCATTCTGTTTCCCATGGAAAATTACTATTCTTGGATTGGGCCATCATATTTAACCATTGAGAAGGTGTTAAGAATGATAGGAAAAGACATTACTAATATCTAGACAACATTATCTGTCCAGTTATAACAGCCAGTGCTATTGAGAGATAATACACTATATGTAATTTATTTTCTATTTGTGTGTTAAAACATGAAGCCATAATATTTTTTTTTGTTTACACATATAATCATGTGATGAACTATTCTGCTGTTATTTCCAAATCCGTCTTTCATTCTACTGTGTTAAAATGTCATGACATCAAGAGGCAACATATGATGAGTCCTTTTTAATTTCTTCTGAACTATCTTCAGGCCCTCAGTTACACTGATGTACTTACTGGTGAGTTATGATTTTTACTGCTTTTTGAATTATTTATTTTAGGCTAATGATCCATTTGCTAAGCCATCGTCAAGGCCACAGTCACAAAAGCCACCTGCATATGCTGCACCAGCAGGTATGAAAATGTTCTGATGATTATGTGATGATCCAATGATAATTACTGTTGCTATGTGTGAAAGAGGAATATTAGAAACACTAATGAGTATTAATGGTCTTATGCTAGTCACTCCTTTCTTGGGTTTTTCGAGAAGTGAAAGTATTCTGGGATAGATTCATGAGCAATTGTTGGTGCACTTTTCATAGTTTTTGTTAACTTTCAATAAATGTACTTTTTTTCTAGTTTCTAACTGCAATATAATACTTACTAAACAGACACTACAAAATGTCTATTATGCTATTATTGCATATTGTCACTGATGAAGGAATATGGAAATTAATGCTAGTTTTATAATCAGGTATGTAAGAGATAATAAAGTTATTCGGTACATAGTGATCCACTTTGTATGTTGGTTTTTTTTTCCCCCTCTGTTAAGGGGATTGTTTCATTGTAAAAACTTCTGACTTTTTTAGGAGGGAGCTAATCTCTTGTGCTCTGAGCCCTGTGGGTTCCCTTTCGTCATTGTCTTCTTCAAATAGGTAGATGGATCTTTCACTAGGATAGTGTCTTAATTCCAAGCTCAAAGCAGCCTACTCCTTATTGTCTTCCTTTTTGTAACACAGCAAGTAAGGTATGTGCTCCTCCTGCTGATTCCCCCCCATAGCTCCTTTCCTCTTTGGCTGGGGAAGAGATGAATCAAGCTTTCTGTTTCTCAGTTTTAGTTCAGTAAATAGCTGTTTCTGCTCTCCACCATCACAATAATTTTGTGGCCACTGAACCTATATTAGAAAAGCAGAAAAAACAAGTGAAATGACCTGTACTGATATGTTATATAAACTAATTCTTCACGTTTTTTGCAGCTGTAAAAAATCCGTGCAAACTTTATCCTGAACTTCCCAGTTATCATGCCACTGAGGGTAAGTACTAAACTTTGGATTTATTTTGTAAATACCACATAGGTGTGAGACCTCGGGGATATTTTGGAAAACCTTATACTTAAAAAACAAAAAAAGTCTATATTAATATCACTCTGTCTTCTTTATTATTTGAACTCATCACAGGAGTTAAATAACTCAAGATTCCATTCTGGGTTTTGTATATTTTAGAAATATCTACCTTTATCTTGTTCCCTGGCTTTAAGCTCGGACAGTCAATGAATCTCACCTTTCTTTCTGGCTCCTTATGGATTAAATTTTTGTTTCAAAAATCCTTTTTCTTCATTCAGTCCACATGTCCAGTTCAATAAATAAATTATATGTGATGATGTCACTTTAAAAAAGATCACTGTGACATAAACCTGTGAACCTATCTATCCTCTCTTCTCCGTACACAAAGTACTGTAAATCCTGTTTTAAATAAACACCCACCAGGAATGGTCAAATCTGATTAGCATCATAAAGTCAATCTGTTAATGCATTTACACCTTTTTACTACATTATGCAATGACTAGAGATTATAAGTCTTCTTTATAGCGTAACACAGAGATTACTTGTACTGTACTCTAGATCAGTGTTTCCCAGCCATTGTGCCATGAGGCCTGAGCAGGAGTGCCACAAAATTTTTTGAAAAACTACTCAGAGAGCTCTAGATTGGCTCATAGGCTCATGAATATTAATGAGTTCATTTGGAAACTCTATTGTGGTGTGCCTCAAATTAATTAAAGGTAGCAAGGTATGCCACGACGGAGGAAATGTTGGGAACCACTGCTCTAGATGACCAATTTTTTGGGGGGTCAAAAAAAAGAATTTGGCTCATTTTCATCCCTAACTAATTTGTGATTCTGTGGCACCCACCACCTCTTTCAGTTCATGAAGTTAGTACCCTGAGATCTAAGCATCAAAGACCATTAGAGCAATTTTGAAGCCCAAAAAGTTTTTAGCCCTTCTTCCACACCTGGCAGAATCCTATGAACAAAGTGGATAAATTCACTCAGAGAATATTTAAGCCCATCTGGCATTTGTTTCCCCAAGTATGTCTCATCCTTCCAAAGGAGGAGGAGAAGAAGAAATTTGCTGATCTCCTGAAACTACTTGTAAGATCCACAAGATATGTACAACTTGCAAGGCAATAATTTCCTCAAGAATGTTGAACAGGTTTTTTGATCTATAAGATGCATTGTCAGCTTGTTGATCATTAAATTTATACAGGCAAGTTCCAAAGGGGTAGCCATGTTAACCTAATTCAGCAAAACAAACAAGCAGTCCTGTGGTACTTTTAAAGAACAACAAATTTATTTATTGCATGAGCTTTTGTGGGAGAAAATCCCACTTTGTCAGTCCCATCTTAAAGCGCCTTTAATTTTAATAAATAAATTTGTTAGTCTTTAGAAGTGCCACAGGACTCCTTGTTTGTTTATGCAGATGGTAATCTTGTTCTGTGCTAGGATCAGACCCAAAATCTTGGCACAGCATAAACATACACATTTCACATACACACATTATTTAAAAATTAAAATCTTTTGCCAATATGTTCCAATATAGAATTTTTCAGTTCTGCCTCTTCTGAAGAGGGTAAGGGAAATAGGTAAGGGAAATTTTGTCTTACTTTACAGGTCAGTTTTCTTTGAATAATAGTCCTACCATCCAGTGGCTATTTGGAGCTTTGTAGGTATTAGGCAGCTTTGAAAACTGTGTTTCTGTCCTTAGACTCTAAAATGGTGAGATATTATTCTCAAAACAAGTAAGTGATTGGTTACTGATTAAGAGTAAGACCCTGATCCTGCTATGTAGTCTTTTAGAAGAGATTTATGTGTACTTCCAAAATTGATTTAAAGAGAATTCTATCTATGTGCTATACAGGCACCATTGTTGGGTGCAGGTCTGCTGTATTATTCAGGTCCTTATGGAATAATATATGGTTTCAAAATTTAACATAAATCTTTTATTGCCAATGAAGAAAACTACAGTAATTTGTAGACAACACCAAAGAAGTACAAATAAAATGAATCCTCTCAAAACCGAGTTTTAGTTTTTATGATGTTTTAGTAAACATTAGAGAGGAATACTGTATCTTAGTATATAACAACAGTGTCATCAGGAGGAAGGGATTAATTGCAGCAACAACAAAAATCGTAAAAGTAACAGAAGAGTTGAAACATTTTGTACTTCTGTAATGTTACATGAAACAAGAATTAGATTTATGTTTGAGACATTTTTAATTAACTCAGAAGGTCTCCATAGCAGATATCTTGATGAGTAAAAGTAATATAATCTGTTTCAAATCCAGGACAGAATATTAAATTAGAAACACATGTCTCTAAACTGATATTGTGATACTGGGTTCAAATGCAAGCAGAACAGACTGAATTTTTGTATGATTGAATTCTGTCAATACCAATTCTTAGATTAATGTACTAATGTGTAAATGGTGTTTTGAAAGAGAGATTTTAAAGATTATCAGAAATGGGAAATGTTACAGGTTTTATGGAGAAATAATCAGTTTCTACCTATTTCTTTAAGTGCTTGTAGTCTCTAAAAATTATTACAACTCTGAAAATTAAATAATCACAACAGTACTGCTATTAACTAAATCAGCTGGGATTATCAATCGGTTTGGCCATTCAACTCCCTTTGGTTCCTAGCAAATGCCATTGTGGTTGTCAGAAACCACTGTTCCATGTATCAGAAGACAGCACTGATTTTAATCTGAGTTTTCAGAAAGAAGCTTTGAGTTACTACCACTTTAGTTTTTTAAAAAAAATATTTTTGTATTGAAAATTATTTTCTTTATTTTTTGGTTTGTATTCCTTGCCATTTTAGAAAGTAACCTATACCTCTTCTCTCATAAAATAGTATTTCTTATGCTGCCGAGTACTTAGGACAGTGGTCCCCAAGCAGTAGATTGCAATCTACTTCTGAAGGGCAGTTACTGTTGAAACCTATGAGTGTTGCACTGTCTGCTGGTGAAAGGTTGGAGACCACTAACTTATGAAACTAAAATTCCAGCTCATAGATGCATAGACTTTAAGGTCAGAAGGCACTGATAGGATCATCTACTCTGACCTTCTGCAAAATGCAGGCCACAGAACCTCACCCAGACACTTCTGTAATAAACTGCTGATTTATGACTAAGTTACTGAAGTCCTGAAATTATGCTTTAAAGACTTTATGGTACAGAGGACCCACCAGCAAGTGACCCATGTTCCAGAGGAAGATGAAAAATCCTCAGCACCTTTGCTAGGATCTCGGTGTAATAGTGCATCACAAACTAAATGAGTCAGCAGTGTAAAAGTGTTGCCCGGGGGAGGGGGAATCCACACCATTCTGGGGTGTATTAACAGTAGTATTGTGCATAAGACACACAGTGATTCTTCCACTTTATTCTGTCCTGATAGGCCTCAAGTTGAGTATTTGTGTCCAGTTTGGGGTACCTCATTTCAAAAGGGATGTGGAGAAATAGAGAAAGTCCAGGGAAGGGCAATAAAAATGATTAGAGGTCTGGAACATTTCACCTATGAGGGAAGATTGAAAGAGCTGGGTTTGTTTAGTCTAGAAAAAAGGAGACTGAGAGGGGATATGATAAAAGTTTTCAAATACTAAAAGGTTGTTTTGAGGAAAAAGGAGAGAAATTATTCTCCTTAATCACAGATGATAGGACAAGAAGCAATGGGCTTAAATTACAGTAAGGGAGGTTCAGCCTTGACATTAGGGAAAAAATTCCTAACTGTCAGGGTGATTAAACACTGAAATAAGTTTTCTTGGCAGGTTGTGGAATCTCCTGCATAGGAGGTTTTCAAGAGCAGGTTAGACAAACACCTGTCAGGGATGGTTTAATAGGGGGTGTTTGGTCCTGCCATGAGTTCAGGGAACTAGACTCAATGACCTGTCATGATCCCATCCAGATTCTGTGAATCTTGCCTGGAGGAAAATTCCCAACTTCAAATATGGCAATCAGTTTAATCTTGAGCATGTGGGGAAAACTCACGAGCCAGATACCCAGGAGAGAATTCTCTTTAGTAACTCAGAACCTACCCTATCAAATGCCACCCTGCGGGCCATTCACATATTTACCACCAATCGAATCATAGGGTTGGAAGGGGTCTCATGAGGTCAGCTAGTCCAACCCCTTGCCAAAAAAGCAGTACCACTTTCACTAAATTATCCCAGCCAGGGTTTTGTCTAACCAAGCCTTAAATATCTCCAAAGATGGAGATTCTACTGCTTGCCTAGGTAGCCCATTCCAATGCTTCACCGCTCTCTTAGTAAGCAAGTTTTTCCTGATATCCAACCTCGACTTCCCCAGCTGCAACTTGAAACCATTGCTCCTTGTTCTGCACTCTGTTACTGCTGAGAAGAGCCGAGCTCCGTCCTTCTTGGAGCATCCCTTCAAGTAGCTGAAGGCTGCTATCAAATCCCCCCTCAGTCTTCTCTTTTGCAGGCTAAATAAGCCTGGTTCCTTCTGCCTCTCTTCATAGGTCTTGTGCTCCAGCCCCTTCATCATTTTTGTTGCCCTCAGCTGGACTTTTTCTAATTTGTTGAAGTCCTTTTTGTAGTGGGGAGCCCAAAACTGGACCCAATATTCTAGATGCGGCCTCACCAGTGCCAAATAGATGGGAATGATCACATCCCTCGATCTGTTGGCAACACTTATACTCATGCAGCCCAGTATGCCATTTGCCTTTTTGGCAACAAGAGCCCACTGTTGATTCATATCCAGCTTCCCATCCACCATGACCCCCAGGTACCTTCCTATGGTGCTGCTACTTAGCTGATCGCTCCCCAGCCTATGGCAGTGCATGGGGTTTTTCTGTCCCTAGTGCAGCTTTTTGCACTTGTCCTTGTTGAACCTCATGAGACTTCTATTGGCCCACTGCCCCAATTTGTCTAGGTCTCCCTGAATCCTGTCCCTGCCCTCCAGCATATCTGCTGTTACCCCCAGCTTGGTGTCATCCACAAACTCACTGAGTGTTCAGTCTATCCCATCATCCAGATCACTAATGAAAATGTTGAACAGAACTGGCCCCAGGACTGATCCTTGGGACACACCACTCATTACTTGTTGCCAACTAGACATGGAGCCATTGATTACTACTCACTGAAACTGTTGATCTAGCCAGTTCTCTATCCACCTTACAGTTCACATATCCAACCCATACTTCCTTAACTTGCCAACAAGAATGCTGTGGGAAACCATATCAAAAGCCTTCCTACAGTTGAGGTATATCACATCAACAGCTCTTCCCACATCCACAAATCCAGTCATCTCATCACCAGAAGGCAATGAGATTGGTCAGGCATGATTTACCCTTGGTGAATCCGTGCTGACGGTTCCTGATCACTCTATTTTCCTCCAAGTGTTTCAGGATGGATTCTTTGAGAACCTGCTCCATGATTTTTCCAGAGACTGGGGTGAGGCTGACAGGTCTGTAATTCCCCAGATTCTCCTTTTTCTCTTTCTTGAAGATAGGCACTACATTTGCTTTTTTCCAGTTCTCTAACACCTCCCCCGTTCACCATGAGTTTTCAACGATAATGGCCAGTGGTACTGCTCTCTCACAGCCAACTCCCTCAGCACCCTTGGCGATAGTTCATCCAGCCCCATGGACTTTTGCACATCCAACTTCTTTAAGTAGTCCCTAACCTGACCTTCCATCACCAAGGGCCTCTCTTCTGTGCAATCTGCCATAACCAGTGTGGTGGGCCAGGAGCTGGTCCTGCCTATGAAAACTGAAGTAAAAAAAGCATTGAGCACTTCAGCTTTTTCCTCATCCTCCATCACGAGGCTATCTGCCCCATTCAGTAAGGAACCTACACCATCCCTGATCTTGCTCTTGTTATTGACATACTTGTAGAACCCGTTCCTGTTATCCTTCACGTCCCTTGCTAACCACAACTCTAATTGTCCTTTGGTCTTTTCTGATTTGATCCCTGCAGTCGTGAGTAATGTCTTTATATGCCTCCTTAGTCAGCTGTCCAAGCTTCCACTTCCTGTAAGCTTCCTTTTTATGCTTTAGCTCAGTGCAGAATTCTCTGTTAAGCCATGCTGGGCACCTTCCACATTTGCTGTTCTTTCTGCTCATCAAAATGATATCTTCCTGTGCCCTTAGCAGGGGTTCTTTAAAATACAGCCAGCTCTCTTGGACACCTCTTCCCTTCAGATCAGCCTCCCAAGGGATCCTGCCCATCAGTTTCCTAAGGGAGCCAAAATCTGCTTTTCTAAAGTCCAGGGTCTGCGTTTTGCTTCTTTCCTTTCTTCCTTTGATCAGGGTTCTGAACTCTACCATCTCATGGTCACTGCTGCCCAGGTTGCCATTCACTTCTAGTCAAAGATCAGTCAATTTCCAACATACCATCCCCATCATAAAGTAATCAACTTCAGTTTTGAAGTCAGCTAGGTTTTATGCCTCCAGTGCTCCTCTTGGAAGACTACAGAACTTCACTTGTTTGATGGTTAGAAAACTGCTTAGCTACAAATGTGAAGAGCCCATTAACTTCCTTCTGAATCTTTTTACCTTTTGGAAGTGGTATGGGAAGTTTGATGTTGCTGATTCACATGTTAGAGCACAGATCCATTCTCAAATGTTAATGCCCTATTGCATCCTGAGAGGGTGTAGAGTACTTTATAAAATATTAAGGTAAGATGAGAAAAGAGATCTTGAAGTTGCATATGAGTGTACTGACCAAATGTCTACATGTGCCTTCTTGCCCCACTAGTGTACTATGGTCTGAAATTTTGAGGCCCAACTCATGAGGAGGGAACTGATAGTCAGGGAATGGGGTCTGAAGCTGGAGTTGTTTTCAGATATCTGTGCTCCAGCTCAGCCTATTTTGAGAGTATTGACTCTTGCCTTCGCAGACTAACGTGATTCTTTTCCAGGCTTTTTAAACCATGAGGCAACAGCTGGGGTGGGACAGGGTGAGAGAAAGGGGAATAATTTCAGAGTCTTCCTTCCTCTCCAAGCTGTGTTAGTGCAGGGATCAGCTGGAACAATACCAAGCTACAGTGGCCCCATTTTGGCTCTGACTTTTGTGATGCTCAAAGTTAAGAATTATGACTGTAAGATTGGGTAATGTAAATGACACATCTCATATTTAGTGGCTTGAAAATGTAAAACAAAAATGAAATGTAGCTTCCTGATTGTTTACTGCTGTGGCTGCACAGGGAGAATCTTGCTTCTGGCAAAGTCTCTAAAAATGTAGTTTTCAAATGACATGATAGAAATGTTGTGACCAAAAATAGTATCACTTTCAGCTGTTTGTGTATAAATACTTCATGTGCTTGAACTTTGGTTTTCTGTTTCTAATTTCTGAAAATGGATACAGCTAATAATTCATTTTGTCTTCTCTAAGTAAATAGTGTTTTCTTAGTTTGCCATGTCTCACATTCATAGGACAGTTACAAACATAAAGAACCATAGCAATGATACCATAGGGCAAAGCAACTCTTAAAATCTGTGCTTTACTTTTTGACAAAGGTCTCATTACTAGTAAGCTTTAAAATACTTCTTTATGAATTAGCAGAAATAGGAAAATGACACAAAGAGCCCCCCCAAAACCCAAAATGAAGACAATCTTGTGCTAGTGAAAGATAATCTAAGAAATCCAGATGCCTAATGCCAGTAATGATCCAGGGGACCCTGCCTATCCCTTCCTCCCCTGGCTAATAAAGCCCTATACTTGCCAGCTTGAGAAATAATGAATATTTCAGTAATCGGCTCAGCTTCATAATTTGTGTGAAAGTAATGGTAAGATGTTTCCCCAGGGCTGGGTCATAGAGGATGGCCGCAAAATTTTGAGCAGTCAGATGCCTGGTGGGATTGGTGAATTACATTGCAAGCATGGTATAGGCGGCATTTATATTTAAAATCTTAGTTATAGTAATGTTCTTTTTCCAGAACTCCCACATTTCTGAAATTCAAAAATGGGCTTTTTCCTCGAAGGACTAGATGATAATTTTGTTGTTTCACTTTTTCTCCAAGATTTATTTTCTGATCACTTAACTTATTTGTAACAACTCTAGCAGTGTCTTTACAAGTCTCAGAGCTGCCTGGGAAGCGATTTAACCAGGGATTCAGCATGCTTCTATTTTGTCTCATTCAGCTGATTCACGCAGTAGAACTTTAACAGTGATAAAGGCCTGACAGCATGCACTATAGGATAGGTGCAAGTGTCTGCAAATATCTTGCTGGTAGCCACCTGGGAGGACTGCAGAATTTTGATCATGAACATAGCTCAGTTCCACTGTGCCTGAGTCAATGTACAGACTTTCACATCCTCAAAGCGCAAAAAAAAAAAAAAAAAAAAGGCACAAGGACATTGCCTGTTCTGCATCAGGTTTTGCAGCATGTAGTATCTGGAATTTCACCTTTACCTGGAGGGGGCATGACGTTGAGAAATGTCATCATTACACACCACAGTCAATTAGAAGTATTACTCTGAAAGAAACAGCTTTTTGTCTCTCCATTCTGGCTCAAAAAAATTAGCATTAACATGATGGCCTCAAACTTAAGTAGCTAAGGCTGGTCATTGTTGAAATGCAGGTTCATTTGCATAGCAACTGGTGCAGCTCAGATGACTATTTGAAATTGAAGCATTTTTAGCTGAGCCAGAAATGTGGGAACCCCTATGGGAAAACACCAATTTTACAAAGGTCTTGGAGATAAATCCAAAACCCTTGATAAATCCGACACATCTCTTTCTTAAGATGAGGGAGGTGCAGGTATTTTGATTTGAGTTTTAAATCACAATTGATACAATTAGGTCTGTGCAGTATGCAGAAAGAGGTCTTAAGGTGACCGAGGCTGTACCTATTTATAGACTCAGGGATGATAGCATTTTAAAAATGATGGGCCTGAATTTTAGTATTTTAGAACCAGTGTAATTCTACTGACATCAGTAGATTTATTTCTGATTAGCACAGGTATGAGAATAGATTTGGACCTGCCAAGTGCTATATAAAAGTTGAAACCATTCTGCCAGATATAGTAGGCATGTGAATCTTATCACAGACCTTCTTCTGTGTGTGTCTTCTGTTTTTGCTGGAGTTTACTGTGGAGTAGAAAATGTACTGGTTACATTTTATTTTGTAAATATATTGTCATCGGTTGTATGATTTCAAGGTGCAACAAAGCAGGCATTTTTTTTTTTTTAAAAGAGGATGGTGGTTAGCAACTAATCACAAAAATTCAGGGAAAGTTGAATAAAATATTTAGAATGGTTGTAGCCAGGCATGTAGGCATGTAAACAGGGCCTATGCCCCTATTTGGGCAGACTGTGCATTAATTTGGGAAATTGGGTCTAAAAAGTAGAGTTATGGAAAATTTAAAGTTTTTTAATCATTCTGCTCTTGAGAACAAGCAAACATGTTAGTGTCAAACAGAAGCACTTCATAATGGAAGCAAAAGTACTCATTCACAAAATTATGCAGTAGTTGTTTTTCTTTTTACAGTAATATGTAGGGCAGCCAGTAATAAATTATGAACTGTAAAAGCAACAAGCCAGATCCATGTGACTAACAGGTATTTATTTCAAAAAGATCCTTACACAGGGGCATAATGTGGAATATCTATCATAAGCCTTTGTGACATGTATACAAATTTGGTAAATATTCAGGAGTTAACCCACGGAAAATACTTAGTTTTTAAAGGTTTTCTCCAGGCCTATTTTTGAGGTTTTCCTGGCCAGCCTTGTGACATGTTTATATTTAGTTACAGGGATAATAAACATCCATCTGCTGGTCATTTAGTATTAATTTTGTTGCTGTTAAGAACTAATAGAGGTGCAGGAAATCCCAGGAAATTATTTTGGAAACTATTTTCATTTTAGGATTCGCTTTACTAGGATCGTAATGCTCTTAGGACGCATGCAGTAAGTCAAGTAATTCGGCTTATGTTGTGATAAATTGAACAAAAGCATGTAGCATGGGATTCAGTTGCTTATATTGGAACATATACCTCAGAAACCATGTGTAGTATTTTGTGTTAGCTGACTATAAAGTATAAAGAGCTTAAGTCAGGACATGCTTGAATTAGAAAATTGGTGCCTTTGATTCATGCATATAATGGAAAGCTAGTATTTTGTTGAATATTGAAGTAAATGCATTTGTTCAGGAATCAGTGATATTGTGTGAATTTTTAACTTGGTCTCAGAATTTTTAATAATGTTTTGATTAAAAAAATACGAAGTGGTTATAAATAATTACAGCACCCATTCTGGTGCTTGAATGTGTTTTTGGGAGCAAGGCAATACTTAATATTATTTCTAATACACAAGGGAAGATACGTGAAATTATTTGTGTGATGGTATTAACTATATATATTAAACATATTAACTGGTCTGATGTCTGAATTTTGGTTTTAGGATGTATTTTTAAGCATTTTGTCTAAGTATCAGAGTCAGTACAGAGAATTACTTGAGAATATTTTATACATGCTAAAAATGGCCATTTATAACTATGGATTATAAGAGCCAAGCTGTGTTCTTCCTAATTTTTCAATTAATCAAATCAAATCATAGGGCTGGAAGGGACCTCATGAGATCATCAAGTCCAACCCCCTGGGAATTGAACCCAGGACCTTCTGCATGTTAAGCAGAGGTGTTAGCCACTACACTATTTGCAGGGCTTGAGGGTGAGATCAACTTAAGATGAAAACAATTTCTTCTTTAGCTGAGAAAGCAATATTTAAGAACAGCTAGACTTGCCTCAGTAATCTAGAAAACAGAAATTTTCCCTATTCTCAAAAGCATCACTGATCTTTTAGTCAGTGTGCCTAATACATAGACCCAAATGTCATTTTTAAATTCATAATATTACAATGTGCATCAAGAAAGCTGTATAAAGGCTTATGTATACTAAGCTGTTTCTTGACAGTTTTTTTTATTGAAATCCTAAGGAGAACTATGTATTGCTTCCTTTATTTGTGCCACAGATAGTTTTAAGAATATCAAATTTTGCAATAAACTTCTGAGTTTTAAAAGCTGCATTTAGTGCATTTCTCCACTTTGTTTTACTAAATAAGACTACATGATAAAATCCAAAGGGGTAGCTGTGTCAGTCTAGTTCAGGAAAACTAACAAATAGTCTTGTGGCAGTTTTAAAGATTAACAAATTTATTTATCTTTATTTAGCTTTCATTGGAGAAAATCAAACTTTGTCAGATGCTTGAAGATGGAGAACTTATGGAATGTGAGGAAAATAAATGGAGGGAAGCATAAGTCATAAGATCAGGTAGACTGTTACAGAAAATCAAAGCTGCAATTAGCTAATTAGCAATTATCTAATATACAAAGAGAAATTGTGGATTAGTAATTGATACACAGATTTGACACCATTGCCTAAGGTTAAATAGCAATTTGGGGTTTGTTTCTTATTACAACAGGTGATTTTAGCTCACCTTCCTTTAATATACAGTTCTCCACTGTTTGACTCTAAACAACCACTTTGATTTTTGTAACAGTCTATCCTGATCCTATGACTTACACTTCCCAGCATTTATTTTCCTTGAATTCCATAAGTTCTGCATCTTAGTGTCTAAAAAAAATAGAATTTTTTCCCACAAAAGCCCATATGATAAATTAAATTTATTAGTTTTTAAAAGTGCCACCAGACTACCTGTCTGTTTTCATAGATGAAATCTTATTTGTAATACTTGAAGTAATTGGATTCTTGGGATGCTGTCAATGAGATTGAATTACAGTCTATTAGTGTGATGAAAAGATCCATAAAAACAAGTAATGATGATTCAATAGTGAAAAGAATAAATTTTAAAGCTATTTTTAGTGTTAGTGTTGCTTTCTGAATAATTGTTGAAGGTGGACTAAAATGCCATCCTAAGTAATACAGAAATGTGTTGAATGTACTGGACAATTAACTGAATGCACATGTAGATGTAAAAACATTTGTACCTTTTTTAAATGAAGATTTTTTAGATTGTAATTGAAAGTCAGTGCTTTACTGATCAGAGGTTAATTCTGAACAATGACATTGGGTGAAATAACTGATTCAGGTACTGTGATAAAAATGGCAAAAGAGCCTGTATGAAAGAGAGTATTCCTTTCTTGCTTGAAGTGTTCTGTGTAGTTGTTAAAGAAGCCATCAGCGTTGGTAGGGGAAGCAGGTTTTCTGCTCCTTGAACTTGTTACAGACTATGTCTACACTGAAATTGCTGCATTGATCCCCATGGATCAGTGTAGCGGGATCAGTTTGAGTGGCCAGTGCAGATTTGCTTAATTGATGCTGGAAGTGCTCTTCTTTCAACACAGTAACCCCACCTCTCCAAAAAGAGTAACGCTTTGTTGAAGGGACAGCATTTCCTATCAACACAGCTGAGTGAAGATGATGCAGTAGGGGGGAGTAAGTCAACAGGAGATACACATTCTACTGTATGCAGATTACTTATCTCCCATCAACCTAGCACTGCTATGTGGACTAGGCATTAGTAAGTAAATAAGTTTATACTTAAGTCATTCTGTAGAATTCTGTATTACAATTATTCAAACAGTTTAAGGCTGGAATGGACCACTATCTAGTCTGGTTCCTTTATACAACAGGCAATATTTAAAAGATTATTTGGAAGATAGTTGATCAGACAGATTGATACTTCCCTACATCATGATGTAATGCTTTTTCTTATGCAGCCCAAAGTAACAGCTATTCTGACGTGATCTGATATATAATTTGCTCTGCATTGTATCTTTAGATCTCTCGGCTATTATGTTTTCCTATGTTCCTTCTTCAGAGCATCAATATTTTGTATTAATTTTTCCTGAATTTATTTGCTTGCATTTTTCTGTATTGAATTAGCATTCATGTTCTGCCCATGTTTCTGATGTCTCTGGATACCTTTGTATCTTGTTCTGGTGCTTGCAGCTTCTCCTAGTTTAGTATCATGTAAAAAATTAGCTAATAAGCCATATGTTACCTCTTCCAAATAACTAAAGGATATATTTAAGACCAGGTTTAGCACAGGTCCCGAAAGTAGCCAACTGCACACATCAATCAACTTGATACCATGGGATTATGGCTGGATGTCATAATTATCTTTTATTTATTGTTCTTTAACTAATTTTTGGTCCAGATCAGCCTTCTTACCCATTTCTTACTTGAATTAATATTTCAGTTAAGATTTCATAATTTACACTGCTTCCCTGGATAGGGTTCCGCATTCCAGAAGTATGGCCTATATTCTTTGTTCTTATATGTGTACATTTATGTTTAGCTGAATTAAAGTGCAGATTGCGTGCTGGGTACAAGTAGACCAAGCAATCATAGCACTCGGTATCAGTGATCTATCTTCATTATTTACCATTCCACCAATCTTTGGGTCATCTGCAAACTTCACGTTTTCTTCCAGGTCATTGCTAAATACATTTAGTGTAGAGCCAAGAACTGATTCTTGAAAAACCTTACTAGAAATACATCCACTTGATTGATGATGACTTCCCATTTACAATTACATGACAATACCAGTCAGTCAGCAAGTTTTTAATCCATTTAATGTGTGCTATGTTAATTTTGTGTCTTTCTGTTTGTCAATCAAGATGTCAGGTTGTAATACCTTACGAAAGGCTAAATATGTTCCATCAGCACTGTTAGCTTTGTCAATCAAACTTGTAATCTCATCAAAAAAAAGATACCAGATTAGTCTGATGGTTTATTTTCCATAAACCCATGTTGGTTGGCATTAATTACATTACCTTTTAGAGCCAAGGGTGTGTGGTCTTCCTCTGAGACTGATTAAAGAGGGACTGTCACTCAGCCCCTGGTGGGCAGAGCCAGGGAAGCTATGCCCACAGTGTTGGAAGCAGAGGGGCAGGACAGGAGCAGGAAATATAAAGGGTGTGCCCTACAGCTCAACTGAGACACAGCTGCTGGAGGAGGGGAAGGATGTCTCCTGCCTGTGGCTGTAGGGGGAACCCAGCAAGGACTTCTCCAAGGACTTGCCTGACCAGCCAGAGCAGTTTAACAACCCAGACAGTGAGGAGTTGCTTGGCTTGCCACTGGTGACATACACTGAGGAGGCAAATGACAGACTTTGGCCACCAATACAGGGAAGGAGGAAGTAGCCTGTGGATAGCCAACTTTGATCAGACTGTGTTCACACCTGAGCAACAGTTGGCATGTTTTGGCCAAAGCCGCTCTGACCCAGTGCTGGGGCACCCACCATTGTAAGGCCCCTGGGCTAAGAGCTGATGGAGGTGGGAAGGTCTTCATCTCCTCTCCCACCTTACACCCCCGCCTCAGAGACAGGAGTCAGGCCCATTGTACTGCTATCTGCCCTGTGTTACCTGAGAGCAGAACCCGAGAGGGAGCTAAATTCCTTCCTAGAACTTACCTCTACAGGTGCAGCAACAAGGGGTCATGGCCTCCTCCCCTACATCTTCCTTTAGTTATTAAGTTCCGTATTGGTTGCTTCCTTATTTTGCCCAAGACCATTATCAGAGTGGCAGGTATATCATTACCAGTACCATTCCATTTACCCTTTTTTTAAATATTGCCACATTCACTTTCTTCCAGTCCCTTGGAACCTCCCCAGTTTTCCAAGACATACTGAAAATCCATATTAATGTTCCAGCAATTTCTTCAGTCATCTATTTTAAAATTCTTGGATGCAAGTTATCTGAACATGCCCGATGAAAAATGTCTGATTTTAATAGCAAGCTATATCATGATGCTAGGAGCCCCAGCTGTGGACCGGAACCATGCTGTTCTAGACTCTTTACATCTACAGAGCAGAACAATTGTCCTTGCTCCAGATAATAATCTAAGTATTGGGAAACAGGTGGATACAGACAGTTGGGAGTACAAGAAAAAAATAAGAGAATATTTGTCAGCATAACAGAGAGAGAGGTATACACACTGGCAATCTTACTGTTTTCATTGTTTAGGAAGGTATCACAGCAAAAGAGAATTTTAAGGGAGGGTATCGAAGAGGATAACGAGGTAGCTTTGCGTTTTGTATCATTTCTGCTAAGTATGAGGGACAATGTGATAGAATGCATATTTGTTTGAAAATGGAACAAATGCGCTATGGAGCTGGGTGTTGAGAACACATTGGAAGTAGGAATTGACATCTCAATAGCAAAGATGATATGATAGGGAGAATGGGGACAGGCTGTCTGGGTAGCTTGAAAGTAAAGGCAAATAGATTGTTTGATGTGATAAAGAGGAGCAAACTACTGGTGAGGGCAGTTCAGAGAGGGGGTAAAAGTGACAGGCTAGAAACATGTTCTTTTGCAGCAGAAAGCAGCATATGTATGAATGGATAGGAGTGGATAGACCACTCACTTGAATTCCATAAGGATCAATCTTCTCTCAAATCCTTTGAAATATCTACATGCAATCACTAGGTGAACTAGTCAGATAACATGGACTCCAGCAACATGCAGATGATAATAGCTCTACTTATTCACCCCATACAACACCACCACCGCCATGGTGGCCCAGGCTTGGATGAGCTCAGCTCTTGGTTAAAAAACAGTTGGCTGAAGTTGAAACTGAGAATGGTAGAAGTGATCCTGGTGGCACAGAAAAGTATTTTGAAGAGCTTGGAGCTCCAGTGCAGTCTCTGTTAATTGGACATACACATCCACAACTGTTCAGTTCACACCATTTTCAGAGAGTACCTCTGGATTCGTCGCTGATGCTAAGCTCTCTTTTAGCAGTTCTTAGAAAGCTTCAGCTAGAACACATCAGTGCATGTCCTGAGCAATATAGTCTACTGTGACTATATCAAAGTTTTCCTCTACTTTCAATGGTGGCTTCCTGTGGAATTTCAAATCAAGTTCAAGGTCTCTGTCTTTAGCTTCAAAGTGCTCTGTGTCTTGGGTCCAGGATAGCCAAAAGATAATCAAAAACTTTGGCACAAAGACCATGGTCTACAACTGTGCACCTCTGGTACAATGCAGCTGTCACCAATAGAAGTAAAGCTCATCCCTGCAAGAGACAGAAGTTTTCTTTGTGTGTAGTCTGTGACTGTGAAATTAACTTCCCCAGGATGTAGTGACCATCACAAATCTTTCCATTCCAAATGCAAGACTGATTTCTTTGATGTGCTTTCTTTTGTAAGGCATTTGACATAGCAACAGGGATACTGATGATAAAACAAAACAAAACATGCTATCCAAACAAGATGCTTCACTGCACACACTTACCCCCTGTGGGTATAGGATGAAGGAACAAACAACACATGATAGATGTCTAGTCATGTTGCTTAATTCACTACTGAAAGGTTCTCAGATATTAAAATAATGAATATGGTATAAAAACATATATAGAATAGAGCAAGATTTTATTTGTCAGTCAGAGAAGGATTTTGTGGTAATCAAGATGTGAGAAAAGGAGAGCTTGGATGAGAGTTTTAGCTGTATGAATGGATTTAAAAAAGCAATATATAAGAGACGTAATGCAGAAAGAATCTGTGATATTTCTACATAGCCTAAATGTGAGGACCTAACAAGAGATTTGAGTTGAAGCTAGCACCCAAGTTATAGGGCTAACTGATGGAGAGGATAATGATGGTGCCCATGGTGAAGAAGAAGAGAGGAGAGGAGAGGGCTCTGGGCAAAAGACAGAGGTGGTTTAAACATCTTCAGCTTGACCTGATGGCTAGACATCCATGAGGAAATATCAGTGATATGGGTTGAGATCCTAGTTTAGATATAAGACAATTCTGTTTAGAGAGGTAGATCTGTATGTTGTCAGCAGAAATGGTAGTTGAATTTGTGTCTGCAGATGAGATTACCTGGAGGTAAATTATATATGGAGAAGAGAAAAGGAGATTAAGGACAGAGCCATGAGGAATATCCAGAGAAATATAGAGGAGAAAGGAGGAGGAATTCTCATGACAACCCATTGAAGGAATCATTAGAGAGGGAGAAGAACCAGTAAAGGACAGTCATAGCAGCTAAAGGAGGACAGATTTTCAAAAAGAGCTATATGACAGAGGGTTTTGGAAGTTACTAACAGGCCACAGAGTACAGAACCAGCCCCTCGCACTCTAGCTAGGAAGATGTCTGCTGTAGACCACCAGACCAGAAGGAGGAGGTGGATGAGGCTTTCTATGGACAACAAGCAGAAGTTTCCAAATCATGGGCCCTGGTTCTCATCGGGTATTTCAATTATCCTGACATCTGCTGAGAGGACAATGCAGCTCTGAACAGACAATCCAGGAAGTTATTGGAGAGCATTGAGGACAACTTACTGGTACAACTGGTGGAGGAACCAACTAGGAACCTTGTACCTCTTGATGTGCTGCTCACAGAGAAGAATTGATCAGGGAAGTAGAAGTGAATGGCAACCTAGGCAACAGTGACCATGAGATGATAGAGTTCAGGATCCTGATCAAAGGAAGAAAGGAAAGAAGCAGAACACAGACCCCGGACTTCAGAAAGGCAGATTTTGCTTCCTCAGGATCCCTTGGGAGGCTAAGCTGAAAGGGAAAGGTGTCCAAGAGAGCTGAAATACAATTGTTTTTCTAAGGATGCCTCTGGAATCTGACCAAAATTAGGTGGGTTTTTTGTTTGTTTGTTTGTTTGTTTTTTTGTTTTAATACTTTGTTTCTTTACCATGGCTTGATGCTTATGATAAATACCTAAACTAGTAAAACACCATAATTGTTTTTTATTCAGTTTGACTTTTTACAAAATGGTATATTTCATTTTATAACAAAATTATTCACTTACAAGATTCTTAAAATTATAGAATCAAAGATTCTGCTGAAAATTGACATTTTAGAAATGAAAGGTTACAGAAAGCTTATTTTAGTGAGGTGGAAGGATGGCATAACTTTTCTTTTTATGGTTTTAATATGTTGCACAGCATCTTTAATTCTAAAGCATATGACTAACTTAAATTGAAATACAAATTATGCACAATGTTTTCTTCATCTAGTGCTAAAGTAAAGTTATCGTTCAAAATCTCAAGATGCAACACAGAGGGAAAATTTCTAGACACTATTAGTGATTGCTTCCAGGAAAAGCTAGTCTTGGGACCCATGAAGGAAGTTTTAGTTCTAAGTGGAGCACAGGATCTAACCCAATATGAGAATATTATACCTACACCCAGGACCTTACCATCCTCACTGGAACCCTTATCGACACTATCCATTACTTTACAACCCTCTTGTAATACCCCTCTCATCTCAGCCTAAGCCTTCCACTACAGCCTCTCAAGTTGGTGATCAACCACAACCAAGAACATCTTCAGCTTTTGCATATCCACCACCACCTCTTGCACCTCTCCTGGAATCATCATCCTCCCCAGAGGAGGTGGTTGTCCCAGAATCTACACCTGTCACAGAAGACCCCAAACTATTCAATGAACTCCTCAAGAGACTTCTGAGACCTAGAGGTTCCCTTGAGGAGATAAAGGAGACCTCTCATAAAATGTCAAAAATTTTACACACCATGGTACCATCAAAAATAGCCACCCCCATGGATCCATCTTTAGTAGAACCATCAGATGTTCTATGGGCAACTCCCACTTCCATTCCTGCAACCAATAAGAGAAATGATAGGAAGTATTACATTGCACCAAAAAACATGAAATTTCTGTTCACCCATCTGAAACCAAACTCATTAGTGGTGGTTGCAGCCACATCTTTTTGCTGGAAAAACAAAGGAGGTCCTCCACTAAATGAAGGACTCTAGATCCATTCTGTGCACTCTTGGCATCTACACACTTACCATCAAGAAGGGGCAGTACAAGTTTCAACCCTATCCACAAAGATACCCAACTCAGTATCAGCACAGATACTAGGATAATCAGAAAATTAAACAATGCCCTCATAGAAAGAGACAACAACAGGTTTCCATTCCATTCCAACCACCACAATCTAAACCTCAGTTTTGAAGACTTGGTCGAGGGAATGAGAACTGATCACCTTGCTTCCATACATCTGCCACAGTCAAACGTGGTGGAATTCTGTCTCAAACCATTTCTCATGAATTGGGCATTGATAACGACTAACAAATGAGTCTTACAAACCATCAAGATAGGTTACACTATCCCATTTCTACGCAAACCTCCCTCCCACCACCCATTCCTGTCCTTTTTGAGGGACCCTGCTCATGTACATGTTCTGCAAAAAGAGGTGGAGCATCTTCTCCAAATAGGAGAAATAAAACAACTTCCACCAAAATGAATAGAGAAGGGATTCAACTCAAAATACTTTGTGGTACAATAAAAGAACAGAGGGTGGAGACCCATTTTAGACCTAAGACCCTTAAACAAATTTGTCATGAAACAAAAATTCAAGATGACAACACTCACCACCATAATTCCTTCAATGCAGCAACACAACTGGTTCTTGACGCTTAACCTTCATGATGCATATTTTCATATTGCCATTCATACAACACATCATTCCTATCTCACGTTCCTATGGTCAAACCGCCATTACCAATACAAGATACTACCCTTTGACCTTTCTATGGCTCCAAGGGTCTTTTAGAAAATGATTACAGTGGTCACAGCCTATCTCAGAAGGGAAGGCTTATTTATTTTCCGATATCTAGACGATTGCCTTCTGAGAGCTCCGACTCAGCAACTATCAGAGATAGGAACACGATTCACAATAAACACCTTTCAACTTCTCTGTCTCGGAATAAATTTCAAAAAATCCTCCATGATACAGTCACAAAGGATTCAATTCATCAGAGCAGACCTCAACTCCACCAAGGCCAAGGCCTACCTACCACACACAAGGTACTTAACAATTCGGAACCTGATTGCATCGATTTCCTACACATACCACATTACAGGGAGACAAGTACTACAACTCCTTGGCTACTTGGCAGCTATGACTGCCATGGTTTCTCATGCTTGGCTCCAATGCGATGCCTCCAGGCATGGTTCCCTCCGGCTCACAAGCCTCATAAACACTCCCTAACCACATTCCAGCAGATACCAGAATCTGTCAAACATTCTCTCACCTGGTAGACAATTGAGTCAAATCTAATGAAGGGTATCTCTTTCTCAAAGGACAGTCCTTCAATAATGATTTCAACTGATGCATCTCTCAGGTTGGAGAGCACACATGAAAGATCTCACTGCACAAGATCAATGGTCTGAATCTGAAAAGCTTATCCACATAAATGTCCTAGAACTTCCCGCGGTGCATGATGCATGCAGATTCCTCCTTCAACACATAAAGAACAAATCTGTACTAATAATGACGGACAACATAGCTTCAATGTTTTACATAAACCGCCAGGGTGGAGCAAGATCCCAAAGCCTATGTGTGGAAGCAGTAAAACTACGGAACTGGTGTATAAAGTGCAATGGTGCAATGTGAATATAACTGCTGACTACCTACCAGGAAAACAGAATGTCATGGCCAACATATTATGCAGATAATTTACACCAAACCACGAATGGGAACTAAACAACACAGTCCTGACAGATCTGTTCCAATGATGGGGCCATCCAGCCATCAACCTGTTCGCCATCAATACTGCTCCAGGGCAGGCTTAGGCTCAAAATCTCTGGGGGATGTCTTTCTCCTGCCGTGGAAAACAGGATTCCTATATGCCTTTCCACCCATTCCACTATTTACACAAAGTCCTTCTCAAAATCAAGTTAGACAAGGCACATCTAATACTCATGGCCCCAGCATGGCCACATCAGATGTGATATTCCAATATCCTAACATCATCAGTCTGCAAACCCATAACACTGCCACAAAGAGAGGATCTCCTATATCAACATTAACCCAGTTTACCATCCAGACATCCCCAGACTCCACCTGACAGCCTGGCTCATAAGTGGCTCTCAAGAATCAAATCACAATGCTCTTATGAGGTGCAACAAATACTTATGAACAACAGAAAACAATCAACTATAAAATCAAGCCTATGCAAATGGTGAAGATTTCTTGCCTGGTGTGAAACTTGAAATATCACACCTTCCTCAGTAACAATCCCCGCTATTCTAGAATATGTTTTACAGTTAAAATCAAGTGGTCTATCTCTTAACTCCCTAAAGGTGCATCTATCTGCAGTCTCTGCCCTTTATGACAGAGGTTTGAATCTGCACCACTTATCTAATCCAGTTATCAAAAGGTTCTTAATCAGCCTCCAAAAGACCTTCTCTCAACTTAGAAACCCAGCACCTCTATGGGACCTAAATATAGTCCTCAAGGCATTAACAAAACCACCTTTTTAGCTCTTAGCTACCTGCTCACTCCTCTTTCTTTCTATGAAGGTATTCTTCCTGGTGCCATTACCTTGGCAAGGCGAGTTGGTGAAATTAGTGCTTTGATGGCAAGCCTGCCATATGCAGCCTTCTCCAAGGATAGGGTTACTCTTAAACCCCATCCAAAATTCTTGCCTAAGATCATATCCGATTTCCATATGAACCAAACTCTTTACTTCCCTGCTTTTAATCGGAAACCACACACTGATATCCAAGAATCCATCCTTCACATGCTCAACATTCATAGAGCAATTATCTTCTACCTAGAAAGAACAAGGATATTTAGAAAATCTGACAAACATTTGGCTATGTAGGTGAACATTCAAAGGGGGAACCTACTTCCAGCCAAGCGATCTCCAAATAGATCTCTTCCTTCATCAAGATGTGCTAGGAGTGCATGAGTTTTCAAATCCCTGCAGTCCCTAACACTCATTCCGCTAGAGCAGGGATCTCAAACACACGGCCCCCGGGCCACATGTGGCCTGTGGAACCCCTGCCTGCGGCCCCTAACATAGGCCAAAATTCAGGGGTTCCATACCCCTGGCCGGCTTTTCAAGCCCGCACTGGCTGGGAGCCAGGAGCCTAGACACAGCTGTTTGACTCCCTCTCAGGTTCCTGTCCCAGCACTTCTGGGCAGCTGGCAGTGCTTCCAGCCGCACGTCCCCTCCCCCACACAGCCAGCCATGAAGGAGCTGGAGCCTGTTACTGCCTGTGAGTGGGGGGGCAGGCAGAGCCCTGTGGAGCCATTTCTTGGGGGTTGGGGCTGCAGGGAATCCTCTCCTCTCCCTCTTCCAGCCTCTCGCAAAAAGGCTCAGAGCCAGAGATGGTCCCTGCAGCTTTTTACAAGTGGCACAGGCAGGTTCTGAGTGGCAGCCGCTCCGAGAGGGCTCTTGCAGGTGTGAGAAGCCGCAGGAACAATCTCCCTCTTCCAGCCTCTTGCAAGAGGCTCAGAGCAGGGGATGGTCCCTGAAAGCGGCAAGAGCAGTCTCAGAGCAGCTGCTGTGGCACGCACCATCTCTAGCTCAGAGTCTCTTGCAAGAGGCTGGAAGAGGGAGAGGGTTTCTGCGACTTCTTACAAGCAGCAACAGTCATCTCCGAGCGGCACTCAAGGACTGCTTCTGCTACTCATAAGAAGTGGCATGGACCCTCTTTCATATCTTCTTTCCTTCTTTTTCCTTTCTTTTTTCTCTCTTCCTTTCTTCTCCTTCCTTCTTTCTCTTTCTCTTCTCTTCCCTTCCTTCTTTCTTTCTCTCCATTTAAAAAAAAAAATCTTTAAAAAATTATTTTAATTTAAAAGCTTTCTAAAAGAGGAGGTTACTTACCTGTAACCGGGATTCTTCGAGATGTTGCTCCTGCCCATTCTATATATAGCTGTATGCGTGCCGCGTGCACGATAAGCTGGAGATTTTCCTTCAGGATACCCGTAGGGTCAGCTGTGGCACCCCCTGGAGTGGCACCGCCACGGCTCTGCTTATAGGCCACAGCCAACCCGCGCCTCCTCAGGTCTTTCTGAAACCTATTCCAAAAGAGGGGAGGAAGAAGGGAGAGGAATGGGCAGCAGCAACACATCTTGAAGAACCCTGGTTACAGGTAAGTAACCTCCTCTTCTTCTTTGAGTGATTGCTCCTGGCCATTCCATATATAAGTGAATCACAAGTCTTACCTGAGGTGTAGGGCGGAATCACAGCTTCACCGAGTGTAACACAGCTCGCCCGACAGCAGCATCCTGCTGTGCTTGCTGTGTAATGGCATAGTGCTCCGCAAATGTCTGGGCCGATGACCAAGTGGCTGCCTGACAAATGTCGACAATAGGGACCCACACCAGCAAGGCTGCTGAAGTAACTTAAGCCCTGGTTGAATGAGCCTTCAGCACTAGTGGGGGGTCCCCACAATCACATAGCACTCCCTGATGCACAAGACGATCCAGGCTGATAGGCGTTGGGAGGATATTGGCTGACCTTTTATTCTATCTGCCACTGCAACGAACAACTGCTGGGACTTGTGAAACGATCTCATTCTTTCGATGTAAAAGGTGAGAGCCCACCTGACGTCCAGGGCATGTAGCCTATGTTCTCTGTCGGAGGCGTGGGGCTTCAGATAAAACACCGGTAGGAGAATGTCCTGATTGCAATGAAATTGTGACACCACCTTCGGTTGAAAGGCCGGGTCCGAGCACAAACTAACTTTGTCCTTGAAAAAGAGCGTATAGAGTGGCCCCGCCATTAGAGCCCAAATTTCTGAGACTCACCTTGCTGATGTCATAGCTACCAGCAGGGCCACCTTCCAAGACAAGTGGAGTAGGGAACACGAAGCGAGTGGCTTGAATGGTGGGCCCATCAGCTTCGAGAACACCAAGTTCATATCCCACTGAGGGACAGGGGCCCACACAGGTGGAAACAACCTATCCAGGTTCCTCAAAAAACGCTTAACTTTAGGGTTCGAGAACAGGAAGCCTGGGCCTGACGTGTCATGGGTGGCTGACAGGGCTGCAAGGTGCACCTTAATGGAGGAAGTAGAGAGACCTAATGACTTCAGGTGCCAAAGGTAGCCGAGTACTGCTGGGATTGGTGCTCGCGCTGGGACGATGTGCTTATCGGTGGCCCACGCCACAAACCTTGTCCACTTTACTCTATATGCTGAGCTATTGGACAGCTTTCTGCTGTTCCGGAGGACCTCCTGGACCGAAGCAGAGCAACACAATTCATCAGCGTTGAGCCATGCAGGTTCCAGACCTGTAGATGCAACGCTTTCAGATTCGGGTGTATGAGTTTCCCTCAATCCTGAGTGAGAAGGTCCGAAACCAGTGGCAAGTCTATCAGTTCCTGGACCGAGAGGCTCAGCAGCAACAGAAACCAGTGTCTGCGCAGCCAGCACGGGGCTATGAGAATCACTTTCGCCCTGTCTTGCCTGATCTTTAAGAGGACCTTTTGAACCAGAGGCATTAGGGGGAATGCATAACAGGTCTTGTCCCCCCAAGGCATCGCAAACGCATCCAATATGGAGCCCAGGCTGCGCCCCCTGAAAGAACAGAATGTCTCACACTTCCTGTTGAGGTTTGAGGCAAAGAGGTGTATTCAGGGATACTCTCACTTTTGGAAAATGGGTTCCAGGACCTCCCGTTTCAGAGACCATTTATGGGACAGAAGTTTCTGGCTCAGGGAGTCCACCAAGCTGTTCTGTTGTCCGGGTAGATATGATGCTACTAGGTGAACTGAGTGGCAAATACAAAAGTCCCATAAGTCTAGGGCTTCGTGGCACAGTGCTGGCGAGCGGGCCCCCCCCCCCCGCCTGTTTATGTAATACATGGTAGAAGTATTGTCCGTCTGGACTGACACCGCCTTGTTCTTTATAACTTGCTGGAAGGCTTGACATGACAGGCGTACTGCCCTGAGCTTTCTCAAATTGATGTGAAGACACCGTTCGTTGGATTTCCACAACCCTTGAGTCTTGAGGGGTCCCAAATGAGCTCCCCATCCTTGATCTGAGGCATCCGTGACCAAAACCATGGCAGGCAGAGGAGCCTGAAACAGAATGCCGCCGCATACTACATCTTCTTCGCACCACCAGTCCAAGGTGTTCAGCACGCTCAGTGGTACCTGGACAAGGCCATTGATCAAGTTCCGAACCGGACGATAGACTTTCCCCAGCCACAATTAGAACGGACGCATCCTGAGGCGTGCATGGGGCACTACCGCAGTGCATGCCGCCATGTACCCTGGGAGCCTAAGGCAGGAGCGGATTGAGGTCAAGGGGTATTTTTGTAGGCTCCTTATGGAGTCCCTCAATGTTAGAAAATGACTCTGGGGCAGGAAAGCGTTGGCCTGAGTTAACTCTAACCAAGCGCCTATAAACTCTATGCCCTGAGTCGGCATTAAGGACAACTTCTGAGCGTTGACCAGCAGGCCTAAGGTGTCAAAGAGGCTGTGAATCTCTGCCATGTGCCCCGCCACGACTTCCGCCAAGGGACCCGTGATGAGCCAGTCATCTAGGTACGGGAACACTCTAATCCCTAGGCGCCTGAGGTGAACCGCTACCACTGCTAGGCACTTGGTGAAGACTCTGGGAGCCATCACCAGGCCGAACAGAAGAACTGCAAACTGATAGTGCTTGCCCACCAGCAGGATCGTGAGAAACCTCCTGTGCCTGGGCAGGATGGAGATATGAAAGTAGGCGTCCTGAAGATTGAGGGCAGCAAACTAGTCTCCCGGATCCAGCATGGGGATTATCAGTGGAAGGGACAGCATGCGAAAATGAGTCTTTTTCAAAAAGCAGTTGAGGCCCCGCAGGCCCAGAATAGGGTGAAGCCCTCCCTTCGCTTTGGGAATCAGCAAATATCAAGAATAAAATCCCCTGCCCCTGAGCTCGAGCGGAACCTCCTCTACTGCACCTTTGTCCAAAAAAGCCTGCACATCTTGTATCAGAGTTTGCTCGTGAGAGGGGTCCCTGAAAGGGGATGAGGAAGATGGGGGTTGCAAAGGAGGAAAAGATGAAAACTGTAGGGAGTAGCCATGTTGGACCATGCAGAGAACCCACAAATCCGTTGTTATGCTGCACCATGTCGGGAAGAAATGTGCTAACCAGTTGCAAAACTGGGGGGCTGGATCCAGGAAAACTGTAGAGTCGCCCTCGAGCACACCTTCAAATAGTCTTTTTTGAGCTGTGGGCAGGCCGCGCCGACTGAGGCTGGGAAAACTGATGCTGCCCATTCCAATGGCCACTGCTGCTGCGTCTCCTTTCCGGATCCTGGCGACGGTGGTATGGGTGAGGTGTCAGCTGGGGCTTAAACAGACGTCTCTGAGCTGCTGGAGTATGCAGGCCAATTGATTTAAGGAAGGCCCTGGAGTCCTTCAGGGTCTGCAATTTGGCATCCGTCTGTTGCGAAAACCTCTCTGGCCCTTCGAACGGGAGCTCCTGGATGGTGTATTGGACCTCCTGAGAAAGCCCTGAGGTTTTGCAACCATGAGCTGCAACGCATCATGGTATCGGAAGCCATAGACCTTGCAGCTGTGTCTGCCGTATCAAGCGCCAACTGCAAGAGGGCCCTGGAACCAACCTTCCCCTCTTTGGTGGCAGCCACCAAATCCAGCCTCGAGTCTGGGCCTACCTTGTCCATTAGTCTGTCGAGTGAAGCCCAAGTGTTGAACATATACCTGCTGAGAATCACCTGCTGGTTTGCGATCCTCAGCTGCAGGCCCGCGGTGGAATACACCTTGCGGCCAAATAGGTCCAGCTTTTTTGCATCCTTGGACTTAAGTGTCGGTCCTGGGATGCCCTGCCTCTCCTTCTCGTTAGCTGCGGCGACGACCAATGACCCAGAGGCTGGGTGAGTATAGAGATGTTAATAACCCTTAGAGGGCACAAAGTGCTTCTTCGCCATGCACCTTGCTGTAGGAGTTCTGGAGGCAGGAGTGTGCCACAGGGCTTTGATGGACTTCTGAATAGTCTTAATACATGGGAGAGCCACCCTCGCCATACCCTTGAGGGCTAAGATCTCTACCATTGGGTCCTCCTCCTCAGCAATCTCTTCGGCCTCCAGGTTTAAACTCCTAGCCACCCTCCTCAGCAGGTCTTGATGAGCCCTGCTGTCCTCCTGCAGTGGCACTGGTTTGGCCCCTGCAACCACCTCATCCGGGGGAGAAGAGGAGGACTCGCCCGAGGCCTCAAGGGCTGGTTCCAAGCCCGAAGCTGCCGACGGGGTAGGGGCCCTATGCCCCCGAGATTCAAGGGACCTCCTCTCTGATTCGGCTTCCGACAGGCCCTCATCCGGTGGTGCCCCAGCTGAGAAGGATGGCTGCAGGTGGGAGCTGGTGACTGACTGAGGACCTGATGCCCTGGCCCCTTGCTCCTGGTGGTGTGCCCAGGGAGTCCAAAAAGGCCATTGAGTTGGGACTGGCCACTGTGGGGCAACGGGCATCTGCAGTGCCGGTTTCCGTCGGCCGTGGTCACGCTGCCTAGACACCGACGATGGAGCATCAGCGTCAGACAATAGATCACTCCTAGGGGACCACAGAGGTGTGGTACCGAGCTCTGACGAACGGTGCCAGGATGTCTTGTTGGGCACCATGGTCTGGTGTCTGCCCTCCGACCTCGCTGGAGAACAGTACCAGGGGGCTCCTGCCACTGCTACTACCATGTCCAGTACCAGTGACAGTGACAGTGCTGGGGACCTCTGCTGCCTTGGCTGCATCCCCCTGTCAGCCCTTGGAGGCGAGGACGGGCGTGCTAGAGGCGGCTTGCCCTTGGACGGCACCAAACCCCTTGGTGCCGAGGGGGGTACCAGCGATGGCACTGGAGCTGTTGGACCCAATGCCTCCAGTGTGGAAGGCAGCAGGATGTCCTCCTCCAAAATCTCCTGTGTAGGAGACAGTGCAGATGCCAGAGTTGACTGGCCCTTCCTTGGGGCTAGACTCGACAGCACCACTGACTCTCGAGCTGCATGCCTCTTCGGTGCCTGACTGCGGCGTCTCTACTTTCTGGTCGGCGAGCGCAATGGTTCCACTCTCAGCTGCTTCTTCAGGAGCGCGGGAGACAGAGAGCGGTGCTGACAGTGCCGTTGCTCCGACCTGGACGCCAGCACTGGGGTACGGTGCCGAGAGTCCTTTGAAGGTTCACCGGTCTTCATGCTACCTGGTGCTGCTGGAGCACTATTCATTGACTGTACCATGCTGGATGCCATCTTGGAAGATGGCGAAGGGCGCAGTGCTTCCTCCATCATCAGGAGCCTAAGTCTCTGTTCCCGCTCCTTTTGAGTACGGGGCTTGAAACCCCTACAGATTTTACACTTATTTTTTTGATGAGCCTCCCCTAGACACTGCAGGCAGGAGCAGTGCGGATCGTCTAAGGGCATAGGCTTCCTACACGATTCGCACATCTTAAATCCAGGCATATCCCGGCCCCTGTGCACAGGGTGGGTGCCCTGACTGACGCGCTCAAAATTAACTCTCTCACTGCTACAGGTATCGCTGCTCACAGAAAAGGCTGCAAGCAAGACTCCAACTGCCATCAGCGACAGTAAGAAGGAGCTGAGGAGGCGCGGGTTGGCTGTGGCTTATAAGCAGAGCCGCGGCAGTGCCACTCCAGGCGGTGCCACAGCCGGCCCTATGGGTATCCCGAAGGAAAATCTCTGGCTTGTCATGCATGCGGCACACGTACACCTATACAGTATATGGAATGGCCAGGAGCAATCACTCGAAGAAGAAATTAAAGTTCAATTAAAAATTAATACACATTCAGTTATTTCAACCCAATTTATTAATTCTATTTACAATCATTTTGAATTCGATTTTTAATTTAATTTTAATTAAATAAACTGGACCTTGCTGCATCAAGAAGTTTTGATAATGCAGCCCTCGAGCCAATATCCTAGTCCTCAAGCGGCCCTCATGGTGATTTGAATTTGAGACCCCTGCACTAGAACTATATGGCAACTTCTATAGCTTTTCTTAAAGATATCCCCATCATAGACATCTGCAAGGCTGCTATGTGGGCATCATCCTCTACTTTTTATAGAACGCTACACCATAGATCATCTCACTTCCAGTGACACATTATTGAGACAGTCTATTATCTCTCAAATCCAGAACACAACCAAAGTCCCTCCTCCATTTTAATATACTACTACATAATCACCAACAAGTGTAGCACCCGCAGGGATAATGCTCGACGAAGAAGAGAAGGTTACTCACCTTGTGCAATAACTGCTGCTGCTTCAAGATGCGTGTCCCTGTGGGTGCTCCACTACCCACACTCCTCCCTCCACTTTGGAGTTTCTCTTTCTCTCCCTCTCTCTAGATGGGATCCTCTGGTAAAGAAGGAAGTGAGGGTAGTGGGCAGCGTGCATGTACTACCAACAGCCCCAAGACCAGTAGTGCATGCACTGCCCCCTTCTTTGCTGCTGTAGAAGTATCTGATCAAAGGTGCCACAGCACTTGGCACCAACAAGTGGAGCATCCACAGGGGGACACATCTTGAAGAAGCAGCAGTTGATGCAAAAGATGAGCAACCTTCCCTTCTATTGCAGTTTCCTCTACCTGGATGCTTTCAAGATATGTTCATATGGTTCAGCGTTTGACGCTGAAGAACAGTTTAACACAAATGTGCTCACTAAATATGTGCACCAACCATTTCACGCCTCTCTAAAATGCTGGAGGAACAGATTAATAACTTGAATGTGCTATACCTCAAGGCTGAATTCAGCAACATAAGCATTATCCTTCCATTCAAAAGGCCATCCAAAACTTCTGAACAATAGCTCGTTAAAAGTGTTCAGATTCCTCAAAAAAAAAAAAAAAATACTTAAAGACAATCCTGTGTATATTGAATTTTGTGGTCTTCTGACTTCTAATTTTTATTTTTTTAAAACCTTTTAAAAGAGATCATGACATCAAGTGGAGAACAAGTAGTTTTAGAATTAGTCTTTAGTACTAAAAGAAATGAGGAACACATGACAAGAAAAATAATACGGAACTCAGTTTTTGGCACATGGGGTTCCATACAAATATTTTCTCTGTGATGATTAAAATGAGTTTCCACTCACTGTGTTCCATGTGGCTTTCAGGCTTATATGAACCAAAACATTGTTTTTTGTTTCATGCAATTCTATGTATTTGCTTAAGTTCTTCCATTAGTATAGGACCTTATATTAACTTAAAGATTTTAAGAAGTGAACTGGTGGAATAATATATGCATAGAAACAGTCTACTTAAAAGAGTGAGTTATATTTCATTGTTTCATCTAAAAGCTTCAGTTGAGTAGATCCAAAAGTCTCAGAGCTAGACATCCTATGTGGTATGTAGCACTGTAGCACCATCTTGTGTGAGCTGGAAATTTGATGTTTCAAGAAATGCATTCCTATTTCAAAAGCTTCTGTATATTCAGAGGTCTTCATTTTTCCACTCCAAAAAGGAACACTGTTCACTCTGATAATGAACTTTGGAATATTTTATTAAAATTGAGTCTGAGATATAACACATACTTTCTCCACTATAGTATATGAGTTTTATGTCTATAACATTGGCCAAACCTAATCTACAGTGCAGTAGAATATGGTTTGAAAATCTGTCCAATAACAACGAAAAGAAAGAAAAAGGTTAGATATTTTGTATTTTTCCTCACAGTTTTATATCATCATGTACAACATTTCTTAAAATGTACAAATCTTAAATATCATTCAGCATAATGTTTAGGCAAAAGTTGTAGGTAACCTAGATGCTATATATGAGGGCAGAGAGCTAATGCAAAAAGAGAAATTAGAGACTTAGCAAACATAAAATAAAACTAAAACCAAATAGCCTAACTTCACTATAGTGTGGGTAATAATATGAAACAGCACCATTCTGGGGAGCTGGGTGCGGGAAAGAATGCCCATAGAAGGGAATTTAAAAAAAAAAAAAAGTGTGGTGCATGAAAGGCGTATCTTGCCTTCTATCTCTAGAGGAGGAAATAAATGGAGGTATAACTAATAAAGGTACAGATTCCCCACAACTGTGCATTCATTACTCTCTCCCTCTAGCCCCCTAGACTGCTCTGGTGCCTTGCACTTTAGAACTGAGGCAGCAGTCTTGAAACACCAGTGCTTTCAGGTATCCATAAGATATTTCTGCTTCCGCTCCAAAGCATACCTGGTAGGAACAAGAGGAGGTAGAATTTTGTTTGTACTGCTTGAAGTACTGGTCTGTGTGACTCTAGCTCTGCCCAAAATTGAAGCCCCTGTCCCACATCTAAGGGGGAGGAACTACTAAGTCCATTGGTCACAGTGGACAACAAAGGAGAAAACGGGTGAGCTCAAAGGTTAAAATTAAAAACCAAGCAGGGAACACTGAGCAGAGAACCTCTAATAGCTCCAGTTGTTCCTCAAAGGCATCTAGGGAGTCAGTGGACACTGCCTAAATAAATTCTGCCTGGGGGAATGATTTGGTAAGGGATCTAAAATAGATCCCACAGTCACAGAGCACTCACTGCCCATCTTCTTCCTCCTGATATGATGGACAGCCATCTTGGCCAGCACCAGGAGTAGGGTGACAAGGAGGTCCCACAACTTTCTGCAATGGGAGCAGTATGCATAACCCAGGACCTTGGGAAGAGTTCAGGCAGAACCTCAGTAAGGTTCTGGAGGAGGGGTTTCCACTTGGTACATTCTACATGGGTGTGCTCCAGGGCTCCCTTTCGTCACAAAAGTGAGAGTTGTTCGAGTTTGTAAACCACACTGGGTATACGTACAGGCTCTGCGGAGGAACCACCACCTAATTTTCCTTGTGGGCCATAGAACCAGAGTGGAGTGCAATCTGGCCCACGGGGGTTTCTTGCCCTACGTAGGTGGTAACAAGCCCTACCACTTGATATCAGGGCAGGACACAAGGGTGGTAAGTGGATGGTATGAAGCATGAGAACATACAGACGTTCTCTGGGTGCAGTTGGATGATGAATCAGCTGGCTGTTGTGCAACCAGCTTAGATGGCATGTCAAGGGTAGCTGGGGAGGCTTGTGGGGTCAGGGTCTGATGATGACTTTCACAGGACAATGGTAAGCGATGGTTTTGTCTGTAAGTACTAAGGTACTGGCACATACCTCCTGGCTTGTTCCCCCTTCCAGAGTACCACAAACACTCCAATCCATCATGCACAGCATAGCTCTCACATTCTAGCTTCTTTGCACTCCTCCTCCTGCTTCCAGGGCCAGTCCTATCATAGAGGCAACCTAGGCAGTCAACTAGGGCACCAAATAATAGGCGGCACCACAGCACTCCCCAGAAGCAGGGCCATCCTTGGGGGGGGGGGGGGTGAGAGGGGCTATCACCCCTGGCTCCGCAGTTCTGTGGGCCCCACACGCTTTCCTGCCATGAGCAGGACAGCGTGGGGCCCACACTTCTGTCCCCCTTGGCCATGCTGTCCCCTTACCCTCCCCCCCCCCCCAACCTCTGCTTTCAGCATGGAGCTGGCCTCTGCTCAGGATGGGGAACAGCCAGCCCAGGGGCTGAGCAGACCAGCCCAGGGGCTGAGTTCTGCTCTCTCACCCTCCCACTTCCAGCCAACTGTTCTGCCCTGGGGTGGCCTGGAGCAGTCCAGAGGCAGGACGGGAGAGCAGAGCCCGACCCCTGGACAAGCCCACTCACCCCCAGCTCAGGGGAGGGGGGGGGTCAGGGTGAGCCTCTGACATGGCCCCGCAATGCAGAGGGGGCACACATCAGACTGCCCTGGGCCCCACACCCCATGGGGGGTGAGCGGGGGGCGCCAGAGAACCTTGGGCTGGCCCAGCCTGCTTCTCTCCCATCACAGCCTGGCGCAGCCCACATGCTCCTTTAAAGGCCCAGTTCACAGCCTCTGCTGCTCAACCTATTTGCCTTTGCTCTGTATGAGTGGGTCTGGTGAGGCAGGCTGGCAGCAAAACCAGAAATAGCTGACAGAACTTGACAGTTCTGATTCACAGACTCTTAAGATCAGAAGGGACTAGTATGATCATCTAGTCTCACCTCTTGTACAATTCAGGCCTCAAAACCTCACCCACCCACTCCAGCAATAAGCCTATGACTGAGCTATTAAAGTCCTCAGATCATGATTTAAGGACTTTAAGGTACAGAGAATTCACCAGCAAGTGAGCCATGCCCCATGCTATAGGAAGGTGAAAACCCCCCAGAGCCCTAGCTAATCTGCCTTGGGGGAAAATTCCTTCCAGATCCCAAATATGGTGATCAGTTAAACCCTGAGCATGTGGGCAAGTCTCACCAGCCAATCACCCAAGAAGGAATTCTCTGTAATAACTTCTACTGGTGTTGATCAGCTAGGTTGTGATGGGTATGGAGAATAACACTGTTTTATTGGCCATCAAACATCTTGACTGAGGAAAGGAGATGCAACAAAGTCAGTCTATTAGCAGTGCTTGGTGATCGCATGCAAAAATAGTGCAGTGCACAAGCAGCAAATCTTCCTGCAGTGGGATACAAGTCCAGTCACCAGATGGAGGCTGAAGCATGCTTTGCTTCCTGACTCCCCTGTGGTCCTCAGCCTGGGCTCTCTATAAGGTGAGTACACCAGCCTTAACCTGGTTTCTTCAGACTAGGAATGTAAATATCAGTTATAAAAGGCAATGATGTAAACTGTTAAAATTATGCTGGTTAACCATTTAACTGATACAATTTTGTATCCCCCCACCACCCACCGGCCCATAACCTCTGGATAGTGTCCCCAGCCCACTCTACAGGCAACCCCTGTCTCATAACAGTGGTCTCTGGTGTTCGGCAGCTGGGCACTATGCAGTGCCTGCACTGGGACCTTGGCCATTTCTGTCATGGCCTACACAATCACCATGGAGATAGGGAGCCCATGACACCACTTAATCTCTGCAACACTGGTTAACAGATAAGTATTTGTCTTAATGGTAAAACTAATACTTAATGGGTTAACCATTTAAAGGCTTAATATTTTACATCCCTAATTCCAATGGATTGCATTCTATTGAAGGACAAGGCTCCCTGAAGTACTTTTCCAGTTCATTTTTTTTTGGTTTGTTTTGTTCTTTCCTCACTGTCCTTTTTGGTATACTCTTCTCCTAAAAGCATCACCATAGCACTTTTCTCAGTTTCATGCATTTTGGGGGGAGCACTGGCTCTGTCAGCTCAACTGGTTCAGCAATTCTTAACTCACAGCACTTGAAGGTTTCTCTAACATCAGTGCAACTTGGAGAAGCTTTGATTTCTCAGTGATGGGGATGACAGACAAAAGAAACCACATGTGTTTATGGTGTGGATTTAACAATCAGGAAATAAGTGTAGCTCTGGCAGTCATGGCAGGATCATTGGGTTTCATGCAATGCTCTGGAGCAGTGATTCTCTATCTTCTTGGCTCTAGAGCCACAAATATTATTTATATAACCCTGAAATGGCATCAGTCTATCAACTTGTAAAACAACATATTTATGTATACAACATTAAGGATTACATATTTAAAGTAAAACAAACAAGAAGTCTGGGGGCACTTAAAAGACTAATAAATTTGTTAATTTCTTAGTCTTTCAAGTGCCCCCAGACTTCTTGTTTGTTTTGCTGAACTAGCCTAACAAGGTACCAATTTGGAACATATTTAAAGTATACATTTTGATGCTACTTTACTAATTTTTACATTTGCTATTTTAAAACCTACAGATTACTCATAGACAAAGCACTAGTGTAGATGAAAGACTATCGCACTGAAACACATAGCCTAGCAGCTAAGTTGTGGTACGTGGAGGGCAAACTGGCTGCACTGTTTTTAGAGCCCTGGCCACCCCTCAAGCATGATGGAACCTGGCTGTTCCACCAGCAAACCATCCACCCCTCCCACTGCAGCCAGACAGAATGAATTCAGTGAGGAGGCTGCCTCTTGCTGATCTCCCATCCCCCTTATTGTAGCAGAAAAACTGCACATATCTTGTAGCCGAATGCACTCCACCTGGGTCTCTAGGCAGTGGCTTCTTTCTGCAGCCAAGAGGACAGGATATAGTGCTCCCTTCCCCCTACTTCCAGTAGAGACCCCAGCACCCATGGATCCAGGTGCTTTGCTGTGCTCCCTGATCTCCCATCCCATTGGGTTCAGCAAGGAGCCTGCACTGATCTTAATAAGCAAGGAGTCTTGGGGCACTTAAAGACTAACAAATTTAGTTATCACACGTGCTTTCATATGAGGAAATTCTGCTTCGTCAGACTCTCTGAAGATGGGGGAACTTGCACAATGGGAGGAAAATAGGGCAGGGGAATGTAAGTCATGAGATCAGATCATACTTTAACAGAAAATCAAAGCAGTTGTTAAGATTCAAACACTGGGAAACAACACAGACGAAGGTGAAGTCAAATCACCTGTTGTAATGGGAGAAGAATCCATAGTCAAGATTTAATCCTGCTTTCACATAATTGAATCTGCATATCAATTCCACCTCTGGAGTTTCTCTGTGAAGTCTTGATGTGTTATCCATCTGTTTGAGCACAGTTGTTAAACTGTCAACAGAGTGATTAGGAAGATTGAAGTGCTCAGCTACTGGTTTTTGAATGTTGTGATCTTATGTCAGTTTTGAGTCCATTTATTCTTTTGTGCAGAGATCGTCCTGTTTGTCCAGTGTATAAAATGCGGGGGCATTTCTAGCACATGATAGCATAAATCACTTTGGTGGAGGAGCAGGTGAATAAGTCCTTGATGGAGTAGCTGGCTTGATTAGGTCCTATGATGGTGTCTTTTGTGCAGATATGTGGGCAAAATTGGCAGCTTGGTTTGTTGCAGTGGTATGTGCCTGCTTCAGTGTTTCTGTTGTTAGGTTTGTAGTTGCTGGTGAGTATCTGTTTAAGATTGGGTGGCTGTGTGTAGGCGAGGAGAGGTCTGTCTCCCAAAGCTTGAGAGAGTGAGGGATCATCTTTTAGAATAGGCTGTAGGTCCTTAATGATCTGTTGTAGAGGTCTGACTTGGGGGTTGTATGTAATGACCAGTGGTGTTCTGTTGTCAAGAATGTACTCTGTAAATGTAGAAAAATAGACAAGCAAGAAAATATGGCCAACATAAAATAATGGTACTTAGAGCCCAATTTTCACAACATAGTTGCTGGTATTGCATCAGCATTTTCAATATAGAGATTAGGTAATACTATGTCATGAAATCATTTTACCAATCTGTTTTAAATTTTAAATGCCCTATAATTGTAAGACTAATACTGATTGATTAACTGTTCAATATTTTACATCCCCACTCCAAATTGAGCAGTGGTTAGCAGGATTTCTCCCATTGCACAGGTGGTGGGTATAGGAGGCTGGGGAAGACTAAGCATCCCCAACCAGCAGATGCTGGAAGCTCCTCCACTTCTCTACCCCTCCCTTACTCCAACCCCACTCTTCACATGCTGCGGTGGGAGGAGGCGACCCAGCCTGCTCCCAGCAGCTGATTCATCTGCGCACGTCAGACCAAGCCAGGGATGGGCCTGGCACTGCGTCTACCAATGCACCACAGGAGATGCAGCATGGAGCCTGCAGTGGGCATGGCCTCAGCTGCTCCCCTAAGAAGCAAAAGGCCCCGGACTTCCCTGCCTGGCAGTACAGAGCCACGCTGGTATGAGGGGTCCAAGCAGGCCCCACTCCTGCTCTTGTAAGGTCCCTCTCTGTCTGCCACTCATGCCTCTTCATCCTCTTCCCCAAGATGTTTTCCAGGGCAAGTGATTCCAGCTCCTCCCACACTGACATGTGGGTGCTGAGGTCAGAGCCCTGGGGGAGGGGACAGTACTCTCAGGGAGGGCTTGTTCTTCCTCCTCTTTCTGCCTGCCTGTCCTGCCTCCGCCGTCTGGTTTCTCCAAAGACAAGTGTCAAGTGCTGCCCATGCCCAATTGTCAGCAGGAGTGCCGAACTTCTTGAGACCTTGCTTGACCCTATTGTTCTGTCAGAGCCTTGGCCTTCCTCTGCATTGCTGGCAGTTCTTAAATTGGCCACAGAGCATAGCCTTTGGCAAATGATGAAGCAGACACTTCACATATCCCAAACTGTGCAACTTTTGAAAATATAGTGTGGTCTGCATAGTAGGCCATTTTTCTGAAGAATTGGGCCCAGGTAACTCCAAGGATTTTTCTAAGACAGAGGAGGTGGAAACTGTTCAATATCCACTCCTGATTGGAGTATGTAATCCAGCTTTTGCAACCATAAAGATACTAAGGACACAGTCCTCACAGACGAACATCTTTGTGTGTTTAATGAATCCATTTCAAAAGTGGCCTACAAATACATGAAGCCTGAGTTTGGACATTGTGATGGTTTAACTATAAGAACCTGACAGGGAAGACTCCTGAAGAACATTTTAAAATATTTCCTTTATAAAAGTAAAAAAATTTTCTTTACAAGTACACAGAAAATTCCATCATCTTCTAAAGTGAGATTGATTTAGCCCCAGATTTGGAACAGTCAGTAAAGTGTGAAACAGGGATTTCAGTCCCACTTTTTAATACAGATTTCCTTGCCATTTCAGCCATGAAGGAAGCAACTGCTGATATCCTTTTCTGCCACTTTTACTAAGAAATCAGTGTTTCTCCCATCCATTTTAGTGGAAGTGGGATCTGGACATGAAGTCCTTATCTAGGTGCTTATGGTCTTTAAGATTGTGTTGCCAATTATCATGTCTTCCCAAATCATTATCACTGTTGGCAAGTATTAATTTTTATTCTTCCATCAGTTCACCCATCCAACTTCCTAATAATGTGTTTCTCTCTTCTCTGAGCTCCCTGATATAAACTTGATTGATACAAGCCAGTTGGTATTAAGGTGTCTTCACCCAGAGATTTGCATTTGTTTCACTAGCCCAAATTAAAAACTGATTTTAATTAAACCAGTGCTACTATTTTCTGTTGAGCAGCCCAGAGATGAAGCCTGTGAAGTTAAGGGAAGAGCAACAAAAATCATTAGGAGGTCGTAAGGATTAATTTATGAGGAAGGATTAAACATACTAAAATATTTATACATTGACTAAACAATGACAACATGGCTGGGGAGAAATGATAATCATCCAGAAGTATTTAGATGATGTAAGCCACAAGTAGGGAGAAAAAAATTGGTGTAATCCTGTTCTGATTGAAGTTAATACATGTCTTGCTGTTGCTCCCACTGCAATCCAGATTATACAAATAGTATTAAAGGGGTGGGGTGGGCACATAGGTGTTAACCATTCCCTTTCATTTGTATCTCTTATTCAGTAGCATCACCACTTTCTGTTAGCAGAGTCTGAATATGCTATTTGGTGGACAAATATGTTTAACTATAAACTGCAAAGGAAATGGGAGGAAACTATTAAATATATAGTGAATGAGACATGACACTGTTTTCAGAAAGAGCTCAAGGCACGATTTCTGCATTCATAAGCAGTGCTTAATGTTTGTCTTATTGTTACATTTAATGGATAAAACTATACACTTAAATTTGATCTGCCATTCACAAAAAGTCACTTTTTTCTTCTTCAAAATATAATTTGTTAGATCACACTTGCATTATATTATTTCCCCCTTTGTAGAGATATTTCACTCTTCATTTTCTTTAATGTTTCACGCTACCATAATATACAGGATTATGAAATCTTTAAAGTAGGAGAAAATACATAAGAATATGATTTTATTGAGGTCTGAGTCATTTTGGAAGCAGAGTGTTGCCTGAAAAAATTGAATTTCTCTCAGAACAATTATGAATATGGTTTTGTTGATTGCTTTGTCATGTAGTACATGTTTGTACTGGTAATTGGACATTTTAAAGCTGAAAATGTTCTTTGAGAGATATATGCTAAAATTTATTTCAATACATTGTAGAGTTGTAGCTACTCAATTAAAGATGTGTTGCTTTCCATCAAAACTCCAGTTTTGATTACCTTAGCGTCTTCTCAAGCCTCCAGTAAAAATCAGACCATGTCCCTACTGACAAAGAGTAGTATGATACTTTGTGAAAGCCACTTAGGTCTTTCAAACTATTCGTGGACTAGTATACTAGCAAATGTGTATAAGAGTATCAGAATCAGGCAATCAAGCAAATTCTCATGGCCTTTGTTCTTCTCTTAAGAACTTAGAAATTATATTTAGCAGATTTTTAAAAAATCCTGGGGACTTCTAAAGAGAGAGTTTGAAATAGTAAATCATATATAGGAAGCAGTTTTCTGTTGATTGTAGCCACCATTTCTAACAGTGAAATAATCAATGTATTCAGTTTTGCTAGGTTCTCTTAATTTATTAATTTGCAATATCACTTCTTACAATTTATCAAGATAATTTAGAATATTTATACCTCAGCGTTGCACAAAATGAGGGATCAGTTTCATTTTATGAGATCTTACATCATTTTCCTCCTTCTGTGTAATAGTAGCTACAATTCTTGATTTTATGTAATGTACTTTAAAACTGGGCTCTTTCAAACCTTCCGTTTTCTCTTTATTTTGTCAAAGACTGTCAGATAAAATAATGTTCATGTTTGGTCTGCAGATAAGCCAAATTTTTGGTGTTACTTTTCTGTTAATTGCTAAATTATTCCTTATTTTAAATACAGATTTTTCTTTTGTGAGATCAGTAAAAGTGAGTGGGCAATCCTGTCAGGTTCACCTAGGTAGAATAACTCTTATACGTACTCCTGGCTTATTTTATAGATGGTTTTGATTGTTGGATAATGACACAATCTCATGAAAATGAGAGCAATGAATTATTTGGGAGATGGAGTTACTATTTGGCTATGATTGGAGTCGGGACTTGAAGAATATCTACCTGGATCTTATTGGCCAACTGGAACTAAACCTACTCACCAGGACGGATTTTGGCTCTTCTCACCACAGAAGGATACACTCTTTTTGGGGGGTAATAATGGAAGACCAGGAATTGGGGATAACTTCCTTGACACAGACCAAACATTACCTTCTTTTCTTCATAATTTAACTGTATTTTTCTGTATGGGTTGAGGTGCCTGTGTTGAAGAACCACCCTCAGTTAACCAGAGTGTTTCTGGAGTGCTCTAGGAAAGAGTAGTCTGTCAGTAACGTAAGTCTTGTGTCTTCTGTCCTTGACCACCAGTACAGTGGTCAGACTGGACACAAGAACAAATGGAGAAAAACTAGCTATCAACAAGTTTAGATTTGAAATTAGGTGGTTTCTAACCTACAAAGCAGTAAATTTCTGGAATAGCCTTCCGAGAGGAGTAGTGGAAGCAAAAAAAAAAAAAACAACAACAACAACATAACTGGCTTCAAAACCAACCGTCATAAGTTTATGAAGGGAGTGGTGTGATGAAAACTCCTGAAAGCTAGGTTCTGTATAGCTAATCTGTGACTGCTAGCAGCTAGTATGTCCAACAGCCAGTGATAAGATGCTAGGGCTCTGTCTACGCTGTCACAGATATTGTGAAATAGTGAATATTGTGAATAACTATTTTGAAATAACATTTTGAATGTATTATTTTGAAATACGAGTCTAGTGAAGACTCTATATCTAAATAAGGCAGGAGTTCTTCTTTTGAAACAGAGAGTCTTCACTAGACTCTTTTTCAAAACAGGGGAAGGCAGTGAAAACTATAGGGCCTTTATTTCAAAAAAAGCCACTTCCGTAGCTTGGAAGAGCTATTTTTGAAATAACTATTTCAATAGAATTGCTCATTCAAAATAAGTGCAGGTTTAGTTATTTCAAAACAGCACTTTGTTATTGCAAAAAATCAAAATGCCTGCATGGACTGGTGGTAAAAATTTTTTTTCAAAATAAGCCTCCTTATTTTGAAAAAAATTTTCAGTGTAGATATACTCTAGATGGGCGAGACTGAGTTACTATGGAGAGTTCTTTGCCAGGTGTTTGGCTGGTGGGTCTTGTCCACATGCACAGAGTCTGATTGCCACGTTTGGGGTTGGGAAGATTTTCCACAGGTTTAAATTGACAGACACCTCTGGAGGTGGAGGTGGGTTGTTTTACTTTCCTCTCTGCAACATGGAGCTCAGATCACTTTCATTTTAAAGTAGTGTAAATTCTCAGTAACTTGAAGTCTTTAAATCATAACTTAAGGAGTTCAGTAACTCAGCTAGAGGATATGGTTCTGTTGTGGGTAGATAAGGTTCTGTGGCCTGCAGTATGAGGATATCAGACTAGATGGTGGCTCCTTCTGGCATTAAAATCTGTGAGGCCCAACATATGTAAATCCAAACCACTACAAGTGCATCCATCTCTGCAATTTGCAAGTTTGCTATATTACAGATCATCCTTGTTCTAGAAATAATGTTCAGAATTCAGTACTCTGTAGTTCCTTTGATTATTTAGCTATCCTCTGAACCACTGCAAGTAAACTGAACAGACTGTCGATGCTTGAAAAAATTAGTAATGGATCTATAAAAATGTCATTTTATAATTTCTGCAAATCTGTCTGTTAATAGAAAAGGTTTTTACCATGCAGACAGATCTGGGTATTATTATTCCATAATATTCCAAAATCCATTAAGATTTGGCACACTATGTTCAGTTACATCTTAGAGAATGCTGTTGCTTCACCACCCATTGCTTTGTCTTGCTCCCATTGACTTTACAGTGACGAACTGAGGCCTTGAAGAAGGCAGCCAGAAACCTTTATATTGAGGTTCTGTTTTTACTATGCTCTTTACTGCTGCCATAATACATTTCTTATGATATACCATTCTGAGAATGTATTGAAACTGGAGCTACACATCACTTAGAGAGAGAGAATTTTGTACATTAAATTCAATATGTCAATTCAATCATTTTAAAATAAAGTAAGACTTCAACTGTTCTTTGTTTTCAGGTGATGCTTGGAATAAACCTGTAGAAGTTACGGCTCTTTATTCATTTGAAGGACAGCAGCCAGGTGACTTGAATTTCAAAGCTGGGGATAAAATCATTGTCACAACCAAAACAGATTCACAGTTTGACTGGTGGGAAGGAAGCATCCGAGGACAAACAGGCATCTTCCCAGCCAATTATGTTACCATGAATAGTAACTAAAATGCATTCAGTGGCTTACTGGTTTTTATTTTTTTAAAAAACATTTTCTCTGAAATACCGACTTGATTATCCACGATCAATTTACAATCTGTATTTTTTACAAATTGTCCCCAAAAATGTTTTTATTTTGCTGCCAGTTACAACAAACTTATAACAGTTGATTTTTTTATTTGGAAAAAATTATAAATATAAATTAGGTGTATATTTTGATTTTTAATAAATTATGTTATCTCTAATGTTCACATTCTTTAATAAAAATAAATATTCCCTAATAAACTCAATTCAAAGTACCTATCAGTTGTAATTTTGCTTGACTCATAGGCTATGTGTGAGCACTTATTTCAGGGGAGATTATGAAAAGGTATGTATGATAGAAGAAATTCCCTTCTTATTTAAATATCATTTTGGACTTCGTTATTTAAGAATCATTTTAGTTACATTTTTCTAATACATCTAAAGATGCATTGGTTAGATAATCAGTTGTTTGTTTTTGTTTGTTTGTTTTTTTACAGATCTAATATTATCAGTTTGTTTATTTATAGGACAAATACTTTTTTTTTTTTTTTTTTTACAGATTCTTACACAGTCAGAATGATTATAGTATCCAAATACTTTCTAATAGTGATTTGAAAGACATGACTGTCCTATGTGGTTTGTTCTTTCTCTCATTCTAGAGGGAAAATTGTGAGTGGACTGTAGTGTTCTGGTTTGTTTGTTTGTTTGTTTTTAAATTTTCTGTGTGTGTTTTGAAGAAGAAGCAAGACCGAAGAAGTGCTGCTTGCATTTGAAGCAAGAAGTGGTGGGGGTTCTGATCGGCACCAGTTTCCTGAAAAATCTACCTTTCACAAAGATAGGTTTTATACCTGTGCTAGAAAGTAAATTAGAAAGAAAGTTCAACTTCTACAGTCCCCTGCATGTTCTTTTAAAAGATGTTCATACACTTAGTCTTAAAAGAAAGGACTGGGGGAGAAAATAAAAGAGAAGAGACGTTTAATATGGACAAAGAGAAGAAACATTATTTGGGAATATATGAGTAATGTTGTTAAATATCAATGCTTAACGTCTCCATATCACTTTCCATTGCCACTTGATTGTTAAAGGGAGGTAAGTAAAATTTATTCCCGTTTTAGAGATTCAGGGAATTATGTCCACAGAGAGATTAAGACTTTACCAAGGCAATAAGGCAAATCAGTGATAGAAATAGAATTCTGGTCTCCTAAGTAATAATGTAGCATTCAATCCATTGGGCCATGCTGAATTAACATTTAATTTTTGGCATGGAATCAAATAAGTGTAGGATTGGATGGGACCTCAGTAAGTCAGCTAGTTCAGTTTCCTGCACTCAAGGCAGGACTACATTATAACTTACTAGCTGGACCATTCCTGACTGATGTTTGTGTAACCTGTTCTTAAAAACTTGCAATGACAGAGATTCTTCAATCTCTCTAGGAAATTTGTTCCAGTGCTTAACCACCCTGACAGTTCGGAAGTTTTCCCTGTTGCATCAAAAGATATAATTACACTTCCTCATAAGATATTTATCAGCCAAAAACTGTGGTTAGGACATTTGAAACTGTACTTTGTTATAACTAGGTCCCTGCTGTTTCTAATATTTCTATGCATAACTTGCGGGGGTGGCCAAACTCATGGAACTCAAGAACCACACAAGTTGATTATTAAACCTTCAAGAGCTGCACTGAGGCATGTAGACATATACTTTTACTTACTAAATTGATTTGCTGACATTCTTCTGTGAGCCACACTTCTTCATTCAAGAGCCACGTGCGGCTCCCCGAGCCACAGTTTGGCCACACCTGGCATACAGCATCAAAATCTCACAACCAAGGGACAGTTGCACGATGTACCTGAATTACAGCTGTGAATAATGGACTTTCTGCTTTTCCCGCCTCTACCACATGCTGTTTATCTCTAAGTTCTTTCATCTGAGTGGCAGGGCAAAGGAGGGTAAAGAGATAATTTCCCAATCCTTAGGATTTTTTTTTTTTTAATGCAGCCGTGCCTGCAAAGGCTGCTATAATCCTTTCTCTCAAACAAGTTCACTGGTTCTGACAATAGGTTTTAGGCCTGGTCTACAGTGTGGGGGTAAGTCGATGTGAGATACGCAGTCTGCATGCTGCAGAATGTGTATCTCCTGTCAACTTGGTTATTCTCACTTACCGTGGTGTCTTTACTGAGCTGCATTTACTTCAGGTGCTCTCCCTTCAATGCAACCTTACTCCACCTGGAGGGGTGTAGTTACAGAGTTGACAGAAGAGCAATTATGGGATTGATTGAGCAAGTCTACACTGACTACTCAGTGAATCCTGCTGCATCAATCTGTGGGGATCAATGCAGTATGGGGCAGGCATCCTCGTGACAGAGGATGAGGAAAAAGCTGAAGTGCTCAATGCTTTTTTTACTTCAGTTTTCACAAGCAAGGTCAGCTCCCAGCCCACTACACTAGGTACGGGGGACTGGGGAGAAGAAGAGAGGCCCTTGGTGACAGTAGGTCAGGTTAGGGACTGCTTAAAGAAACTAGATGTGCACAAGTCAATGGGGCCGGATGAACTGCATCCGAGGGTGCTGAGGGAGCTGGCTGATGAGATAGCAGTACCGTTGGCCATTATCTTTGAAAACTCGTGGCGAACGGGGGAGGTGCCAGAGGACTGGAAAAAAGCAAATATAGTACCTATCTTCAAGAAAGGCAAAAAGGACGATCCAGGGAATTACAGACCTGTCAGCCTCACCTCAATCCCTGGAAAAATCATGGAGCAGCTTCTCAAAGAATCCATCCTGAAACACTTGGAGGAACGTAGAGTAATCAGGAACAGTCAGCATGGATTTACCAAGGGTAAATCATGCCTGACCAACCTCATCGCCTTCTATGATGAGATGACTGGATTTGTGGATGCGGGAAGAGCCGTTGATGTCATATACCTTGACTTTAGCAAGGCTTTTGATACGGTTTCCCACAGCATTCTCATTGGCAAATTAAGAAAGTATGGGTTAGATGCATGGACTGTAAGGTGGATAGAAAACTGGCTAGAACAACGGTTTCAGCGTGTAGGAATCAATGGCTCCATGTCAAGTTGGCAGGCAGTAACGAGTGGTGTGCCCCAGGGGTCGGTCCTGGGGCCAGTTCTGTTCAATGTTTTCATTAATGATCTGGATGATGGGATAGATTGCACACTTAGTAAGTTTGCAGATGATACCAAACTGGGGGGAACGGTAGACACCCTAGAGGGCAGAGACAGGATTCAGGGAGACCTAGACAAACTGGAGCAGTGGGCCAAGAGGAATCTCATGAGGTTCAACAAGGATAAGTGTAAAATCCTGCACTTGGGACGAAAAAACCCCATGTACTGCTACAGGCTGGGGAGTGATCAGCTAAATAGCAGCACTGGAGAAAAGGACCTGGGAGTCATGGTGGATGGGAAGCTGGATATGAGTCAGCAGTGTGCTCTTGCTGCCAAAAAGGCCAATGGCATACTGGGCTGCATCAGAAGAAGTGTTACCAGCAGATCGAGGGATGTGATCATTCCCCTCTATTCTGCACTAGTGAGGCCACATCTGGAATACTGTGTCCAGTTTTGGGCTCCCCACTACAAAAAGGACATGGACAAATTAGAGAGAGTCCAGAGGAGGGCAACCAAAATGATCAAAGGGCTGGAGCACAAGCCCTATGAAGAAAGACTGAAGGAACTAGGCTTATTTAGCCTGCAGAAGAGAAGACTGAGGGGGGATTTGATAGCAACCTTCAACTACTTGAAGGGTTGCTCCAAGGAGGAGGGAGCTCGACTGTTCTCGGTAGTAACAGAGGGCAGAACGAGAAGCAATGGTTTCAAGTTACAGCTGGGGCGGTCCAGGCTAGATATTAGGAAAAACTTCCTTACTAGGCGAGTGGTGAAGCAGTGGAATAAGTTGCCTAGGGAGGTGGTGGAATCTCCATCTCTGGAGGTGTTCAAGTCCCAGCTGGACAAAACACTGACTGGGATGATCTAATGGGAGTGGTCCTGCTTTTTTTGGCAGGGGGTTGGACTAGATGACCTTGTGGGGTCCCTTCCAACCCTATGATTCTATGATTCTATGTATAGTGTAGACAAGCCATTAGTCTCACTTCCTAGCTTGGAATTGGAGGCAAAAAAGTGGGTTCTGGTTGTCAGTTGCATCTTCCACTGAAAAGCTCTCCAGTTCTGTCTCCAGAGCTGCAAAAAAGGATATAGACATGCCCTCTGCAGAGCTCAAGACCTTCCTCCAATATTTTAAAAACTAGAATTGAAATATCCTCCCTATATTTAGTCCAGCATTTGCAGAAAAATCTGCTTTCTTAAGGACTTCTTCACCATCCTGCATTATTAGGAAAGAGAATCTCCATATTCTCTGCTGTTAGATCCTTAATAAAGTGTATAAGAACCTTCAGCAAAAAAATAATTCTTCAATCAGCTAAAACCAAGGCTTTCTCCTGGAGAATAGCAGCAATATCATGGGCCCAGAAGTCATATGCATCATACGAAAGGAGTTGTTAGGTAGCTGTCTGGTATGTGTTACAAATGTTTACTATAAGTTAAGTATATAAGAATCAGCTGAAGCCTCCTTTAAGAAAAGAATGGTGTGTAGTGATTTATGAATACTGGTAGTCTGAAAACCATAATTCAGTTTCATAAAAACTTTTGAGGTTTTGGAATTTGCTTTCATTCCACTCTGGAACAACGTTGAGATATTTGTAATTTTTCCTACCAAAAAAACACTGGTAAACAGAAAATTAGAGAGGGATCAACCCCCATTGTAGAATAATTGCCTAGGATTCAGGACATTCTGCAGGGATGTAGGAGATCTAGGTTCAAATTCTAATCCTGCCTGATTCAGACCAGGGACTTAAATCTAAGTATCCCATTTTCCAGGGAAGGGCCTTAACCACTATACTTTTGGCTATTCTAGAGTAGCAAGGAAAAATCTGTCTCATTTTGTTCTATTTCATTGTGAGCTGTGTTGGTGTCCCCAAAATCCTTTTCCGTTAGATTCCCACAAAACTCAGTTCAGGTCCAGAATTTGTCACTCAGGTACCTTTATTTGGGGTATATAGCAACAGAATATCCAAGCTTGCCTGGTTCAAACCCAATGCGTGCACAGAAAGCACATCATAAATTCAAAATTCCTTATATACATGTTTCTTTACTAACATTCCTGGCTATACATAGCATCACATTGTCTTGCTGCTTTTCTGGAACTAATCCTTGTCCAGCATGCTCTGTCTATGTTCTATTCATGTATAAACTGATCTCTGTGTTCCAGGTTTATCTTCTCCATTGTCCTTAGTACTATTGTCTTGCTCACCTTAACTAGGCTAACTCCAGCCTAATGCTTGTTATGCTCTTATTTTGTAACTTAATCTTCCATTCACCTTAATCTTCCATGTCCACTGTGAAATGAGGGCTGTCTTATGGAAGTTAGGCAGTCAGGTTAGCCATAAAGCTTGTCAATAGCTGTGCTGAAAGTGGTCATGTTAACTTATTTGGTAGCTCCTTTTCTATGTGCCATAGATGGCCATTCTTTTTCCCAGTTGCCATCTCTCCACAGATTGTATACTGTATATACAACATGTCAGTTAACCTGTCCATGCAGTTCATTTTAGCGTTCATTATTTCAGTCTTGCCTTCTACAAAAGTCAAACAAAGATTGGTTTTCTAGTCTGGAGTGTTCCAACAGGGTAGGCATGTTAGTCTAGTTCAGCAAAACGAACAAGAAGTCCTGTGACACTTTTAAAGACTAACAAATGTATTTAACACATGAGATTAAAGCATCTGATGAAGTGGGATTTTCTCCCATAAAAGCTTATGCAATAAATAAATGTATTAGTCTTTAAAATTGCCACAGGACTCCTTGTTGGTTTTTTTCTAGTCTGTAGAGGATTTCTTCAGATGTCACCCTGCCTAGTGATGTGTTCAGACAGCACCATGCTAAACTTCATTGAAGAACCTCTGCATGTGTTTTGGCTTTCCTTATTTTTTGGAGGACACAAAGTACTTCTTCCAAACAATAAGGGTTGAGGGAATAGACAGGATACTGTGATGTGACCAATAGAACTGACAATTTGTAGCCCAGGTCTTGCCACGGGGATTAATTTTTAAATGGAAGCTTTAGAAATACTTCCATTGCCCAACTATAATTTAGTTAGTTAAATGTTTAGAGAAGAAGAAAGGCTGGTAATCATAGTCACAAGGCGTAAAAGTGCTAAACTTTTGGTAATAGTATATAAATAATTACTGACACTTAAATGTGCTCACACTTTTTAAAGCTCACAGGTACCTTGTATTGCAGAGAAGGCTAAACTCTTCTTTCCTATATATATATATATATAAAAATTCCCTTCTCACCCTTATGGGTGGTATGTGTCATCCTCAGCCTCGGGTCCTCTACCAGAGGCCTGGGAGTTTGAGGGTTCTGCGCAGTATCTTAGCTGTTCCTAGCACTGCACTCTTCTGCACAGAGAGCTCTGATGTTGTTCCTGGGATCTGTTGGAGCCACTCTCCCAGCTTAGGAGTCACAGCCCTGAGTGCTCCTACCACCACCGGGACCACTTTGGCCTTTACTTTCCACATCCGTTCTAGTTCTTCTTTCAGGCCCTGGTACTTCTCCAGCTTCTCATACTCCTTCCTGATGTTGCTGTCACTTGGCACTGCTACATCTATCACCACCGCTGTCTTCTGGTCCTTGTCTATTACCACGATGTCTGGTTGATTGGCCAGTACCTTCCTGTCCGTCTGGATCTGGAAGTCCCACAGGATCTTAGCCCTGTTATTCTCCACGACCCTCTGTGGGATCTCCCATCTGGACTTGGGAGGGTCTAGCCCATACACTGTGCAGATGTTCCTGTACACAATGCCAGCTACTTGGTTGTGCCGTTCAGTGTATGCTGTTCCTGCCTGCATCTTACATCCTGCCACTATGTGTTGGACTGTCTCTGAGGCCTCTCTGCACAGTCTGCACCTTGGGTCCTGTCTAGTGTGGTAGACCCCTGCTTCAATGGATCTGGTGCTCAGTGCCTGTTCTTGTGCTGCTATGATCAGTGCCTCAGTGCTGTCTTTCAGTCCAGCCTTTTCCAGCCACTGGTAGGATTTCCCAATGTCAGCCACCTCAGCTATCTGTCGATGGTACATTCCATGCAGGGTCTTGTCTTGCCATGGCATTTCTTCTGCTTGATCTTCCTCCCATGTCTGCTGCTGCTGCCTCAGGCATTCTCTCAGCAGCTCATCTTTGGGTGCCATCTTACTGATGTACTCCTGGATGCTCTGGGTTTCATCCAGGACAGTGGCTTTGACACTCACCAAACCCCGCCCGCCTTCTTTCCGGCTGGCGTACAGTCTCTGGGTGTTGGACTTGGGGTGGAAACCTCTGTACATTGTGAGGAGCTTCCAGGTCTTCACATCGGCAGCCTCCATGTCCTCCTTTGGCCAGCTCACTATACCGGCAGGGTACCTGTTGATGGCATGGATCTTGTTCTTCCCATTGAGCTGGCTCTTCAGGACCTGTCTTATCCTTTGGTGGTACTTGGATGTTGCTGTCTTCCTTGCCTCCTCATCGTGAGTCCCATGTGACTGTGGGATGCCAAGGTACTTGTAGCTGGTCTGTATGTCTGCTATGTGGCCTGCTGGTAGTTCCACCCCATCAGTCTTAACTACCTTTCCTCTCTTTACTACCATCCGGCCACACTTCTCCAGTCCGAATGACATCCCAATATCCTTACTGTAGATCCGTGTCAGGTGGATTAGCGAGTCGATGTCTCATTCACTAATATATATATTAGTAACTTTAGAGAGTTTTTTTTTTTCCTTTAGAGAATGATAGCATTTTTATCCTTTGGCTATTAGTTTTAAATTATAATCCCCCATACAAATTGTGTAACTCCTGATCTGATTTTGCCTTTTCATAACCTTAATGATAACAAATCCATCCTTATGTTCAGGCTTAAATTTCCATGAGGCTAGCATCTCCTGCATTAAGCAACAAATTAGCAAAGAATTCCATCTGTGACTTTCTTGCCAAGGCAAACATTCCATTCACTGGAATTTATAGAAAAATCCCTCTGATCTACTTCTAATCATTCTTCATATAAATAATTATTTAAGAATTGTGTTTTAATAGAAGTTTGCACAAACCTACTTAACCACCCTTTAAAAGACATCCTTACTGTCTGTTTCCCCAAGAATAGGATGATGGAGGTTGCAAAATAGTTGGCTTATTGGAAAATAGGCAGTCTACTGCATTTTTTCCCCACAAAGATTGGTAGGTGGTGTTGAACTGTATCCATAATTACATTTGTACAAATTTCAAACCCAAGATTTTCAAAAACATGGCCAATGCTAAGTTCTTAAATCCATACTCTAGACATATAAATAAATTGCCTGATCTTCAAAAGATCTGAACATCCATCAGCTTCTATTTACTTTATTTGGAGTGATGGGTGTACAGTGCTTTTGAAAATTAGACCTCCTATTTATGATGCTTAAAGATGGATGTGTGAGCCTAATCCTAGGTATCTGTTTCTGAAACTATTAACCAAAATGTTTACTAAGTCAGTTTGTTAGCATTCAGAATCCAGATTTATCCAACACTTATTGGAAGCATATAGGTCTGAAAATTTCACAGGCATAGTTGTGTCTGTGAGATTGCCATAGGGTCTTGGTTGAGTTAAAAATATTTTGAAGAAGTCTCTTAACTCCTTGGGTTTTTTCTCTGGGCTATAACAAATGTGATAAAAAAAATTAACCTGCTTTTCTCTTTACTAATTTTGGCTGGAATTATGTGAAAATATTTGGTCTAAATATTATTCAGTACACACCAGTTCATCTACCTCTAATCCTGATCCTGGAATAAATTTTATTCATTCTTGTAGCTACAGTCTGTATCTCCAATGAATGAGTAGTTGGTCTAGGTTTTCTTCTGAGTGGCAGAAGTGTAAATCCAATGCAAGTCCATGGATTTCAGTAGGATTATTCCATAATGATACCTGTGTCAGTGAGAGCAGTCTTTAGATTTCACTTTTCAGCAACTAAAGGGTCTTGTCAATTGTATAAGTGTTTTTCAGTGTTTCTCAGCTACCCGGATCTTCCTTTATTTAGCTGGGCCCCTCTTTTCTTTTAGCCATACGGAAATGTCAGGATTGTTTCTGCTCATGGACATGTCTGCAACACCAAGATTGAGCATATGGTTTGTTCAAAATACAAATACTTATAATAAGGGCAAAAATAGTTTAGAAAAGTACAATTAGAGTTTGCTTTTAGTACTCATTTATATTTGACTTTACTGAAAGTTTTGCCTGGGTGAGGAGTCCAGGCTTCCCAATAGAAAATCTGATTGCTGAGTTTGAGGGTAGCACAGCTCTTCCCTGTATTGTGAATCTGATAGACAATTTAGGCATGTGGAAGTCTGCTAGGAACATAAGACTAACCATACCAGATCAAACCAGTGGTCCTCCTAGCCCAATATCCAGTCTTTCAACAGAGGCTAATACAAGGTGCTTTACAGGGGAATGAACAGAACAGGTAATCGTCAAGTAATCCATCCCACTCCCAGCTTCTGGCAGATAAAAGTTAGGAATACCTGAGACCCTGGTTTTGCATCCCTGCCAATCTTTGCTAACAGCCACTGATGTATCGATAACTTATCTAGGCCTTTTTATAACCCTGTTATAGTCTTGGCCTTCACAACATCTACTGGCAAAGAATTCCAAAGGTTGATTGTTCATTATGTGAAGAAATACTTCCTTTTGCTCATTTTAAAAGTGCTGCTTATTAATTTAATTGGTGACTCCTATTTCTCATATTATGAGGAATAAATGACACTTCCGTATATACTTTCTCCACACCAGTCGTGATTTCATCGACCTCTAATACATAGAATCATAGGGTTGGAAGGGACCTCATAGGTCCTCTAGTCCAACCTTCTGCCAGAGGCAGGACCACTCCTACTAAACCATCCCAGTCATGGTTTTGTCCAGCCAGGCCTTAAACACCTCCAAAGATGGAGACTCCACCACTTCGCTTAGCAGCTCATTCCAATGCTTCACCACTCGCCTAGTAAAAAAAATTTTCTAATATCCAGCCTCGACCTCCCTCACCGCAAGTTGAGACCATTGCTCCTTGTTCTGTCCTCTGTTACTACCGAGAACAGTTGAGCTCCATCTTCCTTGGAGCATCCCTTCAAGTAGTTGAAGGTTGCTATTAAATCCCCCCTCAATCTTCTCTTCTGCAGACTAAATAAGCCTAATGCTTTCCGTATATCCTCATAGGGCTTGTGCTCCAGCCCTTTAATCATTTTGGTTGCCCTCCGTTGGACTCTCTCTAGCATGTCCCTGTCCTTTTTGTAGTGGGGAGCCCAAAACTGAACACAGTATTCTAGATGTGGCCTCACCAATGCAGAATAGAGGGGAATGATCACATCCCTTGATCTGCTGGTAATACTTCTTTTGATGCAGCCCAGTATGTCATTGGCCTTTTTGGCAGCAAGAGCACACTGCTGACTCATATCTAGCTTCCCATCCACCATGACCCCCAGGTCCTTTTCTATACTGCTGCTACTTAGCTCAATGTTCCCCAGCCTGTAGCAGTGCATGGGGTTTTTTCGTCCCAAGTGCAGGATTTTACACTTGTCCTTATTAAACCTCATAAGATTTCTATTGGCCCACTGTTCCAATTTATCTAGGTCTCCCTGAATCCTGTCCTTGCCCTCCAACATGTCTACTGTTCCCCCCAGCTTGGTGTCATCCGTGAACTTACTGAGAGTGCAGTCAATTCCATCATCCAGATCACTGATGAAAATGTTGAACAGAACAGGCCCCAGGACCGACTACTGGGGCACACCACTCGTGACTGGTTGCCAGCTAGACATGGAACCATTGATTCCTACACACTGAAACCGTTGATCTAGCCAGTTTTCTATCCACCTTTATAGTCCACCTATCCAACCCATACTTCCTTAATTTGCCAATGAGAATGCTGTGGGAAACTGTATCAAAAGCCTTGCTAAAATCAAGGTATATCACATCAACAGTTCTTCCTGCATCCAGAAAACCAGTCATCTGATCATACAAGGAAATGAGACTGGTCAGGCATGATTTACCCTTGGTAAATCCATGCTGACTGTTCCTGATCACTTTATTTTCCTCTAAGTGTTTGAGGATGGCTTCTTTGTGTACCTGCTCCATAATTTTTCCAGGGATTGAGGTGAGGCTGACTAGTCTATAATTCCCAGATCCTCCTTTTTCCCTTTCTTGAAAATAGGCACTACATTTGCTTTTTTCCAATCCTCTGGCACCTCCCCCGTTCTCCATGAATTTTGAAAGATACTGGCCAGCGGTGCTGCCATCTCATCGGCCAATTCCCTTAGTACCCTTGGATGCAGTTCGTCCGGCCCCATGGAGTTGTGCACATCCAGCTTCCTAAAGCAGTCCTTAACCTGACCTTCCGTCACCAAGGGCCTCTCTTCTTCTCTCCAATCTGCCATACCCATGGTAGTGGGCTGGGAGCTGACCCTGCCTGTGAAAACTGAAGCAAAAAATGCATTGAGCACTTCAGCTTTTCCCTCATCCTCTCTCACAAGGATGTCTGCCCCATTCAGTAAGGGACCTACACCATCCCTGATCCTCTTCTTGTTATTAACATACTTGTAGAACCCCTTCTTGTTATCCTTTACATCCCTCACTAGCTGCAGCTCCATTTGTCCTTTAGCCTTTCTGATTTTATCCCTGCAGTCCCTAGCAATGTCTTTATATGCCTCCTTAGTCATCTGACCAAGCTTCTACTTCCTGTAAGCTTCCTTTTTATGTTTAAGCTCAGAGCAGAGTTCTCTGCTAAGCCATTCTGGCTGCCTCACATGTTTCTTTCTCCTAATTGGAATGGCAACTTCCTGTGCCCTTAGCAGGGTTTCTTTAAAATATAACCAACTCTCCTGGACTCCTTTCCCCTTCAGATTAGCTTCCCAAGGGATCCTGACCATCAGTTCCCTGAGAGAGCCAAAGTCTGCTTTTTTGAAGTCCAGGGTTTGTGTTTTGCTTATTTCCTTCCTTCCTTTAATGAGCATCCTGAACTCAATCATATCATGGTCACTACTGCCTAGCTTGCCATTTACCTCTATGTCCCTGATCAATTCTTCCTTGTTTATGAGCAGCAGGTCGAGAGGTGCAAGGCCCCTAGTTGATTCCTCCAGCATTTGTACTAGAAAGTTGTCCCCAACACTCTCTAAATCTTCCTGGATTGCCCATGCACTGCTGTATTGGCCTCCCGACAGATGTCAGGATAATTGAAGTCCCTCCATGAGCACCAGGGCCTGTGATCTGGAAGCTTCTGCTAGTTGTCCATAGAACACCTCATCCACCTCCTACTTCTGGTCTGGTGGTTTATAGCAGACCCCCACCACAACATCCCCCTTGTTGCTTTCCCCTCTCAATGTAACCCACAGACTTTCTACAGGCATGCTTCCACTTCCATAATGGAACTCTGAGCAGTCATAGAGCATTTTTACATATAACGCTACTCCTCCCCCTTTTCTTCCCTGCCTGTCTTTCCTGAACAGTTTATACCCATCCATGGCAGAGCTCCAGTCGTGCAGACCATCCCACCACGTCTCTGTTATTCCTATGATATCATAGTTCCTTGTCTGCGCTACTACTACCAATTCTTCCTGCTTATTTCCCAGGCTCCTCGCATTAGTGTATAGGCACTAGTGTATAGATACCCAGCTGATTGCCCAACTTTCTCATTTTGATTTTCAATTCTATTACATATACTTCTTTGCATTTTTTCTAGGAGTCCTCCTCCCCCACTCTCCTCACGTATTGGGGCTTCAGTGGAACATTTTAAGACAAGTATTTGATTCCCCCCCCCCATGTTCCAACTACCTTCTCTTTTACTCCTGGTGCTACAGTCCCAGCACCCCCCAAGTTCCATCCCTTCCCCTAGACCACCCACATTGTCACTTACCTGTGGGCTTTGATCTCCTTCCCCTGTTGAACTTAGTTTAAAGCCCTCCTCATTAGGTCAGCCAGTCTGTACCCAAATACGCTCTTCCCCTTCCTGGACAGGTGAAGGCCATCTCTCCCCATCAATCCTCTGTCCTGAAACAGTACTCCATGGTCAAGGAAGCCGAATCCCTCCTGACCACACCATCTTCTCAGCCAGGCATTCACCTCTAGGATGCATCTGTCTCTCCTCAGGCCTCTAGCCTTGACTGGAAGGATTGATGAGAACACCACCTGTGCTCCAAACTCCTTCACCCTCGCTCCCAGAGCCCTGAAGTCACCTTTGATTTGCTGAGGATCACCTCTCACAGTATCATTGGTACCCACATGGATAAGAAGCATGGGGTAGTAGTCTGAGGGGTGGATGATTTTTGACAATCCCTCCGTGACGTCTCAGATATGGGCACCTGGCAGGCAGCATACCTCTCTAGAAGCCTTGTCAGGGAGACAGATGGGTGCCTCCGTTCCTCTCAGGAGTGAGTCCCCAATCACCACAACCCTACGTTTCCTCTTAGGTGAGGTGGCTGTGATCTGCCCAGCCTCTGGGGTGGATGGCATCTCCTTTACCTCCTTTAGTGTGTCCAGCACCGCATAACGGTTTCTCACCACAATGGATGGTGGGATGTGAGCAGGTGTGGAGCACTGTCTGCTGCCAGAGGTGACCAGCTGCCAGTGTTCTTTCTCTGCCATAGGCATCCCATCCATTTCTAGAGCTGTGGTAGTAGCCCTTGACACTGGGATAGGGACCTCCTCCTTGCAGGTCTCATCGTGGACACTGTCAAGGAATTTTTCTAGGGCATAGATACCCCTGAGTTGTGACACCTCTTCCTGTAACTCTCCTACCTGTTTCCGGAGAGATGCCACCAGAAGGCACCTATCATATAGATTCATCTCCCTAGCCTGATCATCAGTGGCAGGAAAATGAAGGCCACAGTCGCTGCAAGTCCACACCAGGATCTGGGTGGAGATATCTATGGTCAGACAGTCCATCGGGCTACAAACAGAGGCAAAGGAAACAGAAGGGGTGCTGGCACAAGCAGTGCGGCTCCTCTTTACCATTGTGGCCTCCCCAAACTCCCTCGCAAACTCCCCTGTTTGCAGTCCTCTGGTCACTCAAGCAGTGGCTTTTAAGGCCTTCTTGGCCTAGGTCAGCCCTTGCCCCTTGCTAGTCACACAGGGGCAGGCCAATCACAAGGCTGCTAGAGGCTGGTGATTAAAGGTGATCAGGGAACAATGGTGCAAGCATCCCCCACCCAATCACACAAGCACAGTCTCACAACTAATAGCAATCACCTGTAGGGAAAAAGACACAAACACACAGCCAGCAAATAACCTGTAGGGAAAAAGACACAGCAACTTATGTCCCTGGCTCCAACTTCTTCCCTTCGAAGAGGAAGAGGAAGGGGATGGGGAGGGACACCAGCCTGATCAGCTTCTGGATCTGCTCCCTCCACCACCACCACCTTTGTTGTTCCTGCTCCCTCCTTCCCTGTTCTTGCTGCTGTTGCTGTTGTGGCAGGCTGGCCTCGCTCCCTCCCACCCCCCTGCTCTGTGGGGAGGGGGGAGAGCCAGAGAAGAAGAAAACTACTACCACCTTCACCACCAGCTGGAGAAGACCACCTCTCCTGCCAGCCAGCCAGCCCCTGCTGCTGCTCCTGGAGCCTGCTGCCTTTCTCAGAAGACACTACCACCACTGAGGGGAGGCCTCCAAGAACTGAGATTTTCCTGATTGCAGCTGGGGGTGAGCCACCAAGAAACTCTAAACTTTATACTACCACCACCACCCCCAGCTGCTGCTTTCCTGGCCTCCCCTTCCAACCACCAAGAAGGCAGCAGGCTCCCAACTTCAACACCTTGGACTCTTTCAGCAGCAGGGACTATAGAACTGACCCCCTCCCCCCAGCAGTAGTAGTCCCTCTTTTCCTCTAGCCTAGGTCACCACCCCCTTTTTCTCCCCCCACCCCCCGTGGCTGGAGGGCTTCCCACCTTTTACTCTGCCCTCCAGCTAGCTCAGCACTCCCTACCCCTCACAGACCCCTCCCTAACCCTTGAGTTTGTTTTAGCTTTCTGCCCCACCCTAGCCCTGAACGTTTGCTTTTTTGGTTTCCTTGCCCCACCCTTCAGCCCCCATTGTTTCTCTGCCCCACCCTTGATGCCCATCAGCCCTACCCCTGCACTATCCACCCCCAGCCAGAGCTGGCCAGGCCATAGAGGCCCTTAATTTTTTTGTTTACCCCCTGTGCACTGCACCCCCCCCCAATACACCTGTGATTCCCACCCCACCCAGTGCAGCTGGAGGAGCCGGCCCCATTAGCCTATACAAGTCCCTTGTCATTCCCTCCCTGGCACCCTCCTCCCTTACCTGCAGCCTAGCAGTGGGGAGTGTTTGCCACCCTGTGTATCCCATATAGTCCACCCCTCATCCACTCCTTTCCCATTGCCTGGTTCCCTCCCCCCCCTGCCCCCGTTGTTCCTTATCCCAGTCTCCCCACCCCCAAGTACCCATTCCTATTCCTTCCATTTCAAGGACATGGAGACCTCCCCAGCTCCCTCTGAACCTCTCCTAGAGCCTGTTCCCCCCCCCCCCCCCGTGGCTGCCCCCTTGACCACTGCTGCCATGCCTACCAGCTCTGGTTCCCCTGCTAGGGCACCTGAGGCAGCGGGCATGGGAGGGGCTTCCACTACTGCTGCCCCAACTTCCTCGGCTGGAAAAAAGAGCAAGTGGAAAAAGGCGAGCAAGGGATCTGTTGCTCCTGCAGCCCCACCATCAGCTGCAGCCCCTTCTTCCCCTGCCATTCCCTCCACCAGTTCTGGGGGTCCCTCTGCCCCCAGATCGTACGCCCAGGCGGCTGCCACCCCTCCACCCACTGCCGTAACATCAACCCACACCGCTTCCTTTAATTTGACCTTGGGGGGGCTGGAGCCCCTTCCCCTCCTTGACCAGAAGGCATGGTGTCCACTGCCTCCTGGTGGCTGCCTTGCCCCACGTAGAAACTTACGTGCGGGCAATGGCGAGGGTGGTGGGGCCCTCAGCCATTGTGGCGGCCTCCAAGATGTTTGGGAAGATGGTATTCTTCCTGGCATCGAAGGCTGCCGCAGAGGAGGCGGTGGTCAAGGGCTTGGTGGTGGGGGGTGTCCGTGTGCTGGTGGAACCCTTGGAGGACCTGGGTGTATGGGTGGGCCTCACTTCTGTTCCTCCCTTCCTTCCCAATGCCGCCCTCCTTCCCCTCCTCTCCACCCCGGAGAAGCCGATTTCCATCATCAGCCCTGTCTCACTAGGCTGTAAGGACCCCGCCCTTCGTCACGTCTTGTGCTTCCGCCGGCAGGTGCAAATCTAACTGCCGCCGGTGGGGGCACGTGACGGGGTGGCACTGGAGCAGCCCTTCTTGGTGCCCCCTCAAGGGACCCACTATAAGATTTTTTATTCTTCAGGGGAGGCCCGGTGCTTCCTCTGCAGGGCCACGGGGCACGTCCAGAGGGACTGCCCCTTGGCCCGGCATGAAGAGGGAGCAACTGGGCCCGACAAAGCTGATACAGGCACCGGCCATACCACTGCCAGCGACTCCACCCACCCGGCCCCTGAAGCTGCCTCTCCTCCATCGAGGAACACAGCTGCCGCTGCCTCTCGGGACATAGGGTCAACAGCCCCACCATGCCCAGAGGAGTGGCCAGGCCCCATCGCCACCCCTACTGAACCATCTGGGATGGGGCGCAGAGGACAGCGGCTATGGTGGTGGCCCCAGATACGGGAGAGGGCGCACCCCAGGGGGAGGGTTCCCATCCCCTTGATGCCCCTCCCCTGGTTCCTTCTCCCCATGAGCCTTTGTCCTTGCCGCCTATTCCCGCCCCTGCTGGCCGGCCCTCAGACTCCATCTCAGAGGACAAAGTTCTCCCCCAGAGGATGCACAACAAGCGAAAGAAGGCTCTGTCCCTCCCCAGTATACCAGATGGGGAGGAGGCCCCCAGAAGTCTTGGCGGGGGCTAAGGATGACAACCTTGACCATGAGCTGCTTGCTGCGCCCTCTGGTGAGGTCCAGCAGGAGGCTCCGGCTGAGGAGATGGGTGCAGTAGAGAAGGGGAGCAGCACCACCCCCTTACGGGAGGCCCCTGTTGATCCCTTCCCTGGGGAGGCTGCGGATGGAGCCACCTCTGCCCCACTCAGACTCTGTCACAACATCTGGGCTGAGGCAGGGGGAGGATTAGCCTCCCTCTTTGCGGAGATCGAAGCCCTGGATCTGACTTTGGTAGCCCCAAGGGAGGACAACCCTTTACCAGAGGGTCTCGATCTGGGTGGCGATAATGTTTCGCCACCCCCTCCCTTGCCCCAGACCCAACCCGAACCTGAACCTTCATCTGCCGGCCCTGCTCTTATCCCGGGGACACCCCCAGGCTGCCTCACCTGCCTGGCTGCGATGGATATTCCAGCGGCGGCCGCTGAGCCCCTCGAGGCGGCAACCAGCCCTGAGCAGCTGGGTCCAGGGGTGTTGTCCCTGGGGGGACAGCTGCCCCTTCCTTTACTTGTTTATTCCCCCATGTCTGATGCTGAGGAGATGGGGAACCAGCCCACGCCCAGCATCAGCACGGATTCCATTCCTCACTCCCTTCCAGAAAATCCCATGCCCTGTCAAGGGGAGCCGCACCCCGTTGGCTTGACTTCCGGGGCCCCTGTTCCTACAACCACTCCTCCCCCTCTTTCCATCACTCCTATTACCCCCAATCCCACTCCTCCCTTTAACATTCTCCCCTTTCCCAACCTAGCCCCATCCCATTTTGCTACCACCCCCGGGATGGTGGCTCTCCCTATGCCACCAATCACTTCCTGGGAGGTGGTATTTGTAGTTCCCCCTGTCCCTGGGGCTGCTGTCTTCCCTCTACCACCACCCTTCCTTGCACCGGGGGTTCAGCCGGGAGAGATGGTGCCCGTAACAATGGCACCGAGACAGGGCTCTGCACCCTGTCTTTTGCTCCCAGCTGGCTGTGGGGCCAATACTGGGACGCGACCAGAGGATGGTCGGGAACCTCCAATCCTGGGCCTCCTGGTGCTGCTGGAGGAGCTGTGTGTGTTCCTGGCTGACACTCGTGGGGCCAGGAACTGGGTGCAACTCACCCTGCAGTGCTGGGGGGACTTCCATCTCATCCTCCGGGCCGTGAGGGCCATACTGAAGGAGGGTAAAGGGACCGGGAGGCGTGATGCTGCGGACTACCAGAGGGCTCGCACCTTCCGTGACTCCCTCATGACCTATGGGGTCAGTCACGGATTGTTGTGTGGCCTGATGGGGCCCACTGGCACTCCCGCCACCTCTGAGGATCCCCCCCAGCCCTCCTCAGGGCGCCAGTCATCTTCGCAACGCTAAATGCCAGAGGCTGTAGGTGGGGTCTCCACAAGACTCAGGTGCTCTCCTTCCTTCGGGAGGGGGGGTACTCTGTGGTTTTCCTGCAGGAGACCCACACGGATCCAGCTGCCGAGCCCAGTTGGCGGCTGGAGTGGGGGAAACGGGGTGTACCTAAGCCATCTGTCCACCCGCTCCGGCGGTGTGGCCACCCTGTTCTCCCCTGGCCTACAGCCTGAGGTGCTGGGGGTCACTGAGGCTGTGCTGGACGGCCTGCTGCACCTCCGGGTCCGTATGGAGGGGCTGACATTGAATCTAGTTAACGTCTACGCCCCGACATCAGGCCCGGAGCTGTTGCAATTCTATTGGCAGGCGGCCGCCTTCCTCGGCACCTTGGATCCTTGAGAGTGCCTGGTCCTCGGCGGGGATTTTTACAGCACCCTTGAGGAATGGGACCACACGGGGACCGAACAGTGTCCGGCTGCCGCAGACATCCTCAGGGAGGTGATTGACTATCTAGCACGACCACCACCCAGAAGATGGGGTGACCTTCACCTACGTCTGGGTGGGAGACCATCGGTCGTGCCACTCCAGGTTGGACCACATTTATCTGTCCTGACATCATCTTGCACGGGCCCATTCCTCCAGCATTCAGCCAGCCCTTTTCTCAGATCACCATCTGGTGACCGTGATGGCCTCTCTCTTGGCAGAGAGGCCAGGGCTGGCCTATTGGCACTTTAACAACAGCCTGCTGGAGGACGTGGGCTTCCTGGTGTCCTTCTGGGAGTTTTGGCTGGCCTGGAGGGGGCAGAGGGCTGCCTTCCCCTCGGCGCGGCGTTGGTGGGACGACTCTTCTCCCGTGACTACACTCGGGGGGCCAGCCGGTGGAGGGATGCGGAGATAGAGCAGCTGGAGCGGGAGGTCTTGGAGGTTGAGAGGCGTCTGGCCATCAGCCCTGAGGATCCATCCCTCTGTGAGGCGCACCAGGAGAAGCGGGAGGAGCTGCGGGCCCTCGAGGACCTTCGGGCCCGGGAAGCCTTTGTTCGATCCCGCATCCAGCTCCTTCGGGAGATGGATCGCTGCTCCCACTTCTTCTATGCCCTGGAGAAATGGAGGGGGGGCTAAAAAGCACGTCACCTGCCTCTTGGCAGAGGATGGCACCCCCCCCTCATGGATCTGGAGGAGATGTGTGGAAGGGCCAGAGCCTTCTATGCCAGTCTTTTCTCCCTGGATCCGACCAACCCTCACGCCTATAGGGTGCTCTGGAATGAACTTCCCATGGTCAGCGACGGCACCCGACACCAGCTGGAGCTGCCTCTCACTCTAGCCGAGTTCTCAGAAGCCCTACATCTCATGCCCACTAATATATCTCCGAGCATGGACGGGCTGACCGTGGAGTTCCACCACGCGTTCTGGGACGTCCTCGGCCCGGACTTCGCTGTCGTCTGGGCCAAGTCCGAGGAGAGCGGAGAGCTCCCCCTTTCTTGCTGGCGGGCAGTGCTGGCCCTGCTGCCCAAGAAGGGGGACCTCCGGGATCTCCGGAACTGGTGTCCCGTCTCACTCCTCAGCACGGACTATAAAATAGTAGCCAAGGCCATCTCGCTGCGCCTGGGGTCCATGCTGCAGGACGTGATCCATCCCAACCAGACCTACACCGTCCTGGGCCGCTCCATCTTTAACAATCTCTATTTGGTCCGGGATCTCTTAGCGCTCGGGTGTAGGGATGGTCTGTCGTTCGCCCTCCTGCCCTGGACCAGGAGAAAGCATTTGACAGGATGGACCACGGGTATCTCCTGGGCACCCTGTGGGCATTTGGCTTCAGGCCCCGGTTTGTGGGGTTTCTCCAGGTGCTGTACGCCTCTGCAGAGTGCCTGGTCAAGCTCAACTGGACCCTGACTGAGCCAGTCAGCTTCAGGCGAGGAGTGCGTCAAGGCTGTCCACTGTTGGGCCAGCTGTACGTTCTGGCCATTGAGCCCTTCCTCTGTCTTCTACGTCGGAGGCCGACGGGGTTGGTGCTCCCTGAGTCAGAGCTGTAGCTGGTCTTGTCGGCGTACGCTGATGACGTACTCCTCGTGGTCCAGGACCCGGGCGACTTGGTGCGGTTGGAGGCTTATCAGGCTATCTACTCGGCAGCCTCCTCTGCCCGGGCCAACTGGGTCAAGAGCTCTGGCCTGATGGTAGGTGCTGGGTGGCCGGTCGGCTCCCTCCCACCCGCGCTTCAGGCCATCCGGTGGAGCGTGGGTCCGCTGCTCTATCTGGACGTTTACCTCTCTGCCACCCATCCCTCCCCGGGGGAAAACTGGCATGAGTTAGAGGGCAGGGTTGCTGACCAGCTGCAGAGGTGGACAGGACTGCTGCAGTGCCTCTCCCTTCGGGGACAGGCACTGGTCATCAACCAGCTCATCCTCTCCATGCTCTGGCACTGACTCAGCACCCTGACCCCACCCCCGGGCTTCCTGGCCAGCCTCCAGAAGACAATTCTGGAGTTCTTCTGGCCAGGACTGCACTGGGTCTCTGCAGGGATTCTGAGCCTTCCCCTGGAGGAAGGGGGGCAGGGCCTGTGCTGCGTTTGCAGCCAGGTCCACACCTTCTGCCTCCAGGCCCTGCAGAGGCTCCTTTATGGTGCAGGTAGTCCGGCATGGAGCCACTTGGCACACACCTTCCTCCACCGCTATGAGGGCTCCAATATGACCGGCAGCTCTTTTATCTCGACCTGAGACGTGCTCCAGGAGATGTCTCCAAGCTGCCGGTCTTCTACCATGACCTCCTCCGGACCTGGAGGCTCATTGTGGTCTCCAGGTCAGTTACACCCACCGAGGAGGAGGACCTCCTCGCGGAGCCCCTGCTACACAACCTCCATCTCGGTGTGCAGGTGGCGGAGGCCCGCTCCATGAGGTGGAGGTTGGTCATGGCAGGTGTCACCTGGGTCAGAGACCTCCTGGACTATTTCCGGGGGGACTGGGTGGATCCCCATGAGCTGGCTCAGCACATGGTGCTCTCCACCCCTCGTACCCCCTGGCACCTACTCCAGGAGGTGAGGGCGGCCTTGCCTCCCGCTGCTCGGGCTTACCTCGGGCGGGTAGTGCGAGAGGGTGCTCCCTGCCCCCTCTCAGCCCTGGCCGTCCGGAACTTTAGATCGGGCCTCAGCCCCATCTGCACCCCCGGCCACCCCTGCCCCATGCCCTGAGCCAGCTGCTAGATCTGCAGCCAGCCTCCTTTCGAACCACGCCCCGTAAATATCTGTAAACGCTCGTGCTGCATACCATCCATTTTCTCGCCCTAGTGTCCCGACCTGATACAAAGTGGCGGGACCTTATTCCACCTGTAGAGGGCGAGGACCACCGGTGGGCCAGTCTGTATGCCACCCTCACTCCAAGGCCTGCCGGGGACATCAGCTAGTGGCTCCTACATGGAGCCGTGAGCACGGGCGTGTTCTTGGCGCAGTTCACCCCCCATCCTGACACCTGCCCTTTTAGCGGTGCGAGGGAGACCCTGGTGCATGTCTATCTAGACTGCACGAGGTTGCAGCCCCTCTTCTGATTTCTCCAGAACCTCCTATTGAGGTTCTGGCTGCACTTCTCCCCACACCTGTACATCCATGCACTCCCCATCCGTGGCCCCACAAAGTTGCGGGACCTCCTTGCCAACCTCCTCTTGGCTTATGCCAAAGTAGCCACCTATAAAACTTGGGAGAGGAGGTTGGCTGAGGGAGGGGCCTGCGACTGTGGGGCCTATTTCCGGTCCCTTGTCCATGCACGTCTCTGGGCGGAGTTCCTCTGGGCAGCGTCCGCTGGCTCCCTTGACACCTTTTGGGAGCAGTGGGTGCTGTCCGGGGTTCTCTGCTTGGCATCCCCTTCCGAAACTCTGGTTTTGACCCTGTGACACTCACACCTGTTCCTGTTTTTTCTTCCATTGTCCCCCGCATTCACTTGAAGGCCTGTTTCGTGCCGCTTCCCCTTAGGCTGGGGGAAGGGCTTTAGAAGTGGGTGGGCTTACGCCCATCCACCACCCAGGTATCTTCAGTAAGTCCAACTCCTTCCCTTGCAAACTCCCCTGTTTGCAGTCCTCTGTTCGCAAGCCATCTCTCCTTAGTCATCTTTTTCCCATGTTGAAAAATCCCAGTTTTAGCTATCTCTCTTCTTATGGAAGCTTTTCCATACCCCTAACATTTTTTATTGATGTTTTCTGTACCTTTCCAATTCCAACATCTTTTTTAAGAAGGAACAACTAGATGTGCATGCAACATTCAAACTGTGAGCAATATATTTTGTGTTGTATTATCTAACCCCTTTCCTAATGATTCCCAAGGTCCTATTAACTCTTTTTGACTGCTACTGCACATTGCATGCATGTTGTCAAAGGACTATCCACAGTGATGAGATCCCATTCCTGAAAGGTAATAGCTAATTTAGAGCCATCATTTTATACGTATAGTTGGGATTAGGTATTCCAGTGTGCATTATTTTGCATTTATCAGCATTGCATTTCATGTGCCATTTTGTTGCCCAGTCACCCAGTTTTATAAGATCTCTTTTTACCTTTTTGCAGTCTGCTTTGGACTTAAGTATCCTGAGCAGTTTTGTATCATCTGCAGATTTTGCCATCTCAGTGTTTACCCCTTTTTTCTAGATCATTTATGAATGCATTGAATAGTAATGATTCTAGTACAGATCCCTGGGGACACTCGCTGTTTACCTCTCTCCATTCTGAAAACTGATCATTTATTCTTTCCCTTTGTTTCCTGTCTTTTAACCAGATATTGATCCAGGAGAGGACCTTTTCCTCTTAACGCATGATAGCTTACATAGCTTAAGAGCTTTTGGTAAGAGACCTTGTCAAAGGCTTTCTGAACACCTGTGTACACTGTGTCCTCTGGGTCATCCTTGTACAAATGCTTGTTGATACCCCCTTAAACCTCCAGATGCTTTAAAAAATAACACAAGCTGAACACTATAACTTCATTCATATATTATACTTTAACCATGGGTACAGCTACTGATTGGCTAAAGAAATTTACACACAGGTACTTTGTGCTTAAACATCCAATTGTTTTTGTTACCCTATGTTATCTTTTACCCAGTTGCTATCTTTTCCACCTGTGTCAGGCAATGTCAGCATTTTGGAGCAGAGCCTCTCACATATCATGTTTGCATAATACCTACCACAATGGGGTCCCAACCTTATTGAGGCCTCCAGTATAAATATTTAACAATACTACTCTTTCCCTTCAGCAGCAAGTAGATAATTACTATTCAGTAGAACGGTTGAATTGTCCTGAAAAGTTGAACTAAATAAATAAATTCAATTGGTGGTAAGTACATAGGTTGTGTGTAGATGCTAATTGTGGCCTTTTAAAAACAGATAATCCAGTTGGCACATTAACAATAATATTATAGGACTTTCTGTTTATACTTTAAAATAGTTCCAAAGGGGTAGCTGTGCTAGCCTAGTTCAGCAAAACAAACAAGGAGTCCTGTGGCACTTTTAAAGACTAACAAATTTATTTATCACATGAGCTATCATGGGAGAAAATCCCACTTCATCAGACGCTTGAAGAGGGGGAACTTACAGAATGGGAGGAAAATAAATGCAGGAAAGTGTAAGTCATAGGATCAGGTCAGACTATTAGAGCAGATCGAAGCAGTTGTTTTGATTTGAACAGTGGAAAACAGCACATGGAGGTGAGGTCAGATCACCTACTGTAATGGGGAAAAAACCTATAGTCTCTATTTAGCCTTAAGCTGATGGTGTTTTTCTTTGAAGAGAAACTGAAGAATTGGAATTCATATGGCAGATTTGATACCATCAGTTTAGGTCTAAATAGTGACTAGAGGGTTTTCTCCCCAGGACTCTTGTTTGTTTGTTTGTTTGTTTGTTTGTTTTACTTTAAAATAGTCTCCCCCAGTTCTATAGTGTCTTTCATCCTAGGACTTCAAATCACTTTATTTTCTAAAATTAACTATACAGATTTAACCTCACAAAATATCTGGGCAATATTGTTGAGCATCTTAAAAGGAAATCGCTAGATACAAATACATTTTTACTATTCAGAGCCTTGGTTCCTACAGCGTTATGGTGGTATTTTGGGTTTACAACATACCTTGTATGCATGAGTACCTTCGCACAGTGTTTTCATAAACAATACCAGTTTTAGCCAAAACCAATTCCTTTAAACAGAGATGCAGTGTTTTCGGGGATTAATCTTAAGTTATAGGAAGATATTCTTCAAAGGGCTTATTTTCTGTGAAACATAGACTGCCAATTACACTTTAAAATTTGACTCGCACTGTTCATTGCACTCTGCCTGGCATTTCCTTCACGGTGTCCATTGTATGTTAATGTTTCTAATTTCCTTCCTTCATATTTGATTTCAAAATTAAGGCCACATTTCAGCCATAAATCCAAAACAACACTCTCACTAGAACTGGTTTCTTGTCAGCCATCAGATTCTGATAAACATGTATAAAATCCAAACCTTTATAAATCTTAGCAGCCCCAATGTGTCTGATATGCTGTGGGTCACTTCTTTTGCATATCTGACTTAATTAGTTTCAAATGTGGACCTTACATTTCCTTGTCACAAAACTACAATAACTATGGATGTAATGCAGCTCCATTGGAATCAGTGGGATTCTTTTCATTGACTTCATGGATTTTTGACCAACTCCTGTAACATCTGGAATCTGTGAGTACTTCTGTTGTCTACAATGAGAGCAGGATTCTGTTCAAGTAGATATGATATAGAAATGATCACTATTGATATCTGTTTACACAATCCTGAAGACCCATCCAATCAAAAATCTTTTTCACTGCCAGCAAACTTGTATCCTAATTTAGTTTTCCAATATCTCATGTATAGCAGACTGTATTTATTTTTCCTCACTATATTTTAGACAGTAGCCTTTATCTGAGTAATTATAACCAATGTATTGTCAAATTGTTACTTACTCTCCCAACAAGAATTTGCATCACCAAAGAATCAGTTCTATCCATCTCACGGAAGTATCTGAACGTACCCAGCTTGATATTTATCCTCAGCAGTTAAATATTTATCAGCTCATGCACAATTTAAAGATCTTTATACAAAAAAAAAAAAAGAATAGTCTCTTTCCATCTGCAACTGCCCTCTGAGCGAGGAAGTGTGTGTTTGTCTTGACCATAAAGAAGGGAAAAACATTCCAGTTAACATTTTCCTCCATCGTTTGGCAGCTAAAGACTTTGTTTTATTATGAGTCTCCCAAAGACTGGTTTTAGTTTGGTGTATTGCTTGAGTGCTTCCATACCCAAAAAAGTCCTTTCAAGAATAGCAATAAATGAAAGTAATTCAGTTTTTTCATAACATAAAGTCGAGTATCAGTCCCCCATATGAAAACTATTTCTGCTTCAAGAAACAGTATTGAAATCTATAATACCAAAGACTACTTGCCCTTCTAGACTGTCACTCAGCCACTTAAGAGATCACTCTACATGATAAGCTCCAAACACGAACGATGTTCTCTCAGCTCACATGTAGAGGTTGCAAGTCCATCCTGTCCATTTCCCATGATACACTAAGTTGCTCAAGGTGACCTAGATTCAAAGGTGGATCATACATCAAACTCATATGCAAGTGCAAATCCTAATGAAGAATAAAAATCAAAGGAAGGAAAAGATATCAGGGAAAATAATTTCATATCTATTTTAGTAACAGAAAATGATGCAAGCTACTGGCAATTATTAATTCCTGTTTCTTGTTTTGATACATTAAAGCTTTCTGTTACCTCTATCTTTTTTGTCTTGTTTTGTTACTATGATGAAAACTGGATGGAAAATATATAGCCTGTGGCTCGTTATATTCAGAAAAAATTGTGTCCAAACCTTTCAAACAGATTAACAAAATACTCAGCTGGTTATTTTTCACCTAATCAGTTCAGAAATATTTTTGGCAAAACAAAGAGATAAGCAATATAAAATGAAAGGAGCAGTTCTTTCTTTGTACAAATCATACCCAAGCATCTTTGTTACTTAAGCAGATATAAAACTACTGTGTTAATTAATGGTCTTAACTCAGGGTTTTGTAAATTTTACTGCTAATTTTCTACAATATATGTCCAGAAATTTTACTGCTAATTTTCTACAATATATGTTCATTTGTTCGCCAAATCCTAAGGTTCAATGTACCTTGGAATCTCATTCTGTTGCAAGTTATTATATTAAAAAAAATTCATTTCTTTAACTCTCTAGAGGATGAATAGGGAATAAATTAGAGTTTAGACGTTTAATTCTTTTACATAAAAACCTCCACAATTTTCTTCTGTAATGTGAAGAGGTTTCTATTAACAGCTAGATTCCAAGACCTAAGTGAAGAAAATATTTAACAGGAGACTCAACAACCTCACATTAATAGCTCTCAGCTGACAGTGTGAAACTTGGACATTATTGATTACAAGTCAAATGTAAGATACTAACTTTAATACAGCATGCAAGCAACATGTGCAGACAAGCCAGATGCAAAACTTAAACATTATCTAAACAGAGCTGATTTCAAATGTTTCAAATGTAAATAACAGGCTGGGTGGTCCTTCAGACTGTCAGCAATCATAATTTCCTTCAACATAAACAAGGCTGTCAAACAGGATTTTTGTCACAGCTATAAAAAGTTGTTCTTCATGAGTAAATCCTACGCTGTTTCTTTTTAAAAATAAAGTCTGGTACCTTTAGAACAGATGAGTTTTTCCCCCAAATTTTAATTAAATAATTTTGCAGTTTAACTCCTAAAAACAACAATAGATGTTTCAACAAAATTAGAGTAGGAAAAAAGCAAGTTGAGCAGGCATAGTAAAGAGGTTGCCCTTAAAACTTTGCTATTTAACTTTGCTAACTACATAACTTGTTTTACCTAATGTTACCTCAGCATTTGATGTGTTTTCAGTTGATGGTGAAATATAGTATATAAACAGCAAAGAAAATATATCTTGATCAAGATGATTATTTTTCTAAGGGCCACCATTTGGATTGAAAGAACAGTAAATTATTAAGTTATAGTATGTCATAATATTAGTAGGCTTGAAAAATAAGTTACTAAGTCCCTAAATATTTGGTGGGGAATACAATGTATTATCAGTTATGTTACCAGTTAGAGCCTGACCCTGTACTCACTGAAGTAAAAAAGAGCTTTACCATGAGCTTCAATGGGAACAGGACAGATTGTTATAGAATGGAACACAAGAATGTTCAGTTTATTTAACTAATTTATTAATATATATGAAATGCTAACTTATACAGAGTTCATGGAAAAATAATCAAATTTTCAGGTTCTCCTTGCTGCCCAGTTCAGATTTTCATATAGGAAATGGTTTTCTAGGCATGTATATGTCCTGAGATCCACAGAGGAATGTGTTTTCCTTTATACAACGTTGGATCACTAGTGAGAAGCTCTAACTCCCTCTTTTTCCAAACACTGAGTCATAGAGAAACAGAGTTGGGATATCATTGGTTCACCCTTCTTTCCAGAAAGTAGAGCCTGCAATTGAGAAGGGGGAGATAATGTTACAAGCAGAAGCAATAATTTCCTTGGGCAATTTCACTGTGAAATTCACCAGATTTTAAGGAAAACATGGTATAATGAACTATTTTTGTACTTGCAGGAATGCATCTGCATCTAACAAATTTCTTTGCTCCTTCCTCCCACACACACCCCTCTTGAGTTACAATTTCTTTTCAGCCTGAATTTCATTCCTTACTTCTTCTTCTACAATCAGCATAATGCAAGGGAACAGAGGGCTGCCCAAGCTATCAAGAATTTGATTAATTATCACAGAGACTCTCCTGGCAGAGAGAATCTTGAAAGTTCCTTATGGTAACCAGCAGCAGCAGAAAGGAGGAGGAATTAATATTTGCTGTTTTCTGATGTCACCGTTATGGAGACAAGACCTGGCAGAAAAATCCTGAAAATTCATGGAAGCATCATGCATTTTTTACATTAAAATTATAGACAAATTTTCAAAACTACATGTTATGATGATGGGGCCAACTGCATTTGGGTGATTGGCAGACTTAAGTGCACCACTCAGGGGACTGATTATGCTACCTTTAGTTTACATCTTTGTGTGTAGAAACTTATGACCATATCACTCAGTTTGGATCCCTGGTTTGCAGCCTCCTTGTTTTCTGACTGTGAAAACATGGCAGGCCCCTTTGGGGCCTGTGAACAGTTTTTTATTAAAGTATCTAAGAACAGTTACTTCAAAACAATTATTGTTTATTCACCAAAATGTATATAGCAAGCAAAAAAAAAAAAAAAACTTGTTAAAACAACAAAAGTCTATACACCTTATCGTATTTAAACCTCATCCTTTCCTTTTAAAGTTTGGTAAGTTCCACCTTCTCTAGGCTGGGACGCACTTTTAGCTTCTCTCACTCCTCCTCATCCTAGTAACTGAACACTCAACTCCCTGCATCTCCCTCCGCTCCACCCCTAACAGACACACACACATTGTCTTCTGGGGGATACTTTAAACTGATTCTGGGTTTCATGATCTCTAGCCTCTAGCTTTGGCAAACAGTTGTGTAACTTTCCTGACACCTGAAAACATCATCTTCCCAATCAATGGTCTAGTTATTGTCATCTTTATGCCCTTGAAATTGTTTACCCCAGGTGCCTTCTGTCTATGCTATGTCTACACTACAGGACTCAGTTAAGTCAACTTCATAAGGTCTACTTAAAGTTGATTTTATTAAGTCGATTTAATGAGGCCCCATTTGTTTAAGTCAACTTTCATTGACTTAAGGCAGGGGACCAATTTAAAGTCAACTTTAAGGGGCACATTGCATTAAGTTGACTTAACCTTAAAATCAACTTTAAGGGCAGGAGTTATTAAATGTGGCCAGGGAGGTGCTTAAGTCGACTTAAGCCCCTGGTGTAGACATACCCTAGCATTGTTTCCTTTCCTGCTTACTATTTGTAACAGTCCATTTTTATTTGAGTAGTGAGAAAGAATAAAACCAGGCAGGTGAACTGAGGCACATAATATTCCTTTAAACTAGTACAAATAATAGTAATAGTAATAAAAATAGTTCAGCTAGTACAAACAAACAGTTCCATCATTCTCCACACCATCCAAGCAATTTAGATACCTGGTTCATTTTAATTTTAATACCAACTGGGTTTCCAAATCCTATAGGATATTTTGAAAATTTCAGACTTAAGGCACAAATTTTGGAAGTATCCAATTATTGAAAACTGTCAGCACCTTCTAGAAAAGAGTCCTTTGTTTCTTCTTTGCAAATCCACTCTGAAACAATACAATGGCTGTGTTCACACACACAGGATTATTTCGAAACAAGTTGAACCCCACCGGTGCCTGCAGCCTGGCTCTGCAGGCGCTGGCCAGGGGACACCCCTCAGCACCTGGCCAGGGTGCTGAGGGGGCAGCCCTTGACCTGTTGTTTCAGAACGTCTTGTTCCGAAACAACATGTTCACACGCGTTGTTTCGAAACAAGTGTTTCGAAACAAGGTTGTTTTGCCCACAAGTGGGGTTTAACTTGTTTCGAAACAACACAGTTGTGTGAACATGGGTTTTTTTTTGTTTCGAAACAACGAGGTTGTTTCGAAACAAAAGTGCTGTGTGAACACAGCCAATGTTAATAGTCACATGAACTATTACATGTTTTTGTGCTGATTTTTATTTGCATTTTCATCATAAACAAATCCTTCACAAAGATTTAAAAAGGTCTGAGAAATTGCTTAAGTGTAAGAAAGCTATAAATGAGGTATATTAACCCCACAGCAGAATTGCCCTTGTGATGAAATGGCGAAAAAGCGATCTGAATAGAAGAGGGAGTTAAAGGCATTGATGATGATGCTATAATGATGCTATATAAGTATCTAGAAAGACCAAAAGAAGCTTGTTGAAGGATATGATGCTGTTGATTCAAATGTCAATCAGGCCTTTAGTAAAGTATTCAGTACTCTAGAACTGCGGTAATATCGCTGCCTCTGGACTAATTTGAATCTAAATTAATTGCATTGTTGTGAGTTGCTTTATCTGATTTCTTGGTGTAGGTGTTTTTGGTTTGCTTGTTACACAATGTGTCTGTTACTCAGTATTTTTATTAATACACTTATTTCATGCATACATATTGACATAGTCCAGAAAATGTGATAAAGCTAGAAAAGCAAAATCCCATGCATGTGGCACTCATACAGACCTTGTATTGATTTTTTTTCCAATTATATTTGCACCCCTCAACAAAAATCCTTTTACTTCCTTTATTCATTTCAATGGTTTCCTTTATTGTAATATTTTCTCTAAGGGTTGATAAACTGCATTCTTCAGTATTATGAAAGGGTTTTATCCCCAGCCTACTGATGTTAATGAAAGTCTTGTGTCAATGGAGCCCTTGTGGCTTTGGTTTAGCCACTAACTGCCCACAGTCAATATTCTGGAATTTTGTTTCAGTGATCACTACAAAGGAGGACAAAAATTACAATGAGGCATGTCAGTTTAATACAGTAATTGACCAACCCTGTGAGATTCTAAATGTCGTGATCATCCAATGATTTTAAAGAACTGAGCCACTAACCTCTGTTCAATCTAGCTTTAACAGTGTGGTTATATTTTACTTCTAAGTATAGTGTACATATCATTTTTCACTAATTTTTAGAATGTTTGGTTCATGTCCCAGACTGTTTATATTAAGTAAAATATAGCAGCTGTTTGGCTACCCAGACCTGTGTGAATCTAGATTTATGTGCAAGATACTATAGCTACTGTTCTCTGTAAAGTTTTCACCCTGAATTACATTCAGGGGAGGTAGTTTAACAAAGTCTTCTATATTTTTAAATAAAGGATGCTTGTTAGATTTCGTTGCCATGTTTGCTTTGCACCTAAACTTTCTGCTTAGTAAACATGGCACTTAAGAAAGAGAGTTCACCATCTTATTTAAATGTGGTGTGGATAGCAGAATTTTGACTGCATTCCTTTGACACTCTGCTATCTCTACCAGCATCAGTGAGGATTTCTTATTTTTTAAAATACAAACAATAAACTACAATGGCCCAACACATTATACCTTACAACAGAGTTAGAGTAGTATTTGGGACCATAACTGAAGACACAACTGATGAAGTGAATGCCTCTTCTGCTTTCCCTCCAAGAAGTAGTAAGCTGTATTAGACAGAGAGAATCAAGGGGGAAAGACAAAAGAAATCAATGCCCCAAAGATGAAGTAAAAAATATGCTGTATTTGGGTAGTGCTTGCTAGTAAGAGAGCTTTTCTTTCTTAATTTTGTCCAGGGTATGAGGAAAGTAAGCATGGCAGAGGAAAGGAAAGGATTACTAAAGGAAAGAAGGAGGAAAAATCCATAACAAATCATGTATTTTACATAAACAGGAAAAATACTTTATTTTTAGTGGTTTGAAATGGTATAAAGGCAAATTGAATGTTTTGGGATAGGGCAAGATATGACTACCACACAAGTATATTCTGTCACTGACTATTCATTTCTCTTAATTAATTACTTAAAACTTCTATCATGGAGATTAGAACTGTATGAGAGATGCAGAGTAGGTGCATATTATGTGATGGGCTATTAACTGAAGAGAAGGATAATCACAAATGATGAACGCAAGGTCACATATATATTCAGGGGTGTGAAGATGATAGAATTCAAAGTTTTGGGGACCACTTAAGAAAATGTGGAGGCCTTCTGAAAACACAGCACATGATATCTAATCTTACCTAGTGACAGAGTGCTATGAATTTTGCAAGTTGGGAAGTCATGCATGAATTTCACAAAGCACTCTGCAAGCTTCTAAATATTTGCTATGAGACAAGCCAGGCTGTTAAAGAGTGTTCCTTGCAAATCAGATCTGAGAGTGGGGAGTTAAGCTTTAAAGAGAACTGAGAACTGATCTGAAGAACTGGCTAGAGAGACACAAGTATACAGAAGTCTTCAGTTGTTTTAACACTTCTCAAGAACACCTTCCAGTCCTACAGTTCTATGATTATGTATTAGTCCCCCTGCATTTACGCAGGAGGAATAAAAACAAACAAGGAGTCCTGTGGCACTTAAAGACTAACAAATTTATTTATTGCATGAGCTTTCATGGGAGAAAATCCAACTTCATCAGATGCTTTTGATCTTTAAAGCATCTGATGAAGTAGGATTTTCTCCCACAATAGCTCATGCAATAAATATTTTTTTTAGTCTTTAAGTACCACAGAACCCCTTATTTGTTTTACTGAACTAGACTAACATGGCTGCCCCCCTTGGAACCTGACAGGAGAAAGTATTATCTTAACCATTGCTGATAGCTGTTTGTCAACCTGCTGGTGAAAGTCTCCAGTGATGGAGATTCCACAACCTCCCTAGGCATTTCATTTCAGACTAACTATCCTGACAGTTAAGAAATTTTTAAGTCCACCTAAAATGCCCTTGCTGCAATTTATGCTCATTGCATCTTGTCCAATCATCAAAAATTAAGAGCAATTTTTCTCCTTTCAACAACCAGTTACGTACTTGAAAGATGTTATCATGTCCTACCCGCTCTCCCACCCCCTCACCTGCAGTCTTCTCTTCTCCAGACTAAATTAAACTGGTTATTTCAGTCTTTTCTGCTGGGTCATGTTTTACATAACTTAGTCATTTTTGTTGTTCTTCTCTGGACTTTCTCCAATTTGTCTACATCTTTCCCAAATGTGGCTGCCATAACTGCACACAATACTCCAGTTGAGCCCTAATCAGTATGAATTACTTCTGGTGTCTTGCTTACAGAACTCCTGGTAATACATCCCAGAATATTTGCTTTTATTGTAACTTTTTATTCATATTTAGCTTGTGAACCACTATGACCTCCCCAGATCCCTTTCTGCAGTAATCCCCCTAGGCAGTCATTTCCCATTTTGGACGCATGCAAAAAATATTTTTCCTTCGTAAGTGGAGTACTTTATTATTTGTCCTTATTGAATGTCTTTCTATTCAGACCATTTCTCCAGTTTGTCCACATAATTTTGAATTTTATTCCTCTTTTCCAAAGCAATAGTAACGCTACGCAACTTATTATCATTCATAAATTTTATGAGTGTGCCACTATCTAAACCATTGATGAAGATATTGAACAGAACCAGACCCAGAACTGACCCCTGTGAGATCGCATCCTATGTGGCCTTCCAGCTTGACTGAGAACCACTGATAACTGCTTTCTGGGAATGATTTTCCAAAAAAAATTATGCACTCATCTTATAGCAGCTCAATCTAAATGGTATTTTCTTACCTTTTGTATGAGAAAGTCATGCAAGACAGTGTCAAAAGCCTTACTAAAGTCAAGATATACCACATCTTCCACTTCCCCTAATCCACAAGGCTTGTTACTCTGTCAAAGAAGGCTACTGGGTTTGTTTGACGTGATTTATTCTTGACATATCCATGCTGATTTATCACCTTATTATCTTCTAGATGCTTGCAAACTGATTGCTTTAATTATTTGCTCCATTATATTTCCAGGTGCTTAACTTAAACTGACTTATCTGTAATTCCCTGGTTTATCCATATTCCCCTTTTTTTACAGATAGGCACAGTATTTAGTGCCAAAAGTTTAAGTTTAAATGGTGAACAAAATGGCTTTAGAGGCTGTAGGGTGAGGAGGGGAGTCTTTTTATTTTGTGGGAGGGACAGAAATTGGATTTTCAACAAAGTGGAATTTTTTGGTAAACACCTATTTGCATAACATTTTTTTAAAGTTTGTAATAAAAAAGTGACAACTGAAAATGCTTTGTTTTGTTTTGTTTTGACAAATCCCCAAAACACTGGATTTTCTCATTTTTCCTACAAAAATTGATTATTTTTCATTTTTGTTCATAATTTTTCCCCTGATTTATCCTCCCTCTCATCTCTGCTTCACAGGCTTTCATGCAATGGGGTTTTTCTTATATTTAAAAAGTCTTTAGTTTCTTTATTTTAGGTATCATTTTTCACCTGAAAAACTGAGTTATTTGAACGGTTGTGTTATTGTGGTATAAGCACTTCCCCTGAGCATGGTAAATAATTTTCATGCATTAAAGTTGTAGGGTTTGGTTTTGTTGCAGGTTGTGTGCATGAGGATTTCTGGATTTGTGTAGAGAACAAAACAAACAATCATAATCAAATGAAAAATGAATGGAGTTTCTAGATTAGGTATTTGTTTCAGAGATTTAGTTATAAATAAGCTGCTGTTAATCATGTTCACCTTCTCTTTTTCCTGTCTGCCTCAAAATAGTTTTTTTCACTTTTCTCCATCCAGACAGAATTCAAGGTCCAGTTGAATGCGCCCTCGCCACAGCCATTAGGGGATAAGTTTTCCCTTAGTCTGAGGTTGACTGCTTTTTGGGTTCTAAGAGCTGCTGACTCATTTTCTCATGCCCAGAATGACCTTGTCACTGCTGGAACATATAGTAGGCTTTAAACCTGTCAATCACTAAGAGGCAGAATTTGGCAGTTTCACTTTCAGTCAGCAAGGAACTAATACTGTTCCTTCTTTCTCCCTGACAAGACTGACAAGTCCAGAGACTGCAGGCAGGACACCCTCACCATTGAAATGATGGAGTATACAGTACAACCCTGGGGGTCCCAGTGAATAGCATTAGGAGAGCATATGCAGACAGAAGGAAATATAGTCTGTATCCTCCAAAACAAAATATAAATAGTACATGAAAAATACAATTGAGCTCACATGGTATTAGAGAACAATTTAGTTTTACACATCTCTTGTAATAAAATGCCATTAGCCTCTTTAGTTATTAATGTATATTTACTGACCATCAGTGGTATACTAAAAACTGAACAAACATACAGGAAGTTAAGTTGCCTACCATCCAATTGCAATCTAGTGCTCAGACACCACACTTCAGATATATATGATAAATGTATCTTCTTTCAGCATATGGAAGTCAACTGGAGTTGTGTGTGCTGAACAGTGAAGTCTTTAGACTACTGTAATTGCTTTATACAAATATTTACTATATTTGTTAAATTAATGTCAAAGACTCTGCTGCAGAGGTATGTTGTAAGAAAATGTTTGAGAAGGGAAGGATAAAGTTTGTGTGGCACTTTTTTAGTTGTGTTATGTATTTTGTAAAGAGGCAATGCTAAAATGAACATCCTTGGCTGCTTTATATTGTATTTGGCTCATATAACAGATGTTTACCTAGTTTCGTCATCAAAATTGTATTTCTATTTCAATGACAGTGTAAATAAAAGGCTGCTTTTAAATTGAAGCATTGTAATATATGATGTTCATTAGTAAGGGATAAAAGATAAGAATGGAGGGGTTGAGTGTGCAGATATTAGGCTAAATTTGGTGAAAGTATTAAAATTTCTAAAGGCCTGATTATATAAACTTTAATCACATGAAATGTTCTTAATCACAAGCAGTTCCACTGATTTTCTTGCATGAAAGGCCAAGCTTTAGCATTGACACTGCCTTAAAATTATGTTTTACAGTGTAAAATTCTTGGAAAGTCTTTGATTTGTGTAAGAGAGTAGAGCACAAAAGATAATTATATCTTGGGGTTCTTCCACCTCTTATTTGGAATGTTAATGACTGTTTAAACAGTAAAGTGTGGGTCCAAACACCACAGTTACGGTTGCCTTGACAAATGTAAAATAATAACATCAACACATTTTTAAATCCTTATCTTTATTTTCAGTGTCCATATGCACTTTCCATGACATGCAGAATACTCATTGATTTCTCAGGTACATCTCAGGATGCAGCCCCTCCAGAGTCAGGATATTCATGTTATGTCAGAGTTTATGCTGCAGTCTACATCAATCTGTTCAGTTGGTGATGTAGCCAAAACAGTCAAACGCTTCTCCACCACTGAAATGAAAATCACCGAAGAAACCTTGCAAAGGACCATTCCCATTAGAGATAGATCTCATTGACAGTCAATCTGCAGGAAAATTATATCCATTTGGGATTTGCTGTGTGATGATCTCAGGATGCTAATAGATTGTGGATCTATTGTGCCTTCAGATTTATGGGCATGTGTGCATCTAGAGGCAGAACTAGACCAAGGATTTTTTTTCTGCTTCTCAAGAATACACCTCAGTATTGATATATATTTGAAACAAATATGAAACACTTTCAAACTGGCAATGTATTAGCAGAATCAAGTAATGACATGAAGGATTGATTGGATAGGGAGAACAGAACTTCTCTTTTATACCTAGAGGCAGTCCTCAAGGTAAAAGCAGAAGTTAGTCAGGTAAGAGTAGTGACTCATATTGCCCCATGAAGATCTCTGCAGCATGGAACCCACCTGATGAGCACCTCAAGTAGTTTGCCACCACCAGGTCCTCAACAATAAAAAAAAACTGGTGGTCCATGTTTGCTCTTTATCATATCTGACTCAGAGGGGCTGGGTAGCATCATTCACAGTCAACTGCCCAAGATGGAGTCCACATTTGTGGAGTGGAGTTTGTGGACAAGATCCAACCCCCTTCCTCACTGGACTCAGAATGGCCACCCCTGGAAAAGGGAGACGACTAACAGCTAAGGGATGGCCAGCAGCAACTCCGGGAGGCACACTGACAACTGGTGGCCTATATCCAGAGGGAGACAGTGCATCTGCAGAATGGCAAGCAGAGTCAGAGCAGAGCCTCAATTTGGGGGTAGAGACAAAAGGTACTGACATCCTTTCAGTTGGACCAGGTGGGTCATCCACAGAGAGGCTGTTTCACTGGAGGAGGCTGGCAGAGGCCCTCAGCAGGGAAAAGGATAGCTGGGACAGACAGGCAGTGTCCCCCCCATGAATGGACCAGGGTGGGCCTGAGCCTACTGGACCTGTTGGCAGGTCAGGCACTGCAGATAGGAGTGACCAGCCTGGAGGCCTCCCCACCTTTGAAGGGAAAAGTGGGGAGCTGGGCCTGTTAGGTCTGTGGACAGATGGGGCATAGGAAGAGGGCATGCCCAGAAAGAGCACAGAGGGCTAGAGGGGGACCAATCCTAGAGAAGGGACAAGACTAAGAAGGCTCAAAAGATGCTTCCAGGGCTGGGCACCAGGACATGTAGGGAGGCAGTGTCCCTTAAAGTTAAGCAGGGCTTGAGAAAAAAAGAGTTGTCTAGGAGCCCAACTGGGGCTTGTAAGGAAAGGCCTGGAAGCCAGACCAGGACACAGACAGACTGCCTAGAAGGGATAGACAGGACAGAGAGCCTCATAGAGGCTGATCTCCTTCAATCAGCCATGGGGGAGAAAGATGGTGGCTCAAAGCATGGGAACAGCATGGTCCTATGCTGAGGCAAGAGTCCTGGCAAGGGAACCCAACTGGAATGCAGACCCAGAGGGAGTCAGGGAACCCAGACCCTAGAAGGGAGCAAGTCAAGGGACACTGTAAGCCAAGTGAAAAATCTCCAGGGCAGGCTGAAGGAGGCCAATCAGGTGTAGTGTGATGCCACAGAAGAGATAGAAGATTTGTGGGTGCGACTCCAGGGCCTAGAGGATCAGAAGGAGAGCCTTGCAGGCCATTTCTGGGCCACACAGGCCCAGTGGAAAAGCTAGCCCCTCAGGGTAATAGGTTTGGGCATGGGTATAGTGGGGTAGTTTCCCTGATCCACCCAGGAAGAGGTTAAAAGCCCTGCAGAGAGTGACTGGTCAATAGGAGCAGAGGGCTGCAGGGCCAGTCAGAGCAATAGGCTGTATAAAGGCAGGGCTGCAGCTCCTGCTCTGGGCAGTTTTCCTCAGGCCTGGGAAGGAGCTGGTTGTGTGAGCAGCGTTGTGAGACAGAACTCTGGATAGTTCCCAGATGCACAGCTAAGGTTCATCCTTGATATAAGGGCTGAAGGTACCTGGGTGAGAGGTAGATGGCCTGCGGGACTTGGTGAGGGTGTAAGCAGAAGAGGATGGAAGGGGTTGAGGCAGTATTCAACAGAGTGCTTAGGGTTCCTGGTCTGGGGCCTGGAGAAGTGGGTGGGCCAAGACCCACACATCTCCCCAAAACCACTGAGGAGCAGGGATCTGCAGGTGAGCAGTAAAGGAATGATGCTAGCTACTGACATGAGAGACTGGCTGAAACTGAACCTGACCCCTGGAAGGGGGGAAGATTAGTGAACCCAGCCAGAGGCCTGAGATCCAGAAAAGATTTAGCCAGGCACAAAGGTAGGGTGGTTTGGCTGAGACTGGACTTGGACCCCAGAAAAGGAATACTAAAGGGACAACTGCCTGCACACATTCTCTACCACATGTAGACATCCACAGAACAGGACCCACCCAATGAGCACTTCCTGATAATGTTATGGGGTACAGTTCAAGTCATTCACCAGCTGATGGGCTACACGTGATCTTTAGCACATTTTCCAGTCTCTCCTCACAGGACCTCATCCTTCTGGCTGAGTCCCTTTAGTCCTCCCCTTTTGGGATCCAAGTGCAGTCTCAGTCAGCCCACTCTTGTCTTTTCAGGACTTTAGCTCTGCAGCTGAGTCCAATGATCTACCCACTTCTGGGGGTTAGTTCTAGCTGGCCCACTCATGTCAGTGGCTGGCACCATCCCTTCACTGCTCACCTGCAGTTCCCCACCCAGTGGCAGGCTCAGGGAAGTGTAAGGGACTCAGATCCACCCACTTCTTCTGGCCGTGGTCCAAGGACCCAATGCATTCTGTTCAGTGATATCTCAGCCCCCCCCCCCCCATTGGGTCCTATGAGCCATCTACATCTCCTCTAGGTATCTGCAGTCCCTGTATCAAGACTGAACCCTGGCAATTCCCCTGTGTCTCTCAGCCCACCCTCAAAAGCCTAAAACAAACTGCCCAGAGCAGAAACTGCAGCCCTGCCTTTATACAACCTACTGTGCCCTCATTGGCCCTGCAGCCCTCTGCTCCTATTGGCCAGTTACTCTCTGCAGGGCTTTTAACCCCTTCCTGGTCAGAGTGGGGAAACTACCCCCCCCATACCCCTAATAAAGTTATACCTAATCTATATATACACAGAAAGCTTATCTTTCCAGGTCTGTCTGTCTGCCTTCTTTCACAATCCAGTTTAAACAAGTAGGGGCTGAGGAAACTGATGTGAGTGTAAGCTGATGCACCAGTTTTCATATCTGAATATTCTTCCTCTAGTGTCTTACCCTGCAATGGCCACAAGTGGAAATAAATTAGGAACTGCTAACTTAGTCTCCAATGAAAGTGCTGTTGATTATGATTGGTAATCTCTGCTCAAGAGATTTAGGCATGCAATAGTAGACTTCTTACAGACCAGTACCTAGTTAGAGAAAGGGGCTAGACATTCTATGTTCAATTCCTGACTGCAATCTATTAAATATGTGACAATAAGCAAGTCATTTAATCTCTCTGTGCCTGAGTTCCCTCACATATAAAATGGGGAAAATAATGATGATTGAGGTTTATAAAATACTTTGAGAACCAACAGATGAAATAGGTATATTAGCTCAATGCATTACTGCTATTTCATCATCATTGCATTAATTGTCTTTTTAATAAACCACTATTACATTTTACTATGTAGACCACTGGGCAATGTTCCCTGATTTGCCAAGTTTGTGCAGTATTTTGCTACACTATCCCTGACTGATTTGTTATTAGGGTACAGTCCTAAAAAATGCTGAGCTGCTTAAGCACCCACTGGTGCCAATGAGAGTTAAGGACATTCATCTTTCTTATAGCTTCATGAAAAGTCACTCTATTGAGCTGCACATATAAACTTGATGCCAAAATTATGAACTGCAATGAGACATACCAGGTTCTGTACACCACTCCACTCTACCCTCTGCAGTGATTAATAACATGTTTGCAGACATAAATTTCACAGGACATTATTTTCTATGTTAAGGAATTTGTAGTATTACTACATTCCCACACTATAAACAAAACTATATCCTCAAAGAGAATTGCAATTTCATGCAAACTCCAGCTGTCCTAAACACCCATCACTCCAAAAACAACCCTTTGGCCCCTTTTTATTTTCATAATTATATGTATGTTATCAAAAAGACACAAGAACATGGGAAAGGAAAAAAGTTTAAAATAAGCATCAAACACTGTGGGAACCTACGGGGGGGGAAGGAAAGAAATGAAATAATGACTTTAATTACTCTCCTTTGCAATAATGTGAAATTTATGAAGGGTCCAATCATGTATGCATTGAATTTATTTATTTATGCATTTATTGACTGAAAACCTGTCTGCCTTATACTAAATAAAGCAAACTTCTACATAAATGTGTTTTTAAAAGACTATCAAAATCTCCATTCTCTGCTTTTAAAATGAGCCAACAGGCAATGAGAGGCCTGACCGAAGAGATGCATCTTACATTGTACCTTGCCAGTCTTGGGGTCTGGCAGCCTGCAAGAAGGAGCAATTTCCAGAGAGATGGACCCTTTGCTAAGAACTTCCTGGTTTTGCATGGAAAGACCTATCCTAAAACAACTAACATCAGGGTATTTCCATATTCCATAAATGCTGTTAACACCATGAGCTAGAAAAATGGGTTCCCACTGCTATTGCGTATTTTGTCAGTAGTGAACTCTCAAAAGGCTAGGACCCTCTGCCCCCACTTCCTTCTGCCACTGAAGACTTTATAGATCCTAAACTAAGCCTAGAACTGCAATCAGAAGCAGGGTAGAGTAAGGACAATGGATATCATGTATATAGGGTCTGATCTAATACCCACTGAAGTCAATGGATGCCTTTCCATTGATTTTAGTGAGCTTGGAATTAGATGCCAATGAGGTATTTCTCTTATTAAATGAGCATTGGATGAAAATTTTCAGGTACATTTCAAAATGAAGCACTTTAGTCTGGCCCTTTAATTTACAAAGCTGTAGGTTCGTATATTCCAAAATCAAAAGGGACCATTATGATAATTGCATCTGACCTCCTGTATAACACAGGTCATACAAATCCCCCCAAAGAATTCCTAGAGCATAGCTGTTAGTCAAGCATCCAACATAACAGCTAGTCATAAAGAATCGACTTGACCCTTTGGTAGATTGTTCCATTGTTCGCAAATTGTTCTTGCTGTCACAAATGTCTTATTCCCGTCTGAATTTGTCTAGCTGCAACTTCTACCCACTGGACTGTGTCATACACTTGTCCACTAGATGGAAGACCCCATTATTAAATATTTGTTCCCCATGTAGGTACTTACAGACAATGATCTGTACCCTCCTAATCTTTTTTTTGTTAAGATAAATAAATTATTGTTAAATTAAATAGAATATGTCGATGTGATAGGAGCCTGATAGAAGGAATGGTCACAGTCTCAGGAAAAACATACATGGTAAAAGACATCACTATTATGAAGAACGGTGATGGATTCACTATTATCTCAAGTGTATGGACAACCCTGGCAGCACAGACCAGGCACACACCTCCAGGGGGAAGAGCAGAACACATAATCATAGAGCTGCTCGATACTGTTAGGGGTTTCTATCTGCCTGTCAGCATCTCTGCACATTTTCCTGGGATTATGTTTAAATTAGTTTAGTCATCTCCAGCTCTGCACTTCCATAAGGCATGGGGAACAATGGGAAGATGATAATCACTGGGCTGCATGAGAAGCAGATCAGATGTTGAACTAAGTGTCATGAAAAACATCTGTTTCCTCATACACATTCCACAGGAGGAATGAGATGATGACACCTCATAGCACTCTGCATATATGACCCCTTATAGACAGGCTCATGTTAACCAGAAGGGACATGATGACTGGGCATGTGACACAGCAAATGTGAAGGGTGGAGAACTAGTGTTTGAATGATTGTGAAGCTTTCCATTTCTGTTCACTTTGTTTAAATCAGGGGCAAAGGGAAGGAGTAAAATCAGTGATAGCAGGGAACTTCCTGAAGATGTTCAGGGTGAGATATTTTGGAAGATGTTGTTGTAGGCAAAGAGAGAGTAGTGACAGTTTAGCAGGAGGTGGAGTGGTAGATCCGAGAGGGGACTTAGCCCTAGTCTACATTTGGGGGCTTTTTGGCAGCAGTCAGTCACCAATTATGCAAGGAACATAAAATTCCTTGCATAACTGGTGATGACTTTCTAAGCTGCCAGCACACATCGGAGAAAAAACTGACTGCAAATCCCTTGCAGTTGGCTTTCCCCACACCTCCTGACCCCCAGGACTTCCGGGGTCGAATTCCAGGAGTGGCACAGCAAGTTCATACTCGCTGAGATTTGTTCCTGGAAGGGTGAACTGAAGGTGGTGAAATTGCCACCGTCAGTATAGATATAGCCTGAGACAAAGAGTAAGGTGTAGACATAGCAGCAACTTGTGAAGTTAAAGGGCAAGGAAGACTAATAAGTATCTAGTCAGATGACAGATTTATAAACTGACCTGAGAAAGAAGAAACTGCAGTTGAGCCATGGCCATACCCATCAGAAAAGAGTGGTGTGCTAGCTGCTGAGGGGGTGGGAAAATGAAAATCTGGAGGAGAGGAGGAGATAAATTTTGGGGGAGAAGCTGTCCAAAGATAGCACAGATTAATTTGATTGAGTGTTTTTCAGCTTGCATGGAACTCTCCTTCACTTAATTTTGGGATTCATGCCCCATTACTCAAAAGTTGGAAGGTGTAGTGCCTTGGGAAGATAGGGGTTAACAGCATGGTCAGTGAGTCCCAGGAGAGCCAATAGAAATAAAGTACAGGTTTTTGAACTGGAGAAGCAGCCCTGCCTGTTTTCTGTTTGGTGGCAGCAGAGCTCCTAGAAGGATCAGGATGAGGGCTGGGAGAAAGGCCTGGAGAATACAGCAACAACTGTGCCTAAGATAGGCTCAAGTCTGTAACTGACCATGTGTGAGTAGAACAGGGAATATTTAGCTAGATGTGGTCAGGTTATTTCTTTGTTTTGGTTCTTTTTCCTATTCCTCTGTACTGAGCACTTGTACCTCCTCCCACTAGCCTGTAACTACCTAAGTTAAATCCCAGAGAAGCAACTCTCTGTGTTTCTTAGCTGTTCTTCTGGATTAAAGAATTTACCCTTTTAAAATAAGCTCTGGTTCTGCGTCCTACAAAGCAAGAGGTTTTGTGTGCACGTGCCTCAGACTGCACAGCCAATTACTAAAAGGGATTCTATCCCATTTTGAGCTGATATCCCAGTTGGGGTTCAGTTGTCCTCCTGAGGGAGGGAAAAAAGCGATTGAGGGTACTTCAGTGGAAGGAATTCCCAAGTGTACCTTCTTGGGTTTTCAAGAGGTTTTTGCATTTGGATGGTGTCAGCAATTCCACTCTAAGGCTAGGAAATTGGTAGCCTTGGAGAGATTTTAAACAAGGCTTTAGGACCAGTGGTTTTTAAGGCCTTTTGCAGGCCCCTACCTTCTGCAGTCAAAATGCTAAAGTGGGGAAACAGTCTTGACAGAAGGATTGAAAATAGGGTCACGCCCCTTTCATATATTAATGATTAAGTGGGAAAAGACCCCTGTTAGTCTATATAGGACTGGGGTCCTATAATGCTCCCTTTTCTTCCTGCTTATCCTTATTCCATAAAGCCAGAAAGTCAGACACCCTCTGAAGAGAAATAATGTCTCAGCTAGAACTTTTCATAATTTTCAATAGCAAAGCTTCGTCTTCTGCTGATTATTAATAGCTGCCACGAGCTTTAGCTAAAGTAAGCATACCAGATATAATGGAAATAGTAGTAAACAGAAAGCATTCAGCTGTGGCTGAACATGCTAGCAAGAAACACAGATCTCAGAGAGGATACCGTTCTCTTGCTCTTCATGTGTATATCCCCAAATCTGTGGTTTCACAAACCATCAGAACGAAACATAAAATTCCTTTTGTCAAACTTGAGTAACTCCTGTGTAATTCCTTCGTGCACACAACACACCTTCTTGCTTTCTCAAAGAGATAAAGAAAATGCCCTTTTAAACTAATCACATAATTTATCTTCCAGATGAGGGGGAAGGATTGTTACTGTTATTTCTATTCTTAAACACCTGTGAGACACTGATCCACCAAAGCACTTAGGTTCTTGTTGCCTTGTTAGGTGCCATTGACTTTTCCAAAACTGCTGTTCAGCTGCTGCCTAACCGTGTAGGGGCCTAAGTCCCCTGGGCCCCTGTGTTTCTATCATTCAACATTACAAAGCTGCCTAAGCACTGGTGCTGGACCACAGTTAATGAACTGCTTGGAGACCTAGCTCAATCCGAAGCCTTAAAGGCCCCAAAGCCGGTTTCTCAGACTATGTGGAAGTCTGTCTTGAAAGCAAAGCCTAACTATATAGATATGCTCAGAACGTGCTGATCACCTGCTACTCAACAATCACTGCATTAGGTGTGTTGGAGGCAGACCAATGATAAAATATACCATGGTAAGGATGTTTCCGCCCAACCATGACATTGTGATGGATGAAAACGTTTATTGGTGTGCAGACCAATTAAGTTAAGAGATTGTATTAAGAAGGGTGTGTGGACCAATAAAAGTAATTTGGGGCACCAAAGAAAGTAGTTTCTGGTGTCAAGGGGCCTGGGCCAGTGGCCTAAGCAGTCTATAAAAGTAGGAGTTCAAGAGACTAGATTTTCTACAGCCTAGGGGGAGTTGGAGAGTCCTCCCATCAGTTGAATTGTCCCATTGCATTCAGAGCATGAATTCTGTCAGTATATCTGATGATTACTTGTCATTGTGTTACACATCAATAAAGCCTAGCCTGGAATTTTTGTTTCTTCAAGGACCCATGGTCCCGCTGGTTTCTTCGATCATGAGTGTTACCTCGATCTACCTCTTGCACACAGGGTATGCCTAGGGTCCAGACCACAGTGCTAACTGAGTTCTCATTTAAAGTCATGAGCCAAAGGTAACCCAAAGTGTTAAGCAAAGAAGCACCTCTGTTCGAGACCACCAGGGTGACAAAGTTTCTGCTAGAGGTCTGAGCCAGGCTTCAGATCACTGAGCTAACTGAATTCTTGCTTACAGATCTGAGCCAGAAATAATTTGGAGGGAACATTCATACAGGGACACATGCATGCAGCTAAGCAAATACATGTGTCAGATTGCTAACATCAACACTGATCAGGATATGTCCCATGGGACCACAGGAAGACCCATGTAATCAGACTCCAATAGCAGCTGGACAGGACAACTTATCCCCATACAATCATCCATCTTGACTCCCTTCTCTACAGAAGCCTCCACCACCTTCCTCTGTCACCAAGTCTATATTAAATGGGGGCCATACGACATGCAAGGGTAAGGGCTTCCATTTTGTACACAGTTGCACTGTTTGCACTTGTTCATGCACTTGTTTTGATCTTTGTTTTAGAAAGGTCTGTTGTTACTTGTGTTTTGGTGTTGTCATGGTGACTGGCCTACCTGGCAATGAGTGAATGCTCTTCTTTTTCTAACACATGTTCATAAATAAAGTTTTTTATGTCACTAAGAAAGTTTATTGCCATCACTGCAGCTCATCAAACAATACCTATTTGAAATAATAAAGGTAAATATGAGATCAGAGACAATTAGAAATTAGTAAGCGAACATTATGCCTCTAAACAGGTATGTCCTTCAAGCCACACTTCACTCACTTATGTAGGAGAAAGTAAAAGGTTAAGAAAGATAAGGAGAAACATCTAGGTATTGGCTTGAAGCCTAACGAAGCAATCCAGGAAAGTAGGCCTGAATGGCATGCACACTGGGCATGGATTAAAGAGACCACGATAACCTCATCGAAATTGGCATGAAATAAGCTGAAACTGTAATAATATGGATAAAGATGAGAATATACTTGGAAAGAACGTACTTGGAGAAAAGTGGTGTTAGCTCGGTTTCATGCCAAAAGAGATAAAGAGGTATGCTGAGCCTAAGTGACCTGTGCAAAGGAGAGGTTTGGCCAAATCATGACACCTTGATGGATGGTGATGCCTAGGGACCTATCAAATCAAGGGTGACATGAAAAAAGGGGTATGTGGACCAATCAAAGCAAATCGGGATCCCAAAGGGGGTTGAATCAGTAGGTCCACGTAGTATAAAAATAACAGCCCCAGATCCCAAAATTCGTGCAGCTGAGAGGGTGACAGCCAGTCCTGCTGTCAGTTGAGCTGTTCCATTGCATTGAGAACACCAATGCTGCCAACAAATCTGTTGATATGGATTGTTTGCCATAGTGCTGCGTAGCAATAAACCCTAACGGGGCACCTTCATTTCTGCAAAGATCCGTGGTCGTGTTGGTTTTCTCGATTATGAGTGTTGCCTCAGTTTACTCACACACGCATTCACACATGCAGCCAAACTGATATCAGCACCAGACACAAAACACTGATAAAAATAGATCTTGCCTGACATGCCTGACCGCACTCTGCCCAGCGTACCACAACTTCTTTATATAAGCACCTACTATGTCTGACCTCTACACCTTATTTCATAAGTAGTCATGCCATTCATAAATATATTTCATGGGAATAAGTGCCCCTCTCCCCTAAGCTTTATTTTCCTCTCCCTCAAATCACTTAACCCCATCTTCACCACACACAATCACGTTCATAGAGGTAGAATTCCCCTTCTTCCATTGGCCCTAGCTCATCCATAATGTAGCAGCACAAAGCATCTCTGACTTCTCTTGCCTGGGTGCACCAGTTACAGATGTGGTAGGTGCACTTTCTAATTGAGTGAACCACTTCAGCAGTACTTCACTGTCACAGGTCAGAGTCTATTCAGGAGCAATAGTCTAGCCTTGGCTTCACAACAATTGTGAAAAGCACAGCAAGACATGGTAATGTACCATCACTGATGACATCAGCATCCAAACAGGTCTATAGACATCTCCAGTGGGATTTCAATCTGCCAAAAGCACATTCAACAACCATTCTACACCCGCAGAGTAGGTAATTAAACTGTCTTTTGCCAGTGCCTCTCAAATTAGGATGTGGTTTCATAATGGTAGAAGTGGTAACTCCATTTAGGACAACACCTTTTAGTGGGAATAGTGTCCCAGCCTATCCATGAATGTAGATGTCCAACTGACAAAAAAATCATGAACCTGGCATCAGGAAGTTACCCAGTGCAGTGCATGTTGAATTTCATAAAGAACCTTCTGGGTGTATGAGGGCCTGCATAACAATAGAGTATTACCTTTTTCAGGTTACCCATGTATATACTCATGTGCTTCTTGAGGAAGGCAAGCTATAGACTATGGTGGCCCTTCAATGGTGCAATTTGAAAACCCTGTTCTCTCCAAGCCAGCAATTACATCAGAAATATTTATTACACCTGCCATCTTGGGTTGACCCAAATACCTGATTGCCTTTGAAATTTCCACCACCACTTTACCCACAGTCTACTTTCCAATACCACTACTTGGCAATGTATCTATAGTAGTCTTGTGTAGACAGCAGCCAGATAACGATAGCAACACACTTCTGGACAGGCAAGGGTGACTTCAAGCGTGTGACTTTATGTTGAAGGATTGGGGCAAGCTGCTCACAGAAATGCAGCTTTATTCATGAGAAAGTTCTGGCATTCAGTATTGGACCTAATGATGTGATCCCACTAGTCTGTGCTTGTGACCCTGTCCCAGAAGGACCAGTCTATATAGCGGTCATCAGCAGCTATATAGAGTTTCATGTGCTGTATCAATCAGACTGAGTCTAACAGGCTTGGGTTCTCCTCCTGTTTTCTCCTGCTCCAGCATAAACTTCTCCATCTTTTGATCAGTCAGAAAATGCCAGTAAAATGTCCACCAGTGTTTCATGGAAACTCTGCCCAATTTCTGATAAATATAACTTGAAATTGCAAGCTGGTTCTTAAAAGGTACCTCCCCTGTGTTGCTCAGTAGGCAGCAATAGTGAGCTGTTCATACTCCTCTAACAGATAGGTTGGACTGTAAAGTTTTCCCACAGTGCACCATGACCAGAAAGTTAGAGAGACCACATTTTGGTAAATTGTTCAGGAGTCTAGGATTTGGCTGATTTAATTCAGGTCAGTGTGCTACAGTATGGATGCCATTGTCCTAGGTTCAAGTGCAAATTAGACAATTCTTAATGTGGGGTTAACAATCACTATATATCAGGGTGTCAAACATGCAACCTGCAGAACAGATACTGCCCACAAATATCTTCCATCTGGCCTGTGACTATGTTCTATGGGACCACACTCTTTCCCTAACAGAGAAAATGTATGGTCTCATGGGGTATGTCTACTCTGGAGCCTTAGGTTGACTTAACCTTCCCTAAGTCAACCTAAGAAGGGTCCGTCCCCACTGGGAATTTATTAAGTCAGCTTAAGCACTTCCTTAAGTCGACTTAATAACGCTACCTTTTACGTCAACTTAAGCCAGTGTAGACATGGAAAAGCCCTTAAATTGGCTTAATAAGGTCAACTTAAGCTTTCAGTCAACTAGCAGCTGCCAGTGTGGACGTGAACAGTCTGCAGGAGTTTTGAATGTGTATGCTCTTAGTCGACTTAACAAGGTCAACTTTAAATTGACTTAAAGTCAACCTTGTTAAGTCAACTTAACTGAGCCTCCAGTGCAAACATACCATGGAGCACAGTCATGCATATACAACACTCTGCAATGCTGTGAGAGTGTCCAAGTGGTTCTATTTATGGTATGTACAACCCACTTGAAGTAGATTTAAGTCAAATCTGGCCTGCCATCACAAATGACTTTGACACGCCTGGTGTAGATACTCAAGGCCTGAGGTCTCTTACGCAGAGTCAACAGACTCCAGTCCTGCTAACAATGCAGTGTAGCCATACACTTATGGGTTAGGCTGAGTAGAGAAAATGATTAAGTACCTTTATGTATCTGGGCCTGAGTACTGTGGTGTTCAGGACCATATATATAAGACAGCTTGCACAAATGGCCATCAAGTGAGGCATATACCAAGGTGATGCACTGTCCCCACTGCTGTTCTGCATTGGCTTGAACCCCCTCAGCCAGATAATCACAAGGACTGGATATGGATACAAGTTCAAGAGTGGAACTACCATTAGCCACCTCCTCTACATGGATGACATCAAGCTGTATGGTAAGAATGAACGAGACATCGACTCGCTAATCCACCTGACACGGATCTACAGCGAAGATACTGGGATGTCATTCGGACTGGAGAAGTGTGGCCGGATGGTAGTAAAGAGAGGGAAGGTAGTCAAGACTGATGGGGTGGAACTCCCAGTAGGCCACATAGCAGACATACAGACCAGCTACAAATACCTTGGCATCCCGCAGTCACATGGGAACCACGATGAGGAGGCAAGGAAGACAGCAACATCCAAGTACCACCAAAGGATAAGACAGGTCCTGTAGAGCCAGCTCAATGGGAAGAACGAGATCCACGCCATCAACAGGTATGCCCTGCCAGTCATCAGATACCCTGCTGGTATAGTGAGCTGGCCAAAGGAGGACACGGAGGCTGCCGATGTGAAGACCCGGAAGCTCCTCACAATGTACGGAGGTTTCCACCCCAAGTCCAACACCCAGAGACTGTACACCAGCCGGAAAGAAGGTGGGCGGGGTTTGGTGAGTGTCAAAGCCACTGTCCTGGATGAAACCCAGAGCATCCAGGAGTACATCAGTAAGATGGCACCCAAAGATGAGCTGCTGAGAGAATGCCTGAGTCAGCAGCAGACATGGGAGGAAGATCAAGCAGAAGAAATGCCATGGCAAGACAAGACCCTGCATGGGATGTACCATCAACAGATAGCTGAGGTGGCTGACATTGGGAAATCCTACCAGTGGCTGGAAAAGGCTGGACTGAAAGACAGCACTGAGGCACTGATCATAGCAGCACAAGAACAGGCACTGAGCACCAGATCCATTGAAGCAGGGGTCTACCACACTAGACAGGACCCAAGGTGCAGACTGTGCAGAGAGGCCTCAGAGACAGTCCAACACATAGTGGCAGGATGTAAGATGCAGGCAGGAACAGCATACACTGAACGGCACAACCAAGTAGCTGGCATTGTGTACAGGAACATCTGCACAGTGTATGGGCTAGACCCTCCCAAGACCAGATGGGAGATTCCACAGAAGGTCGTGGAGAATAACAGAGCTAACATTCTGTGGGACTTCCAGATCCAGACAGGCAGGCAGGTACTGGCCAATCAACCAGACATCGTGGTAATAGACAAGGACCAGAAGACAGTGGTGGTGATAGATGTAGCAGTGCCAAGTGACAGCAACATCAGGAAGAAGGAGTATGAGAAGCTGGAGAAGTACCAGGGCCTGAAAGAGGAACTAGAGCAGATGTGGAAAGTAAAGGCCAAAGTGGTCCCAGTGGTGGTAGGAGCACTCGGGGCTGTGACTCCTAAGCTGGGAGAGTGGCTCCAACAGATCCCAGGAACAGCATCAGAGCTCTGTGTCCAGAAGAGTGCAGTGCTGGGAACAGCTAAGATACTGCGCAGAACCCTCAAACTCCCAGGCCTCTGGTAGAGGACCCAAGGCTGAGGAAGACACTTACCACCCATAGGGGTGAGAGGGGAATTTCTTTTATATATATACCCAGAGCTTTAGTTTTCCATAAACAGAAGCATGAGGATCATATCAGAATTTTATATGACCATAAAATTACTCAAAATCGAAGATAACTAATTTTTACACTGACAGTTTTTTGGCATCACAGCCTTTCTGGTAAAATGATATGTTGTCAAAAAGCTGAGTTTAATATGAATTTCATAGATACACAATGAAGAGCTCTGTGTAGCTTGAAATCTTGTCTCTTTCACTGAAAAAAGTTGGTCCAGTAAAAGATATTACCTCACTCACCTTGTCTCTCTATAAATTCATTAATTTCATTATACTTTACATTGTTTACATGCCCTAAGGAACTTTTCAATTGGAAATACCTGTACTGCAAATTCTGAAATAACAGGATTAAGGAAGTAGTATGCCTAAAGGGCAAAGCTTTCAGAATAAAAGTCAGTTTCAATTATAGCTTGACTGACATTCAAAAATGTAAAACTTCTAAATACTTAATTCATTTTAGTGGGATTCTTGTTATCAAGCAGTCTAAACGTTGTGATTTCTCAGTGGCAGCTAGCATGGGGGGGGGACAACATTATCACACAGTCAGTGGAACTTCTCCTTATCCATTCTCATTGATAAACAATTTTGAGAGCCTTGTTATCCACTGGGACTCTGAAGAAAGCTTTGCACTAATGATACAGAGACTGAAAGTCTGAATTTGAAAGGAGGTTTATAAAGTTCCAGCATGTTTGAGGTTGTTGTATTCATACACTGAACTTACAATGGGTGAATATTTATTTTTAAAAAATCCTCTCTCTTTTTTATTTACATTTCTATCTAAAATTTATAAATTTACTGTTTCTAAAGCTAATAAAATGGGGAGCCACTGAACTGCTCTTTTTGCACACATGCAAATGTGCTAAGATTCAGACAGAAGACACTTTGATTAAGTTTTTTTTTGCATTTTAACACTTCTCATTGGGTATCCTATTCCATAACATACATTTTTCCTCAGGAGATGAGTTCCAGACATCAACATGTAGCATAGCGAATCTTTATTAAAGGGATAGCTGCTATTCCCACTGAAGTAAAAAGTGGTTTTAACTTCAGTAGAAGAAGGGTACAATGTAAAATGAAAACAACAGAAGATCCATCTGACAAAGTGGGTTGCAGCTCACAAAAGCTTACACCTGAAGAAATTTGTTAGTTTTTAAGGTGCCATGGGACTTATTTTTGCTATGTACAGACTAAAATGGCTACCTCTCTGTAAAGTAAAGCAAAGGGTACTGATGCATGGAAGCACTATTGTTAATAACTACGGACCTGATTCAGAAAGTCTTATAAGCACATTAAAGTCTATTTCTGTTTAGACTCAGACTCTAAGGTCAGAAGGGACCATTATGATCATCTAGCCTGATCTGCACAATACAGGCCTCAAAACCTCACCCACTCACTCCAGAAATAAGCCTCTAACCTGGGTTATTTACATCCTCAAATCATGATTTATGATACAGAGAATTCACCAGCAGGTGAGCTATGCCACATGCTACAGAGGAAGGTGAAAAAAACTCCAGAGCCCTAGCCAATCACCCCTGGGGGAAAATGCCTTCCCGACCCCAAATATAGCGATTAGTTAAACCCTAAGCATGTGGGCAAGTTTCACCAACCAGTCACCCAAGAAAGAATTCTCTGTAATAACTCAGAACTCACCACATCTTCCCTCCCTTCTTAGGTCACTTGCATATCCACCACCAAAAGCCAAATATCAAAGATCAGTCACTTTCCGAAGCAGGCCATCTCATCGTACCATCCCTTGCATAATCTTACCAGGTAATCCATATAAGCATGTGCTTATGTGGGACTTAAGCATGAACTTAAAGTTTGGCATATGCTTAAAAGCTTTGCTGAGTTGAGGCCTATAGGAATTAGGACTAAATAGAAAATTGTTTGTCTCTCTAAAGCACATAAATTGAAATAGGAAAGAGTTTCAAACAGCTAATTGTTTAAAAAAGAAAAAGAGAAATATATGAAAATTGAGACTAGGAAACAGTTAACCTATTTTCAGTTTTGTTTAAATGGCTACAGAGGAAAAACACTTGAAACAGAAAGCATAAATCAATTAAATCAATGGAAAGGAACTACAAACAAACAGACTGTCAAAAAGCAAATGAGCATAAAAGGCAAAGGCTAATAAAAATAAATGGACAACATAAGCAAAAAAGAAAAATGGAAAAGACTGAAAAGGGGCTAAAAAATTCAAGTGTTGCATACTGTTCCATTGTGAGACCAGTTCAGGTGAGATGCTAAGTGCCATCCCTCATCATTAGTTTCTGTTGATCACTTATTCTCGATGGGACCTGGACTGAAGTCATTCTGAACACTCAGCATGGGAGGTTTTAAGTGTTTGAATGATCAAGCCATATAACCATTACAGCAAGCAGAAGGCATATAGTACATCAATTTGATTTTCATAGGTGTTGTGTTTCCAAAATTCAAGGAAGTTCTCAGATACTCAGTATTCCTCATATTTGAAAGGGAATTCTGAACCCATTGAAGTCAATGAGAATTTTGCTGTTGACTTTAGAAGGGTCAGATTTAACTCTGTCTCATTTGTCCAGAAAAGAAAGTGCTCATTTTTTCTTTCATTTTCAGTGGACCATCTGTCAAAGTTGCATGAAATAAACCTACTTGATTTCCAGAAGTGCCTTTCAAATGCAGGGGTAATGCCGAAAGTGCAGATGCAATTTGTTCATAAATCAACTGGGTATGATCATTCCAATTTCATTTGCCACATGTGGAGAGTAAGAATAGAATTTCTCTCTTCTTGGATCAGTTATGAATACTTTAGAAATTATATATACTCCTGATATAGCTTTCTCTAGAAATGTTTGGCAGGGCTCCATTTCTTAAACAAAACCAAAAACAAACGTCCTTTGATTTCTCCCTAAGCTGGCACATTCTTTAGTAAACAGGCCATAAATTCTACAGCAACAGGTCAAAGGATAACTTGAGATGTACTTACACTGACTTACTAAACCCCTCCAACTGTCTGGATACTCCAAATAGTTAATTTTCCTACACACAGAGTCCAGAATCTATATGACACATTTGACCTCAATTATGCCACAAAATCACCCCTCTTCTACCCACCCTGCACAACTACCATCTATTGAGGCTGCGTTGCTGTGCTGAATTTTGCAGCAAAATTTAGCAGCAGTGTTCACTGTTAACCAGGGGCATGGCTATGGGTGGGCCCAGGCCTACCCACCAGACCAGTAGGCTTGCCAACTGCAAGGCCTGGCAGAGGCGTGAACTTTGCTGCCACAGGCCCAACCAGCAGTGGGTAGGTGCAATTAGGGCTGTGAAGAGAGCAGAAGCAATGCTGCGGGCAGATAGGTGGAGGTGTGCTGCTCTCCTGAACTGGCTCCCAGCTCTGGCCTGGAGGCAGCTGCCATGGACATGACACAGCAGGAGCTAGCTTCTTCCCACCTTTCCCCGTCTCTCGTCCTCACAGCTCTTCAGTTGCTAGGCAGTAAGTGGAGCAGGAGTACCTACACTCTGGCTCCGCTTGCTACCTGTTAACTGGAGTGTCATTGGGTAACTTCCAGCCACATGACTGAAGACAGGAGGTGGCCTGGCCCACCCTGGAAACTCAGGGGCCTTGCCAGAAAATGGGGCTGGCTATGCCCCTGCTGCTTACACAGTCTTGCAATCTCACTGAAATAATTCCATCCAAGAGTAAAAGTATATAAGTGTGCATATTATTTAATTGCATTGTAGAGAAGCTGTGCAGAAAAGGGAGGATGGTAGCATGCAGAGCTCTCTAGAACTCTGGACTGGAACTGTCTCCGGAAGGAGACTTCTGCCAATTCCACCCCACCCCACAAAGATTGCTGTACTCAGTCTGTTGTGCTCCCTTCCCACTGAGAGAGAAGCAGGCAAGTCAAGTCATTCCTTCTTGCTGTTGTCATGACCCATAAAAGATCTCCCTCAAGGGTATCAGATTGGGCACTGGTTCAGGAAAGCCACTAACTTGCATTTGTGAAGGAAACAGAGTGTAGCAGCATTGTTACCCTGCTCTGATGCATACAGGTTTAAAGAGGGCCCATGTGTGGAAGCCAATTGGCTGCTGGGCCTGCTGAGCCAATCAGGGGCATGTATACAGTATAAAAAGGGAGCATACAGGAGCAGTCTGCCGAGGAAGCTGGAAGGAGAAGGTCCTCCCTCTTGCTGGTTGGATGAGGGACTCAGCACCCTGAACTACAAACAAGGAATCCTGTGGCACTTAGGCTATGTTCACACACAGGGGATTATTTCGATAAAAGTTGTTTTGAAACAACTTGTATCAAAATAACGCCTTATTTAATTAAGAAAATGTTAATTCGAATTAAGGAAAAAAGCTCAAAGCGAAATAGCATGTTCGGACAACAGTTATTTCGAAACGAGTCACTGTCATTTCGAAATAACATGTTCTGACAGGACTGTTTCAAAACAATCATTTCAGAACAACGTTGTTTCGTCACCAAATGGGGTTTAAGTTTTTTTGAAACAATGGTATGTCATGTGAACATGGCGTTTCTTATTTTGAAACAACCTCTGTTGTTTCAAAATAAGACTGCTGTGTGAACACACGCTTAGAGACTAACAAGTTTATTTATCACATGAGCTTTCATAGGAGAAAATCCTACTTCATCAGATGCTTTGAAGATGGGGGAACTCACAGAATGGGAGGAAATAAATGCAGAGAAGTGTAAGTCCTGAGATCAGGTCATACTGTAACAGCAAATCAAAGTAGTTAAGATTCAAACACTGGGGAACAGCATATAGAGAAAGATAAGGTCAAATCACCTGTTGTAATGAGAAAAGAATCCTAAGTCCCTATTAAGCCCTGAAGCAACATGGTCAAATTTGCAAATAAATTCAATCTTAGCAGCTTCTCTGTGAAACCTTGATCTGGTATTCATCTGTCTGAGCACCGCAATTAGTAAATCATCAATGGAGTGATCAGGAAGATTGAAATGCTAACCCACCAGTTTTAGAACGCCCAATGTTGAGTAGATGGGATATTGCACCTTCCTCAGTCTCTCCCTCCTGGAATGTTTGGAGAGGAAAATAAGGAATATGGTCATGTTAACAGACCATTCTGCAGAAGGAGTTTAGTCTTAGGCTGTTTTTCTTGATGCTCAGCATGTCTAATTGGCCTTCATTATGCACTGCATCTTATCCCCCCTGGCATGCTCATGCTCCTGGGATGCTGTCCATGTCCAGTTTTTCCAACAATGAAATCCTCCAAGCTCTTAGCTGCCACAGAGGCATTCTTTATCCCATTGAACACATCATCACACATTGTGTTTTTCTGTCCTCTAAAATGCAAAACCTCTCCACCAGTGTTCAGGATGCCGTGAAGTCCAAACTTTCCATTGTAAGTCATGGAAAATGCAAAGTAACCATTGTCAGTACATACCCTGAATCTAGTGCAAAGTTGCTATTTAAAAATCCACTTATTATGTTCAAGTGAAGCTGGAACATGACATGAATCCCTAGTTATTCAATGAGCCTGTTTGCTGTTCCAGCTATGGTGAGTACAGGTGATGGGACCTGTGCTGTAACGTGTGGAAACGTGTTGAGATCACAAACAGGAAGGTCAACAATGCCCCCCAAACCCCATAGGAACATGGACAGTGCTTTGAGAGAAGGTACCAATCTTATGCCTCCCAAAGTGTGCTCTTTGTCTGGGGTAGCTCTGGGGGTGTGGAGGTTGCAGCCATGGGAGACCACAGAAAACCCCTTCCTTTCCTTAACACTGCTGGTAATAGTCACCCTGGGTTCACAAATTCTGATATCGATGCCAACCAAACCACCAGCCTGCTAAGGAAACTGTGGCTGAGGGACACCAAAATCAGAATAGATGGGCAATCACATGCTGTACAATACTAACACTTGTAATGAAAACTGCCAGGAACTCCCTTAGGTGACACTATAGCTATGTCCACACGTACATCGTTATTTCAAAATAAGTTATTTTGAAATGAATTATTTTGAAAAAAGAGTCCTTATTTCAAAATAAGTTAATTCGATTTAAGGGAAAAGCTCAAAGCGAAGTAGCATGTCCAAACACAGGACTTGCTATTTCGCTTTAGGAGAGGGGCATCATGGGAGGTGTGGCAACATGGCCCCCTCCCTGGGCCATGCCCCCACCCAATATAGGCTAAAAGGAAGGCACCCTGGGAAGGAGAAGGGCAAAAGTGTTATTTTGAAATAATGGTTATTTTGAAATAACATTTCCAAACGGCTTTGTATCACAATAACCATTTGGAAATAACAGCTGTTTTGATTTAACGAAGGTTTAAGCTATTTCGAAATGACAACTCTTTTTTTGAAATGTTGGAGCCCATAATTTCAAAATAAGAATACATTGTGTGGACCTAATCTCTTTTATTTCAAAATAGCCAGTGTTATTTCAAAATAAAAGAGACGTGTGGAAACAACCCTATGTGATATCAGTCTCCTGAATTAACAAGCAGCAGATGTTGCAAGCACCTGGGTACACACCTGGTCTCTATGCTGCTATGCAGTGTACCACAATGACACCAGTAGAGCTACTTACTACTAGAGTGGTGTGGGAAAGTGTCCTACCAGGTGGAAGAAATGAAGCAGCCCTCCTCAGAAACTTTCTCTAAAAGATTGCATAGTACCTCCCTGAAGGTGTCCTAGAGCTATCCATGGAGGATTTATGGGCCATCCCTGTGCGCCTAAACAGTCTTCAGTGGGGGCACCATCTGCATAGCTGGAGTAGCCACTGGAAAGCAGATACCCACTGCACCTCACTTTTTCTTCACATTACATAAAATATAAGATCAGGTAACCCTTACAATGTTATTGCAATTCTGTACTACCCAGATAAGCCTTCCCCAGCTTCACTCTTGGCCATAATGCTGTCCTGTGATTGGCTGGACTTCTCTGTGGTTAATGGGAAAATGTTAGCTGTTGGATTGCTGCTGACTCAGAATCACATGCTGTTAGTTGTAGAAGCATCATGTTTGTGGTGCAGAATCAGAATGAACATTCACTTCTGTAGCCTTCTGGTATGCCTGTCAAAGTTCTTTGATTTTCACACAACACTGCTGTACGTTCCATGTGTAGCCCTTTTCCCCCATGTGTCACTTTTTTTTTTGTAGATGTCTATGTTTCAGTGGTTGAATCAGAGCTGTTTTGCACTTATTCTTGTCTCCACAAACCAGTAAGATCCACCACCTCGTGTGTATCAGGCTGTAGCATGTTTGGGGTCTTGGGTTGCCATGATCAGCCAGCTGGAGAGCTCTCCACACTCATCAAACAGGAGATGGGAATTGAAAATTTCTCAGGGTTTTACCAGGGAAGTCACTGTTTCCTGAATATATGTCTGTTGTGCAGTGAAGTTGAAAACAATCCCCAGTAAGGTCACAGTGGAGCATTGTGGGACACCTCTTGGAAGCCAATTCAGTCAACTTACACAATGCTACATTTACACTTGTCTCTCTGTTGGCTCATCAACATCAAATTAAGTGTTACACCACACCAAAAGCACAGGTGAGTTAGGTTGGCAGAAGGGACCCAGTAGGGTAGATGCATATATTATTAAATTGACATAAGGCAGCTTCCATCAACCTAAGTTTGTAATGTGGACCAGGCCTCAGTCATGTGATATCTACAAATAATAATGGTATATGCAGCTGCTGTAGCCATGTTGGTCCCAGGGTAGTAAAGAAACAAAGTAAGTTAGGTAATATTTTTTGTTGGACCAATGTCTGTTGGTGAGAAAAACAAATTTAAACTTACACAAAGCACATCTTCAGATCTGGGAAACTGTTCCTTCAAATGCGTATGAACTCCTTATTCTACCTAAACTATCTTCAAATCTTGTATTTAGCAGTGAAACTTTGAGTTGGTTTCTCAGATGTGAAAAAGAGCTCTGTGTAAGCCTGAAAGCTTCTTTGTCACAAACAAGTTCCAAAGCAAAAAAAACCCAAGGAGTCTTGTAGCACTTAAAGACTAACAGATTTATTTATCACATGAGCTTTTGTGGGACAATATCCACTTCATCATCAAATTCTGTAACTTCTCCCTCTTCAAAGTGTCTGACGAAGTTGGATATTCTCCCACGAAAGATCATGCAATAAATAAATCTGTTAGGCTATGTCCACATGAAGGGTATTGTTTCAAAATAAGTTACTTTGAAGCAAGTCGTTTAGAAATAAAGCCCTTATTTCAAAACGAGTTAATTAGAAATAACCAAAAATCAATTCGAAATAAGGGAAAAGCCCCAATCGAAATAGCATGTCCAAACACAGGACTTGCTATTTCGATTTAGGAGAGGGGCATGATAGGTGGTGTGGCAACATGGCCCCCCAGCAGGGGAAAAAACATGGGTGGGGGACAGACAGGGAGGCCCCTCTTCCCCCTGGCTTCCCCCGCTGCCCCACCGCCCTAAGTGGGGGCATGGGTTGCCTAGCCCCTTGCTACCCCCTTTCCCCACCCCAGCCTCAAGGCAGGAGCAGGGGGCTAGGAGCCCAATGGGGCTGGGAGCTGCTTGCAGTGTGCAAGCAGGCGTCCAGCTGCAGCAGATGGCGTTCCAGGCATCCAGCTGCAGCAGATGGCCAGGCTGGCTGGGGTGCCTGCCGCCCCCCCCCCCTTGCCTGGGGCAGAGAGGGTGGCGGGCGCCCCAGCCAGCTTCCCCTGCCACTTCCCCTTCCCGGAGGTAGAGGTGGTGGTGGGTGCCCCAGCCGGCTTTGCCCGCCACTTCCCCTTGCTGGGGTTGGGGGGGCGAAGGGGCTGAAACACTCGACCCCCCTCCCACTCCCAGCAAGGGGAAGCAGTGGGGGAAGCCAACTGGTGCACCCACCACCCCATCTCCACTCGGCAATGGGAAGCAGTGGGGGAAGCCAGCTGGGGCGCCCACCACCCCCCTGCACTCCACTCAGCACCCTGGCCAGGGTTCTGATCCATGGCCAGGGTGCTGGGGGGGGGGTTGGGACCTTCCTCCCAGGGTGCATCAAATGTTATTTTGAAACAATGGTCATTTCAAAATAACATGCCCAAATGGCGTTATTTCGAAACAACCGGTTTCAAAATAGCCATTGTTTCTAAACAAAAGTGGTTTATGGCATTTCGAAATGATGGCTCTTGTTTTGAAACAACAGGCTCCGTCGTTTCAAAACAGGAAAACGTCATGTGGACATAAGGTTTTTTAATTTTGAAACAACCAGTGTTGTTTCAAAATAAAAGACTCGTATGGACATACCCTTAGTCTTTAAGTGCCACAAGACTCCTTGGTTTTTTTGTCACAAACAGAAGTTACTCTAACAAAAAATATTACCTCACCCACCTTATCTGCTTAACAACAATGGGAGTTGATAGGGAAATATAACCCACCAGATCTGTTTTAAGTTGCAAAATAAACCAGAAAATCCCTGGTCCAAGCACTCATTTTGGTTTAAGTTAGTATATTGCAACAGCTGATGAGTCTCTCTTCAAGACAGTCAGATCAAAAGGTGATCTCACACACCACTCTAGCTGCAATACCATGTCACAACAGGTATGGAATGAGAACAAGATATTTGGAGTTGCTCAGAAACTACTTGTTTTTTGCCATCTTTAACAAAACCATTAATATTGAAGCTTACTTTTCCTGTGTGTTTAAAAAATACCACTCAACAGCTCTCTTTATCTTTGCCTTGTTTTATAGAGAGCTCACTATTTTTTAAGACTAAATTTTGAAATAGGACAGACTTTTTTTAAAATATAGGACAAATGCATTAAACAATGTTGATAAAAGTTCCTATAAATATTTCGTTTCTTGAATACAACATTTTTTGTACAAAAGAAGAAAAAACATATCTGAATTAACAGAAAGGGAGCTCATTTTTGCCAACTACTTTTTTTCAATTTCATAGAGGCAAAACATTACCCTGGAATCCACAAGCTTGGATTGTAGCAAAACCTGTTGTATGTGCAGAACTCTGCATTATTTTTTATACAATTGTTTAACTAGGTACTGAAATAAAGTTATGGTTTATTCATGATAATGTAAGTCCATTAATTTGGTTCTTAGAGCTTAAGAATCTCTCTATAGTGAGTTGCAAAATCAAATGGGAAAAATATGGGTACACACTTGTAAACGGAACTGCAACTGAGTTAACAAAATCAGTGATATTTTATGTTTAAGATAGACAAGTAGTACTTTGCCTTGAACTTTGTAATACTTCGCTAAAGAAAATCTCTTGCACATTTTATCAGTGATGTTCAGAGAGTTGGGTTCACTGCATGATAAATGAAACAATTGTGTTCATTTTTCTGATATATTTTCCAATGGACACTATCTTTGATCAGCTGACTGGCAATTATAAATTGTCACTGCTGGAAAAAAAATATTCACAATTATTACCCAGGAGCCTCCTTCATTATGGTTTGTGGTGTATGTTTTTGGAGGGTATCAGTCAATTAAGGAATGTATAGAACTGTGTAAGCATGGCTTATGTTTAGCCAGAGGCATCGCTGGCCCGGGGAGGGACCCTGAGCATGGGTCCAGGACCCGCCCCCAGCCCACAGGCCATGCCCCTGGCCAGGGACAGGGCCAGAAGCCGCTGCGCCACCACAGGCGGCTAGGCCCCACATCCCTGCCTGGGGACGGGGCTGCCGCCACCATGGGTGGCCGGGCCCCTGATTCCTCACTGTGGTTGCGGGTGGCCGGGCTCCAGATCCCTGGCCAGGGAAGGGGCTAGAAGCAGCTGAGGGCAGCCAGGCCCCAGATCCCTGGCCAGGGAAGGGGCCGGAAGTGGCCGCGGGCAGCCTGGCCGCACATCCCCGCCTGGGGATGGGGCTACCGCCACCATGGGTGGCTGGGCCCCAGATTCCCCACCATGGCCATGGGCGGCCAGGCCTTGTTTCCTAGGCCGGGGATGGGGCTGGAAGTGGCCGGCGGTGGCTGGGCCCCAGATCTCCGGCCCAATCAAGCCAGAGATCTGGGGCACTGGCGCTGGGATTCGGGGCACATGCTCCCAGTGCCCAGTGCCAGCGATGCCTCTGCGTTTAGCAGCCATTTTTGTTCTCTGTGAGAAGGAAGTCTCAAAAAGTTATTTCAGAGAGTAGGTGTACAGTGACTGTAAATAAGACCATCAGAAAGATAAATTAGAAGGCTAATCTGCAATATTCTATTGTTTCTTCACTGTTTTGTTATTAAAATGGTGTTAGGGCAATTTTTTAAGCTAAGACTGAGCACAGGTTTCTTTCTGAGAGAACCTTAGACTGGAGGCACTCAGTGAAGATTCCTAAGCCGATGAACAAACTTCCAGGGGCGTTGCTGGCGCTGGGCACACAGGGCAGGTGCCCCCAATCCCAGCACTGGTGCCCCGGGTCTGGTGGGGCCCCTCCGGTCTCCGGCCCAATCGGGCTGGAGATCCAGGGCCCAGCCACCCACAGCCGCAGCAGCCCCTTCCCCAGTTGGCGATCCAGGGCTCAGCCACCTGTGGCCATGGAGGCCGCTCCTGGCCCTAGCCCCGTCCCCGGCCGGGGATGCTGGGCCCAGCTGCCCGTGGCCACTCCCAACCCCATCCCTGGCCAGGGATGCTGGGCCCAACTGCCTGCGGCCAGTCCCGGCCCCATTCCCAGCCAGGGATGCTGGGCCCAGCCACCCACGGCCTCTTCTGGTCCTGGCCGTGGCTGGGGATGCAGGGCCCAGCCACCCGCAGCGGCATGCAGCAGCTTCTGGCCCTGTCCCTGGCCAGAGGTATGGCCTGTGGGTTGGGGGCGTGGCCTGCGGGCCAGGGACGGGGCCTGGGCCTGTGCCCTGGGTCCCTCCCTGGGACAGCGATGCCCCTGCAAGCTTCTCATTAATATGAGAAATGACTGTTTGAAGTAGACAGTAGGCAGGAGCTGAGCAGTGCCATACCAAGGGTCTCTAGAGCCTAGGGTCCAAGCCTACGTTTGTGCCCCCTCCATCCCATACCCTCACCCTGCACAGGGCAGGAGGTATCTTGGCACTGTCCCCCTGCTGCCCTGGGAAAGGGGACTCTGTGTCTGCAGAGCTGGGGGTGAGGGGTGCCAATGCAGGCTTAGTTCTGCTGCCCCCCCATCTTACCAAGTCTGTGGTGTTCACACTTAGTTCTCACTGCTCAGGTCTATGGCTATGTCTACACACACATCGTTATTTCGAAATAAGTATTTTGAAATGAGTTATTTCAAAATAAGTTAATTCGAATTAAGAGAATGTTAATTTGAATTAAGGGAAAGCCTGCTATCGAAATGGTTGTTTATTTTGAAATAACACTCATTTCAAAATGAATGGGGTTTAAGCTGTTTCAAAATGACAGTTCTTATTTTGAAAAAACAGATCCCATCATTCTGAAATAAGAAAATGTCATGTGGATCTAATCTCTTTTATTTTGAAATAACCAGTGTTATTTTGAAATAAAAGAGATGTGTAGACATACCCTATGTGTCATCAGCAAAAAGAGAATGGCATAAATCAAAGGCAGTAGTCAATTCCAAAATGGTACATTCTTGGTAAAAAGAATACTTTCAATCTGAGCCTTGAGTAACCTACTCTAATATGGTATTACATGAGTGCAAACAGCAGTGCTATGATCAGTTTGCTTCTGACCAGTAGGAGTAGAATCTCTCTAAAAATATGGATTACTAAATTGAAAATAAACAGGATTCATTCATCAGTCACACAAAGGAGAACATAGGTCCACTGTAATGCAAGTGTGCAGCAAGCAATTTCCCAAGAAGATCCTAAAGTTTGCAATTGTTTCCTATGCATCAGAGATGCAGCTTGAGGCTCCTCACCACTTAGCAGCTCAGCTCAGTAATTAGGGAAGAGTGTGCATGGAGGGCCCCGCCCCAAAGCTCCAAACTGGGGGAACATCCAGCCTCTTGATTGGCTGAAGAGTGCATAACCCAATACCAACAGGAAACTATTTAAGAAACTAGGGGGCTGTTTGCGTGGTTACTGCTATGAAGCCCTCTTGATTCCTGTGTCCTCCATTACTGCCTGCTCCTTGTTCCTGTTCTCCTATTCTAGACTCCCATCTACTCCCACTGCCTCTTGTCCTGACCTGACCTGTTCCCCTGCCTTATGCCTGATATTGTTTCCAGTTGTGAATCTTGACACCTAACTTTGTCTGTGGCTCCGACCCTGGCTTGGCACCTGATATTGTTTACAACTCTAACTCATGGCTTGGCACCTGACACTGTCTGTGCCTCTGACCTTCTGTGTGGTACTTGGTACTCTCTCTGGTTTTGAGCTTCTGCTCTGCCCAGTAGGCCTGACCACCCATGTCCTGTCCTTGCACCACATTGTTCCAGGGGTTTGGATGGCACCCCAGCTGCTCTACTTGTATGATAGATGTGGAGCCTCCAATTTAACCTTTCATATACTTGGGTGTGAACAGACATTCTTTTGGTTTTGCTTTGCCCAGAATGCCTGTTCTGAGTCTATTAGCATTACGAGCAGTTCTAAACTTCAGGCCACAATCTTGGGCACTACATTATGTAGCACTCAGGGATAAAGTGGTACTCAATACTTATTGAGCTCAGCCACTCACAAAGTCAGATTCTAGCTGTCCTCAGCATGGCACTGCTAGGGAAAGAAAAACACCACTTCACTCGGATACATGGCAATTCACCCACACAAGAAAAGTTCTGTGTAGTCTTCAACCTAATGCTAGGGCATATGAGCCTGAAAGTGAAACACAGCTGAAGGTCACTGTTATTTTCATTGTCCCAGATGAGTGGTGTGAAAGGAGAAACAAGAAATATGGTGAAAAGAAAATGAGACTTTTATATTTGTGTGGTGAATAATTGTACATAATTTTATGAGTACCCCTAAGGGAATATATCTATCTATTTATATCTATAAGTATCTGTATAATATACTTCTTATTTAAACATCAACACTTAGTACATAGCATTGTATGGTATAACCATCGTTAATCCTGGTACCAACAGTGTCAGCTAGGAAATGGAGTATTACAGGGTCCATTTAACAGATGAGATAACTATTTAATTAAACACTAACACAATGGGCTATATTCTTCTTCTAAGTACATTTGTTCAGCCTCCCTGGCTTCAATTTATTTGCATCATGATTTTAAGAACAGAATTTGACCAAAGAGATGAAATGACTTCCTCAAAACCACGCAGCAGATCATTTAGATTAAATCTCAGCATTACCTGGCTCTTAGCTCTGTGTTCAGTCCCAAAGGGAGTTCTTTTCTTCTCTAAAATCTGTTTTCTAACATAACAGTGACTCTAAAATTTGGAGGATAAAAATAGATTGATACTGAATAGTTTTCAAAATTCATGAGCCAGTATACATGAACACAGCTGCCTAATTGATTAACAATCTGAAGGATGGAGTGGATTGCACCATCAGCACCTTTGCAGATGACACAAAGCTGGGATGAGTGGTGGATACACTGGAGAGTTGGGATAGGATAATGAGTGACCTAGATAAATTGGAGGATTGGATCAAAAGAAATCTGATGAAGTTCAGCAAGGACAAGTGCAGTGTCCTGCTCTTAGGATGGAAGGATCTTGTGGTCTGCTATAGACTGGGGATTGACTGGTTAGGCAGCAGCTCCACAGAAAAGGATATGAAGATTACAGTGGACAAAAAGTTGGATATGAGTTAAGAAGATGCTCTTATTGCCAGGAAAACTAATGGTATATTGAGCTGCATTAGTACGAGTTTTGCCGACAGATCAAAAGACGTTATTATGTCCCTTTATCTGGCACTTGTGAGGCTACATTTGGAATATTGTGTTCAGTTTTGCACTCCCTCCCCGTTGTTACAGGAAGCATGAGGACAAATGACAGAGTCCAGTGGAAGGCAAAGAAAACAATTAAAGTGTTGCAGCCCAACCGATGAGGAAAGGCTGAGAGAACTAGGCTTGTTTAGTCTGCAGAAGAGAAGAATGAGTGGGTATTTGATAACAGCCTTTAACTGCCCGAAAGGGGATTCCAGGGAAGATGGAAACAGGCTGTTCATAGTAGTGTGAGATGGAAGAAAAAGGAGCAATGGTCTCAAGTTGCAGCAGGAGAAGTCTAGGTTTCTAAGGCCCAGCTTGACAAAGCTATGACTTGGATGATTTAGTTGGGATTGGTTTTCCTTTGAGAAGGGAGTTGAACTCGAGAACTTCCTGCAGTGCCATCTAACTTTAATATTCTAGCCACTGGTGAGGCTGGGGGGCAGGTGCATCCCATGAGAGGCACAGGGCAGGCTGCTGGCAGCAAGACCTAGGGAGAAGTGTGGAAGCCTAGTAGCAGTGAGACTCATAGAGAGATGTGGGGGCTGCTGCAGTGAGACCCAGGAAGAAGAACAGGCTGGGGAAAGGAGGAAGGGGTCCCATGAGTCCAGGGCAGGGAAATCAAAGATGGGGTCCTATGGGAATGCCCCATCCTTGACTTTTGCCTGGCGAGCCAGAATTACAAAGATGGTTCCTGTCTTTAGGTTATTTGCTATCTAATTTGTATAACAACATAGATTCATCAATTCATATCCGCATAAATATTGCTCATATTTTAGGATCTTGAAACACAAAAGTCTTGTTTTTTAAACTAATCATAATCTACTACAATGGACATGTATAATATCTTTTATAGCACATTCCTGTCTGGTGCTTTTTTTTTTTTTTTTTTTTTTTAACTAACAACATATGTGTGCAATTCAGAGTTCCCTGGACAGCTAGAAAACAGTGTTTGGTCGTAGAGTTTAGAATTGCATGGGGAGATATTTATTTCTTCTGTTCAGCATAATTATGTGGAAAACACCCATATGTTCCACTGCAAATATTTAACAACTGTAAATGGCTTGGTCATAATATACTAGACTTAATATTTAAAGTGTTGCTATAGCTGTGTTGAGCCCAGGATTGAGTGAGAAAGGTGGCTGAGGTAATATTTTCTTAATGGACCAACTTCTTTTGGTGGAAGATGCAAGCATTTGAGCTACACAAAGTTCTTCAGGTTAAAAACTGATGTCTTCAACCACATTGTTTAAAATTACTATGGTATTTCTTTCTTTCAAATAACATCCAAGTTGTGTGTGGCATATAATTGCTTAAGAAAAATAATGTGTAGTCAAAGTTACAGTGAAAATTTTCTGTGGCATTCATAAATTTCAGTATGTAAATGACTCAGATGGGTCAATTTCAGATATAATGTAATTTTTGAGCAGCTTTTTATTTTCACTGACCATCAACTCTCTCTATTGTGATTAAGAAAATGAAAATTCTTAATCACAATAAAGACAGTAATATCTATCTTCAGTCTGCATATGTTCATCACCACAGATGAATGCAGTGATACAGTTTTCAGACCTTTGACTGTAGATACATACTGATGTTTGATACCAGTTTCAGAAAGTGTAATATTAAAGTTAGTCCCTAGATGTCACTACATACCATGGTTGGTTTAAAAAAGAAAAAACTGTTTTATACCAATTTCAGTATAACGTTTTTCAAATATAGGTCATGCCTAGTTGTCAGATTTTAATATTTTTTTTAATTTCTTTATGGATTAAAATCTTCCAGTTAATGAAGTACATATAAAAACTGGAAAAATGAAAATATAAATATAACTAGTACAAGCAGCAATCTCACAAGCAAAGATTATAGAATGTAAGAGTCAATGTGTATATCTGGATTCTGCCAGAGTCTGTGTGACTTTAGGCAGTCACTCAGAACCTGAGCCACAAGCTTTTCAAATCAATGTTAAAATCCCATTGATTTCAGTGAAACAGAATTATCTGCATACTTCTGACAATCCCACGCTTTAAGTTTTCCTTCTGGTTTATAACAGTCATGGCCAAACTGTGGCTTGGGAGCCACATGCAGCTCTTGAATGAAAACGTGTGGCTCCCAGAAGAATGTCACAAATCAATTTAGGAAAGCAGCCCCAGCCTAGGAGTTCAGGAGGGGTCGGGGATGGTGGGGAGAAGCGCAGCATGGTTGGGATTTTAAAAAACTCACCACTAGCCTGCAGTCTTCTACATTGAGCAACAGCTAAGTTTTTTACTGTATAGGACTAATTTTCATGGTAACCTTAATTATTAGAATCTGGCATTAGTAGGATCAATATTTGCTCTCTTTTTTATGATAAAATTAAAGTGTGCAATGAATTTTAAACTTAGTAATTTCAGAGTAGATAAAAGTATTGACTATATGCCTCAGTGCTGCTCTTGAGTTCCATAAGTTTGGCCACCCCTTGTTTATAGTAACAATAATCTTTTTTGGCTTGTCCATGCCAAGCTAACAGCTCAGGTATCTACACTCTAAAAGAGGGAGAAATGTATGCATTTAAGACCAAATTCTCCAGTGAAACATAGGCTGTAAAAGGCTCTGGAAACCCTGGAACTTGTGTTTCTACTCTGTGGCACAGAGTAATGAGAATTTGTCCACACACAGTATTGGCACCCCTTCCACCTCTCTAAATGTGTGCTCTGTTGGGACTACCTATAGCCTATCTTATAGAGGCTGGGTTTATTATAGCCCTGGGAATTCTGTGTCCTCACAGAACCAAAGGTACACCCTCTCACACATCCCATTTACCTGGGCTACATGCAGAGATCAAGACGTGTCCTTAAGGCATAGGAAGTCAGTAGGCTCCATTGAGTTTTGCTTGTCTTTCTCTAACAAGTTTCACCTCACTTCGTTTTTCCTACTCTGCCACCTTCAGTTTGTAAATTTATCAAACCTAACCTCCAGGAGAGAAACAGACAAGTAGGTATTAGAGCCATTTATGGAAAGCCTGAAAATATTAAATGAGGTCAAGGGAATAAGTCTTCAAAGTGACAGTCAAGTGCCAGAAATACTTGAGGATGGGGATAGAAGGTCTGAGAAAAGACAGCCCATTTACTTATTATCCTTTGCCATCAGGTTGATTCCCAAGTCCAGGATGGCATATTGAATAGGTATGTCCAACTCATATGGCCCAGAGTCAAAGGGCTCTTGCCTCTGGTGGCAGTGTGTTTGTAAAGTTATCTGGATACTTCTTCATAAAAATGCCAGTTTTGTATATCTTTGGGCATTATCAAGGCAAAAATCATACTGTATGCTGATGCCCAATAGAAGTTAATGACATGAAAGTAAGTAAGTGAAAGCTAAAAGTGCACCACCTAATTTACAGCAGTGGCTAAATAATACATATGATTCAAAAGAGACTGGGCACAGCTTTTCCTTTAAACACTGAATCCATTGACCCAATGGTCCACAGTCTTAAGTAACCTTCAGCATGCAGAGATTTGCTAAGCACTCTCAGGCTGCAAAGACCCTTATGGATCTCTGTGAGTTTTATATCAGACCCTTACTTATTTTAGCAATGGGTGCTATAGAACATTTATTATATGAATATATAATATAGCCATGTTGCAAAGTTGGAAAGATCTATCCTCAAACTGTCTGCCTATTTTCTTTAAAACCAAGTTTCAGGGAAGGCTAGCTAAATGAAATATTTTGAATTTCAAATGTGTTGATAGAAGTTTTTTTGTGATAATGTTCACCGCTTTTCAACCAGCTCCTCAGCACAAGTATTATGTAATAAACTTCCTGTGGTGAGTGTTCATTTATTTTCCAGTGTTGTCTTTGAATATCATTTTTGTCCAGCACTATTCATCCTATTCTTTCCTGTTAAGAATCTTAATGTGTAGTCTTATATTGTAATCACTTTCACCTGTTAATTACTTCTGAATTTTATTCTTATGGAACTCTCATTCCCAAAATGTTATCCATATGGTTACCTTTGGCACTGTCAGTCTACAGGGAAGATTTTCAGTGGGTACAAATGGCAATAGGCACCAGCAGAAGTTAGAGGCCTTTGATAATCTATCTCTGTATCACTTGTATTACAAGCTTTGCTAAATCTCCATGCAAATTCACGCTTTCCAATCTCCAAAATTCAACCTGGCTCCCAAAGCAGCATGCCAGAAAAGCAATACTCTTTATAATAGCGGTTCCCAACATTTGAGTGTGCAGATCCCTTTTTCAACCTCCAAAAATTTCACAGACAACCATATTATTAGTTTTCTTTGAAATCATACATTTCCTTAGTAAGAATGTAATTTTCCTTTTCCACAGACCCCCTGTAATAGCCTCGTTGACCAGCAGGGGTCCACAGACCACAGGTTGGGAATTGCTGTTTTATAGCATATGCCTTGTGAGCCTTCCAGCTTGTTACCTTGTAAAAAGGTAAACACCTATGCAAATACTAACAGCTCATCTCACTGGAAAAGGGATTGTGCTAAAGTGTAAAGTAAAAAAGAAAACATCTGCTGTGCTTTGTGCTTACAGAATGGCAAATGCAAACCAAAAAGATGACCTTGGAACATCAAGATGTATTTGCTGTTACTGCTGCAGTCTCTCGAACAGCCACTTCTCACTGATGGTGAAAAAAAGAATAAATTTATTTGGAGGGTCATTTTGAAAAAATATTTTCTAGAGACATGTATCTTGCCTGAAGCTACACTGTCTTCTCTTGGGAAGCATTTTGTTCAGTATGTTCCAAAAGTGGGAGTTTAACTCTACATAAGAACTTTTCTCCTCCATCCCTCACTGCTAATTTAATTGTGTCTTATTGGGTTTATTTGCTACTATTGCAGCAGTACTGTTAGTCTGTCTTTGTCAGGACTACAGCTACATAGACGAGATTAGAGCAATTCAATAGAGCTTCTGTGTTGCTTCTATCTCCATAGAAAAAAAAGAATAAAACAAATCATTGTCAAGGGAAGCAGGCAGAAGGTGGGTGTCTAAAGTTATTGGGAACACCTTTGACTGGAAGCACTGGCAATCAGAGAGGATGAAGGTACACATCTGTGAGGTCTGAGAGTATCCTCACTGCATGGATTAAAAGCCCCAAATCCTGCTCTACCATTCCCTAGACTCAATGTATTATTTATTTTCATTGCTGTACTGCCCAGGAGCCCCACTCACGAGCCAGGACCCATTGTGCTAGGCACTGTATAACACATACAACAAACATACTATGCCTCAACTTAATATACATGTAGCAGAGAGGAGGAACTGAAGTCCCTTCAGGGCATCCCCTCCTGCCAGAAGCCTGTGCTGGGGAGTAGGAGGCCAGCCAGGCCTCCCAGGTGCTGAGTTAATTAGGGCCAGAGAGAGATCAGCTTAATTAAGCAGCTGGCTCCTGGAGCAGCCATGTAGATAAGAGAACCAGGAAAGGGTGGTGGGGAGGGGAAGGGGTTGTGGAAAGAGAGAGAGAAAGAGAAAGGTAGGTGCCTTGCACTTAGTCTCCCACAGGGCCAGGAAGACAGGCTGCCCTGTGTCTCACAACCAGGAAGGTCTGGATATTTGAACTGGAAAATTATCACTGTTAATAAAGGAGCATGAATATTGTGCTAAAGGAAGGTGTGTGAATCTTGTTTGGGGAAGAGATGTGAAGCAAAACACTACAATATAATAGCACTGCCTAATAGTAGATAATCTAAAAGTAAGACAAGAGATCGTAGGTGGAGACAGAGACAGAGGAAAACAAGGGCTATGTCTACACTTAAAAGGTTAGTTTGAATTAACTGAGTCTGAATTAATTGTTTCAAACTAATAATTATTAGTTCAAATTAAGTTAATTCAATTAACACAGCCACACTAGAAACCCTAATTCAAACTTGCCTATCCATGCACAGGACTTGCTAGTTTGAGTCAGATAGGGGGTGCTATTGCACAGGGAAAATCAAGCTGTGCTTAATTTGAACTAACAATTAGTTCGCATTAACACAGCAACACTGTACTAACTCGAACTTAAGGGAAGTTTTATAGATTCAGTGTAGGCTTTCCTTAGTTTGAACTAAGGAGACTCCTTAGTTCGAACTAATGAAAGCTAGTGTGGACATGCACTAATTTAGTTTGAATTAAGCCTCCTTAATTTGAACTAAATTGTAAGTGTAGGCATACCCTTTCAATCTTTAGGCCTGCAAATCATAACTGAAACTCTTTCCAACCAATGTGAGCTTGAGGCATCTTTATGCAGAAAACATTAATGCAAACTTAACACACACTGGACTGAACATGTTGCTTCCACAGTGTTGATGCTCTGGGATCAAAGTCTTAGCAGGATGTATGCTTGTAATTAGACCACTGGGGAAACTGGTCAGATTTAACTTTAGTTCCAAAATTCATGCCTGTCCAATACAGTAAAATGGTAAAAAATTTATTGGTAAAAGTGACCTCAAATTTTCTCCATGTTACCAAATCCAATTCAGAAGAAAGCAAATGCAGTGTGTAGATTAAAATAAATCATAAAATCACTTGAAAAAGTTCATAGATGCTAAGGACAGAAGTGACCATTGGGTCTTCTAGTGTAACTTCCTGTATAACACAGGCCATACAACAAAATAATTCTTGTTTGAACTAGAGTATTTTTTAGACAGACATCCCATTAGGATTTAAAAATTGTTAGTAAATAAAAGTCCACCACAATCCTTTCTAAATTGTTCTGATGGTTAATTAATCTTCATTACTAAAAATTGATTTTTCTGTTCAAATGAAATCTTATACATTTGTTACACTAGATTTTTATTTCCTAAACCTGCAGCAATTATATAAAGTGAAACTCTAGATCTCCTAAGCAGTGGAGTTACATCTGACTTATAAGGTTTAGACTTAATTTGAAACTGCTAATGTAACAGCACATGATCTTCAAAAAACAACCCCCCCCCCCAAGCAAAACCAAGAGTCCTGTGGCACCTTAAAGACTAACAGATTTCTTCAGGCATAAGCTTTTGTGGAATCCAACCCACTTTGTCAGATGTTGGAGCCCATGAAAGCTTATGCCTCAAGAAATCGATTGCTCTTTAAGGTGCCAGAGGACTCCATATTACCCTTCTAACAGACATTCTCCATTCAGCCATCCCTATGGGCTTGGTGTTTATCTCTCAGGCCTCTTGCTTTCACTTAGTTCTGAGGCTTTTGCTAGATCCCTTCAGATGAACACCCATTTCAATTAGCCTTCCAATCTAGAGAGTTCTGGAGACCAGCCTTTCCATATCAGTATCTGTCTACAAGAGGGTGAAAGAGCTTTCAGATAGTTCCTTCCTTTCACCTGTTTCCCAAATCACTGTTTTTAAGGATACTGTCTCTCATCTTCTAGGCCTGGCCTTTGTTTCTTGCTCCTAGATGTATGACACTGCTTTTGGCTGTATTAAGACACAATTTGTTTGAATGGACCCAGTTTACCAAGCATTCTAGGTCATACTGTATGACTAAATCAAATACTTAATTTCCTCTCATCTTCAAAATGTAGACCGAAGCAGGTTTGTCTCTAAAATCTTTTCAAAATACTCTTTAATTTCCTTTCTTCATAGACTCTTAGGTAGAAGGAACTACTATGATCATCTAGTCTGCCTTCTGGCATCACACAGGCCAGTGGCAGCTTTAGGAGTAGGCGAAGCAAACGGTTGCCTAGGGCCACAAGCAGTAAGGGGCCCCATCCTCTATTTGGTGGACAGAAATGAAAATATAGAAAAATATAGAAATTGTTCCCAGCTAGCATAGGGCTGGAAGCCTAAGCACTTTTCAGTCTTGGCTCATCAAGGCAAACTATCATTAGGATCTGTGCTTCATCTGAATTGTAGATTTCACCATTATCTGCCCATCACCTTCACAATGACATGCTAAAAAAGCAGGAGCAAGCAAAGGACAGCACAATAGCAGAAACTTTTCCAGTGGTCTCATCTTTTAGTTCCTCGGTGTGGCCATTTATTATGTCATTTTTTAATTTTGTGAAATATTGTTTTTTTCCTTTTCTTTTTTACCTGTTCGTCTTTTGCCTTTTCCTTTAGCTTTGGTTAGCTCAGGTTACTAGGTAAGTCCATACAGGCCGCTACATATAAATATAGTGTTGCCCTCAAGCAATCATTAACCAGTTGTGTGTGATGTCTGTGCTGTATGGCTTTCTTTTGGTAAATAATTCCTTAGCTTTTTTTGTACTTACTATTTAGTATTTTTGAGGGGGCCAGAGTCTTACAAACTTGAGTACTTCAGAGAATTTAATTAAAATTTAGTGTTTTTCATTTATAGCTATGCACTAGAAACCTTCTTTTCACTTATTTTTATTTATTAAAATTATTTGTATTAAACTTCTAGTGCACATAAACCCAAGCCTATATGAAAAAATTGTAAGATTTGACTGCAAAAGTTTTAAATGTAGCATTTTAGTTATTTTTGAGCCATCAATTTTATCACTTTTTATTTGTTAATTCATATCTTTTTAAATTTTTTTAAATGTTCATTTGAACTTTGTAATTTAGCATTAGATCATTTATGTAAAGTGAAAGATGATCAACTTACAAGCTTCATGATGGAAAGATCTTTGAAAATATCATATGCAAGAATAATTTACAAGTTCCAGAGGGATGGTCATGTTAGTCTTGTTCAGCAAAACAAACAAGGAGTCCAGGAGGGAGGAGGGGATGGTTACGGCTGCAGGGGGGGGACTGAGGCCATGGGGAGGGTGACAGTACAGGCCTATAGGGGGCCCCACAATGGGCCTTTGCCTTGGGCCCACAATTGATCCCTGCTTTATGTCCATAACTTTTCATTGCTCTAGCATAGTGGTTCTCAATTAGGGCTATGTGTACACCCGTGGATACAGAGACGTTTTCCAGGGGTACATCAACTTATCTAGATATTTGTCTAATTTACAACAGGTTACATAAAAAGCACTAGCAAAGTCAGTACAAACTAAAATTTCATACAGACAATGACTTTTTACTGCTCTATATACTATGCCCTGAAATATAAGTACAGTATTCATATTCCAATGAATTTATTTTATAACTAGCTGTAGCTGACAAAAATGACAGGGGAAAATTATGGTTTCTTCCTCGAGTGAGCACCACATACAATTGTCTGAAGTGTGAAATATTAGAAACAGCTGGAAACTGTGAAGGGGGCAGGGGCAGCAGATGGGGGCAGAGAAGGGGGGGCAGAAGGGGCGTGCAACCACTTGTCAGTACCATAAGCATCAGAGGGATAAAGAAGGATGGGGTAGAGGGTGTGGCAGAAGTGAAGGTGAGGGGTGCAGGGTGTAGGAATGAGGGGAAGGATGAGGGCATGGGATGTGGAAGGAGGGATGAGGAACAATGGAGCAGGGGCAGAGAAGGGCTGGGTGGTGGCAGGAGTTGGGGGCAGGGGCAAGACCTGGGGCAGAGAAGGGGTGCATGGGAGCAGGATGCTGGGGCTGGGGAGGAGCTAGCTGGTGAAGGGGGCAGTGGCAGCAGATGGGGGCAGAGAAGGGGTGGGTGGAGCAGGAGGTGGGGTGCAACCACTTGTCAGTACCATATGCATTGGAGGAATAAGGAAGGATGGGGTTGGGATGTGGCAAAAGTGAAAGTGAGGGGTGGGGGTATGGGGAGAAGGATGAGGGCACAGGATGTGGCAGGAGAGATGCGGAACAATGGAGCACAGACAGGAAGTAGAGGTGTTGAATGGGTGGCTGGGGGCAGGGGCAAGAGATGGGGGCAGTGAAGGGGAGGGCTGGAGAAGGGGGCCCTGGGCAGCAGATGAGACAGAGAAGGGGTTGGTGGTGGCAGGAGATGGGGTGATGAAGGAAGATGGGCAGGAAGTGGGCAGAGAAGGGGTGGGTGGGGGCAGGAGGTGGAGGGCTCAGGCAGAAGGTGCAGGGCGGCATGGGAAGGAGATGGGGGCACAGAAGGGATTGTTGAGTGCAGGAGGTGGGGGGGGGTGGTAGGCGGTGGGGGTGTTGAAGAGGGGCATGGGCAGGAGATGAAGGCAGAGAAGGGGTGGCTGGGTGTACCATGTGACAAGCCATTGTGATATCAGAGGTGACTCAACCAATTGCTCCTTGCTCCCTCTTTGGGAGCAATCCTTGGGAGCAATTGGTTGAGTCACTTCTGATATCACAATGGCCTGTCACACGGTACACATCACATCATGGACGCATGCACACAGTGAATTAGTATAGCACAGTGTTCCCAACCTGTGGTCTGCGGACCACTGGTGGTCCACAAAGGTACTGCAGGTGTTCCATTGATGCATGTGGGGGAGGGATAATTATTGCAAATAAATGTACTATGATGAGGGCAATATGTTTGTTAGTGAGTGTAATAAATTATTAGAAATAACTGCATTTTCAATAACTCTGGATTAGGGCTGTCCTTGGGGGTGGGCAAGAGGGTTGATCATCTTGGGCCCATGGTTCCCCGGTCCCTGCACTGGCCTGCCATGTTGCATCCTGCCCTTTTCCCGCTGCTTTCAGCATAGAGCCGAAGGTAGCAGGGAAGGGGAGAGTGGGGTGAGAGTATGCAGAGCTGGCCTTTGCTCTGGGCCTGCTTGCCCCACCCCCAGGACAGGGAGCAGCCAGCCCAGGAGCAGAGCGGGCCAACCCAGTGGCCAGGCTTCCCTCTCTTGCCCCTCCCCTGGGCCAGCTGTTCCACCCTGAAAGTGGGGCGGGCCAGCCTAGAGGTTGTGGAAGGGCGGAGCCCAGCCCCCAGACACAGGCGGGGATGCAGGGACCCCACCACAGGTTGGTTACCCCGGGCCTCACACCCCCTGTAGGGACAGCCCTGCCCTTGATATACAAGTTTGACTCCTGTCAGTCATAGGCTATGTTAAAAATGTTTAAAATGTTTTTTTTTTTTTATGTGGTGGCTCACAACAGCTTTTGATGCTGATAAAGGGAAATAAAAGGATAGACTGGGAACCACTGGTATAGTATATTATATAGTAAACATGAGAAGGTAAGCAATTTTTCAGTAACTGTGTCCAGTGACACGTTAGTATTTTCATCTAATTTTGTGAGCAAGGAGTTTCAAAGTGAAGTGAAACTTGGGGATATGCAAGACAAATCAGACTTCTGAAAAGGGTCCAGGAGTCTGGAAAGGTTGAGAGCCATTGATAGAGCAATGGTTCTCAAACTGTATAAATGGAGTCGCTCTCATCTGTGGACTTTTGCATAACAATCATGACATCCTCTTCACCTGAATGATGCCTTCTTTTCTCCTTCTGAAAGGAACAGTGGTGCCTTTCAGGAAAATAGGGCCTACAGCACAGGAAGCACTACTCCAATAATTGTGCCCCTCCTTCCCCTGAACCACCCCCTTTCAGAAAAAGATCTGGGTTTACAGTACAAGAAGCAGGAAGCAGGGAGTGGCAGCAGTGTAGAATGCAGAAAAAAGGAAGCAGTGACAGCAGCTGCAACAGCAACACAGGGGCAGCAGCAGCAGTGTTGGGAGCATGTCTGGTAGCACCCAGGGGCGGCAGCAGCAGCTACAGGAGGTGGGTGTAGCTACAGTGCTACAGGAGGTGGGTGGCAACAGCAGCTGATTCCATCTCCTGGGTCCCCACCACTTCCCAGCTCTGTTCTCAGCCCAGTGCCCTGCCTAATCCATTTTAGGGGTGTATCCCCTCATTTTAAGAACCACAGATCTACAGCTGTAGTGTGTTGGGTTACCTTAGATCATTGGGGTCGCCACAGTGATAGATGGGTGGGTTGCTTAGGTGCTAGGAAAACCTTCCTGACTAGTCAGTTCTCTCAATAAAGGTTCCATATGGAGCTCTGTGTATGCCACCTCCCATTATCTATTATAATTCACCAAAACATAATAAGAGCAGTGTACCCTAATCAATGGGTCATAACTGTCAAGGCAAGGGACGCTCACAAAAGGGAATTGGGGGTCATAAGGTGTTGACAATTTTATTATAATTTAAAGCAAAGAAAATCTCACTCTCACACTCCCCACAATCTTCAGGGTCAAGCATAGGCTCATCACTGTTATCACAGATAGACTCTTTTTATTTGTACTATTCTTACTTTTATAATAAAGTAAGCACAACGAGGTTGAGAATTCTCTTCATGTTAAATAAAGGATTGCCAACCTGAAAAAGGTTGAGAAACCCTGAGCAAATACATTCCTTTTACAATGATGTAAGTCTTTCAAGATTGAATGCACAAAGATTGTGAGCACAAGGATGTAGCATGAAATTTTGGTTGAAGATTTCACTACCACTCCAGTTTTTGAAATATCAAAGAAGAACTGAAATTGCTATTAATGGCCTATTAAGTTCAAAGGCACCTACAGTGCCTATCAATTAACTCAACATAGGTGTATTTGGAGAGGTTTTTAACTTCCTCTGCACATTCTATGTTAGACATATAGGCTATGTCTACACCTAAAATCTTAGTTCGGGCTTTGTTAGTCCAAATTGAATAGTTTGAAAATTAGTTAGAATTACATGTGTTTTTTTAGTTTTAACTTCTAGTTTGAACTAGACACACTTTTTTAGTTTGAACTAATTTTTAAGTTCAAACCAAATAAGCTCAGTTAATTCGAACGAAAAGTTAGTTTGAACTATACAAACATGCTTAGTTTGAACTAACCACTAGTTTAAACTTATTTAGTTCAAACTAGCATGTCTACATTGCGCTAGATTGAACTAAATATGCAAATTAGTTTGAACTAACCAGCTGAACTAACTAGTTCGAACTAAGCTTTGCTTAGTTAGAACTAAAAAATTTTTTAGTTTGAACTAGGCAGAGCCTGGTGTAGACAGGGTTCAAATTAGTTCATATTAAGGCTCCTTAATTCAGACTAATTTGCTAGTGTAGACACAGCCTTACAGATTGCTCTGTTCTTTAGCAGTTCTGATCTCTGCTGTATTATTTTCAGGAAACCTATTTCTGTGGCCCTACTTATAGACTCATAGACTCTAAGGTCAGAAGGGACCAATATGATCATCTAGTCTGACCTCCCGCACACTGCAGACCACGAAACCTCACCCACCCACTCCTACAATGAACCTCAAACCCATAACTGAGCTATTAAAGTCCTCGAATCATGATTTAAAGACTTTAATACAGAGAATCAACCAGCAAGTGACCCATGCCCAATGCTACAGAGGAAGGCAAAAAACCCTAGCACCCAAGCCAATCTGCCCTGGGGGAAAATTCCTTCCTGACCTCAAATATGGCAATCAGTTAAACCCTGAGCAGGAGGGCAAGGCCACAACACCCAGTCAAGAACTTCTCTGTAGAATAACTCAGAACCCACTCGATCCAATGCCCCTTCCCAGGTCACTATCATACCCATCACCACTAGTAAAAGACAGACAATGGCCAAGCTACACTGTCCATCATATCATTCCTTCCATAAACTTATCAAGCTCTGTTTTGAAGGCACCTAAGGTTTTTGCCCCCACCACTTCCCTTGATAGACTATTCCAGAACTTTACTCCTCTGATGGTTAGGAATCTGCGTCTAATTTCAAGCCTAAATTTTCTGAAGGACAGTTTGTATCCATTTGTTCTTGTGCCGACATTGGCACTGTATTCAAATAATTCCTCTCCCTCCCTTGTATTGATCCCTCTAATGTATTTATAAAGAGTAATCATATCCCCTCTCAGCCTTCTTTTGCTCAGACTAAACAAACCAAGCTCTTTAAGTCATCTCTCATAGGAAAGATTTTCCATTCCATGAATCATCCTTGTAGCCCTTCTTTGCACCTGTTCCAGTTTGACTTCATCTTTCTTAAACATGGGTGACCAGAACTATACACAATACTCCAAGTGAGGTCGCACCAGCGCCTTGTATAATGGTACTAACACCTCCCTATCTCTACTGGAAATACCCCTTCTGATGCACCCCAGGACTGCATTAGCTATTTTCACTGCCACATCGCATTGGCTACTCATTGTCATTCTGTGATCAACCAGTACGCCCAGGTCCTTCTCCTCCTCCATCACTTCCAGCTGATGCATTCCCAATTTATAAGAAAAATTCCTGTTGTTTGTCCCTAAGTGCATGACCTTGCACTTCCTGTTGTTGAATTTCTTCCTATTTCTAATGCTCCACTTTACAAGGTCATCCAAATCATTCTGTATGCTATCCTGATCCTCTTCCATATTAGCAATACCTCCCAGCTTGGTGTCGTCTGCAAACTTAATTAGCACATTCCCACTTTTTGTGCCAAGGTCAGTAATGAAGAGGTTGAATAAGATGGGTCCCAGGACCGACCCTTGGGGAACTCCACTAGTAACTTCCTTCCAGCTAGACAGTTCACCTTTCACTATGACCCTCTGTAGTCTCCCCTGTAACCAGTTCTTTATCCATCCTTCTATTTTCATATTAATCCCCACCTCCCCCAATTTAACTAATAATTCCCTGTGTGGAACTGTATCAAATGCCTTGCTGAAATCTAAGTAAATTAGGTCCACTGCATTCCCTTTATCCAAAAGATCTGTTATCTTCTGAAAAAAGGAGATCAGGTTGGTCAGGCATGATCTACCTTTTGTAAAGCCATGTTGCATTTTATCTCAGTTCCTTCTTGGGCTTAATTACCCCTTCTCCAAAATACTCATCAATTGCCCTTAGGTAACAGATCTGAGCAGATGACATATTTTTGCAACATTTTATAAAGCCTTTCTAATTGCACCAGTGATGGAATTCTCAGTATTATAGTGTGAGAAAAGTCTGCTACTCTACAATACGTATAAAATGTCTCTCCAATAAATAAAAGATTAACTGCCCTGCTTGAAACTCTGTAGAATACAGATAAATGCAGTAATACATTGGAATGAGCTGAACTTGAAACATATTTTTATGCCTCTAACCTGCCTGACACAGAGAAAACAGAAAAGATCAAAAGAAATGGGAATCAATTGGATTAGTGTCAAGAACACTGCAGTGTGCTCCTTATAATTCATACAAATAAATTCTGATTTTCTTACCCTTTTTCAACTAGACTTTCCCTACTCTTTGATGCCACTAACCTTCAAGTAGATATCAGGCCAAAGACTGCTTGTCTTACTCATGTGTGTACTCCAAGGAAATTTTAAATTAAGTCCCAGTGGACTATGTGACTAATTGTCCAACAGAATTCAGTCAATGGCTGAGTGGGTGAGATAACATCACTTCATTAATTCACTTCCAGGTGAAATGGCAGACACCGGCAAAACTAGGTAACAGAAAACAAAATCCTACATGGAATGCCAGTTTTGTGTGGCATAAAGGCGCTTTTCCTCCCCCAGTAATCCATGCACCATATCAGCCTGAAACAAAGCAGAAATTTGCCAGCTCTAAAACTGAGGCAAAGGTGCTAGGAACATGAACTGCTGTGCAATGGCAATAGGGCAAAAAGAACCAGGCCAAAGTGAGGGTGACAAGAAATAAAATGTAAAAGAGGGAGAAGGTAATGTAAGAGATGTAATGTAATGTGTGCAGCAGAGGAAGATAGGTATGTTCTGTTGCAGCATGTTGAGTAAGCATGAGGAATGCAATGCAAGAATTTGAGACTAGGGAGGAAGAGGTTGTTAAAATCGAGGGATGATTTATCCATGACATGGACAGGGATTTTTGTAATAGGGATAAAAAAAAAAAAGGCAAAAAAATTGAAGCTACTGTTAAGGTTAAATCGGCAAGGTTTTGCAAAAGTCTTAACAGAGGGGGAAATGGGAGAGTAATTGTATATGGAAGCAGCATATTATTACAGACCACACCCCTTTCAGTTCCCACCAAAACTACTGGAAAGACCACATATAGCAACTGTGTGAATAATTTCCTAAAACTCATTTAATAATCTATTTAATTAGAAGACTAAAAATGGGCTCTACTAGAGTAAGGTAGAAACTCTGCCACCTAAAACAAAAATGAACATCCATTCAGTCGTCTTCTTGTGTGTATACAACATGGCTGGGGGTAGCCTTCCAAAACTGACTACACTTGGCAAATGAGATGAGTGAATGCATTATTAAAACTGGGATCGTACAAAGGAGCAAAGCAATGATGCATTAGAGGAGGACTGAGTAGCAACCATGATATATTTAGGAGATGACTAGCTCTATGTATTCAAAAGAGGTGGATGAGTGCATGGAGTCCTTTCCTGTAACTGCCTGCATGCAGGCTGCCCACTGCCCTTGTTCAGAGCCCCCTTGACTTCAGAAGGGCTCCACCTGTGGGGCTAGTTATAGGATAAGAACAAAGGATTAATTTAACATTATCATCGTTGACTTTCAGTCCTTTTTCTACTAATAAAGTTTTACCTAACAATTTACCAGGCAAATGTAAATGTAAATGCCAGATAGGAAGTGTTAGATTGATTTGTCAACAATCTTTTCTTTAAACAGATTTAGATGCTTAGCAATTGAATATGAACCGAATGAAATTGCTCTCTCTGCTTTGCTCTGAAATAACACCCCCAGGAAGTTCTCAGCAGCATAGGAAAGATTTTTCGTAACGTCGGACATTGATAGGTAAAAGGTTTATTCAGCCTGGCACATTGAATGCATGCTTAATAAAATTATACTCTGCTATGATTATTCATTGAAGCATGGAGAAAAAAGCCTAACACTAGGACAAATTCTGTTGTTAGACTTGCACAATTGTAAGTCCAGAACAATGCTAGAGAAAGCAGTAGAATAACACTGGAGTCATATTCCAAAGGGGTAGCCATGTTAGTTTAGTTCAGCAAAACAAACAAGGAGTCTTGTGGTACTCTGGAGTCATACCATTTTCAATAAAAGGAGCATTTGGCTGTATGTGGTGTCTGATCATAAACACCAAGCTAGCTTTGATTTACTAACACACATATATATTATAAGAAAACTTGACAAATTTTATTCAGCCTAGAAACCAGAAGTTCAAAAGTGAAAAAGCCCTTTTCATGATAGACAGACTGAAATACATTTGCAAATATAAGACATAATGCTCTGCTGCTATAAATCAGTTTAGGCCAGTTGAGGAGCTGGCCCATAATGTGTAACATACATTTGAAAATCTGAACAATTTCTTTGTGATGAGATTCTTCCTAAGAAGTGACATTCTTTGTACTACTAAATAAGATGACACTGTGGAATCTTTCTTTCTGCTGGGATCCCTGGGATAATTTTACTTCTGCAATGTTGCTGTTTGGAACAAACAGCTTTAGATATCTTTCTGATGCTGACAAATTTTTGGTTAAAACTTCAAATATTTATTCCACTATGATTTCTTCCTACACAGAATGATATGGTTCACACTGTCCTCAATATCTTCAGTTGATCCCTGCTCATTATTCCTGATAACCCAATAACCCTGCTTCCCTACATTTATGATGCAGTGTTTAAGTAAATCACATGCTAGTTTTCCACAAGACTGCTCCCTGACTCAGTGACTGAATGGACAGCACTCTGGGAATGAGTCATGGTTACGTGAACAGCTTCCTTAATTTTCCTTTAATATAGTTTTTTGGACATAACCTCTGAATAAAAACAAAAGTGAAAAGAAAAAATAGGAAGTCCATCCTATGGAATCATATTTCCATCTGCCCAGCTGTAAATAAGACAGGAAAGAGTGGACTGTTATGGGTTTATTGTTGCTGCTGGCCTGTCCAGTTGGAGCCAGCCAACAAGGGTGCAGGAATCTAGGACTAGATTAATTTTAGAGTACCTGACCAATACTTTAACTGCATGTCAGTATAGGGGTGTGATAATTGCTTAGACATTTAAGGCATATTTAAAGCAGCTGTATAGATATGTTAGTCTTTGCATTTGATTAAGAAATTTATAGGTGTGGTGGGGGTATTGAGTATTAAAATAATAATTCCAGTACCAGCTTGGCTCATCAACAAGATTTCAGCCTTCAGATTCAGAGCAGATGTCCTCTACTACAGCTAATGGAGTAACCAGTAGCAGTAGTAGGCTATCATCTTCTTTGTAGATCCACCACTACATAAGATGGAAAAACACACTTCATCAGTGTGTTTGACACTTATTTACAAATGAAGTGCATGGAGATTTAAAACCTCTGAGCTCAATTCCATATTTTGGAGGTGTGCACAGTCTTATCCTTATATGCTGGTCCCCCAAACCCTTGAGGATGGCGTCTGTCCCGTTCCCAACTGCTGCTGTCCACCCTGTTCCACACTGGCTCCTACCCCCCTCACATATTTCTGAAACTGCCTCTTTGTTCATTCCTCTGCCTACAGCATTCAGTTCAGTCTCTTTCTTCCTTCTCTTCCATGCTGCTGACACCTAGCAGGTGAAGTACTGAAACTACAGGAAACTGATATCCTGCTCTCTATTTCTGTGCCCCAGGCAGATAAAAGCAACAATTACAGAGAAAGTCCTGCTCAGTCGCTATATCCCCAAGTGAGAGCTGCTTAGGCAGTCTGTGAAGATGATACATGATAGTTCAATCCAACATAGGAACTGTATTGTATTGGAGCATGCTCCATGTGGACAAAATCTTCAGAGCATTTATCTGCCAAATGCTAACAACTCTTTACCAAATGTGTGCAAGGTGAGATTTGTTGGTGGCATACAACTAGGCTGATATGGGAAGATTTTAGTGGAGATGACAAAAAGTACATCCCTGAGACTGGGTGACTCCAGGGTAAATTTCAACTCTTTGCTACAAATCATGCAAGGGTAAATTTCTGCTTTAATAGTTAAATTGTGTAAAAGTTATAAGCAACTGAAAACAAGGTCTAATGACAGAAAGTGTTATACAGTCTTGACTACAACCAGGACTACCAGTTCATCATGTAATAATTATAATACAACATTTCTACTGAAAAGCTCCAAAGGGGTAGCCAGCCGTGTTAGTCTAGTTCAGCAAAACAAGCAAGGAGTACTGTGGCACTTAAAGACTAACAAATTTATTTATTACATGAGCTTTCAAGGGAGAAAATCCCACTTTGTCAGATGCTTTGAAGATGGATTAGATTGTGACGATGGGTTCTTCTCCCATTACAACAGGTGATTTGATCTCACCCTCCTCTATGTGCTGTTTCCTAGTGTTTAAATCTTAACAACTGATTTGATTTGCTATTACAGTGTGACATGAGCCCATGACTTACACTTGCCTGCATTTATTTTCCTCCCATTCTGTAAATTCCACCATCTTCAAAGCATCTGATGAAGTGAGATTTTCTCCCATGAAAGCTCATGCAATAAATACATTTTTTAGGGTTTAAGTGCCACAGAACTCCTTGCTTATTTTTCTATTGATAGTGTCTAAAGGCCATCACCAACCCTTTTGTACTAGACTGTATACAGCAGACCATCTCCTAGGAATTTAGATTATTTTTCTGGAATCAAAGACCTTTAATTTTATTTTCACTTCACTCCCAGTTCCACTGGCTCAGAATGAATCTGCCCTATTGTTCAGCTGGCCATTGTTCAATAGTCAATAATGAACAGACTGAAGGATTCAGATAACTTTGAATGATATTTTCATACCTATTTAGGAGGAAGTCCACTATACACAGCGTGACACTCCCCTGGCAAACAGTGCACAGCCTATAGTATTCCCATGCATCCATATGAATGTATGCAAATTCCTGAACACGAGTTTTTTGCATGTCTATTATAATAATAAAATGTACCTTTATAATTGCATGCAGGCATGTCCCTGAGGCTTTTTAAGGAAATGAACAATGGAAGTTAACTACCCTGAATCCTGGTCCTCCTTTAAATGATTGTTTGATTCACCTTCCCCATTTGATTCCTGCCCTTCTTCCACCTCCACTGTCTGACCTACATTTCCCCCAGTGTGTTTCCTTAGATAAGATGTCCTTTATTGAGCCCCTGTCTATACCTCGTGCAGCAGTCTGCCATGGATTTCCATGGCCATTTGGTACCTTTACAGATGCCTGTCTCCTGGGTATGAAAAAACCCTCCCACTCCCTCAACGCTGGCACTTTCTGGAAGGGGGCTCCACTCTTTCCCATAAGAGGAATCATATAGAATGAAGTGGCCTTGATTCCCCCCCATATCCCTGCTGGGATTCATCAACAAACTTCTCATGTTTGCAGTAACTGGCAACTGTCCCTCCCTCACACTGGTGTTGAGGGGCCTGTTTCTCAGCAGGACTGTATCTGTGGTTGTCTCTCATAAACCCCTCCACTTCCCCCATTGAATTTTGGGCCTTTTTCTTTTTATCATGCTGCTCTTATTGCCTCTCCCTTCTCTGGTGCTGGACCAGGCCATTCCCTAGTGGTAGGTGCTTCTCTCACACACCTGCTCCAACTGGTGTTATCCTGTGGTACTGCTCAATAATGCTCCAGCTTCAAGGGTCTCAGAGTCAGGGCTTCTTAGCTCCAGACCCAGCTCTACCAGTGATTCACAAACTGATCTGGGATAAATCATCCCCCTTCCCCTCTTTATGACTGGCACATTTCATCCAATGTCCTGCCTCCAGCTATGGCTAATACTTAACATTTCAGAGAAAAATGAATACATTCTTACAAGGCTGCTGACCAATTATGAATCTGGGTGGAAAATTTCCTTCTTACCAACACAGGTGGCTGGCTGACACATCAGAATGAGTGTGGTAATTGCAACTGGCTAAATGCAGAACTACAAGTATTCTGATCACGTGATGTGACTGGGCAAGGGGAAGGATTTGTTGTCTTTTGCTGATGCTGGAGTCAGGCATACAGGACAAAGGTAGAATTCTTATAACCCATGTGGGATAGCAGCACTTTGAATGTACTCTGCACTTGTACAGTTCAAAATAACATCTCTGCACTGAAGAACCTACAGACCAAATAAGACAAGAAAAAAAAAGCGGATCAGTTTCACCTGATCTTTTCCCTGGAGGTTGTTGGGCTTGGTTCTCTCCCTGTGTGCACTGATGGAGGGCATTTGTGTACTGTGTGACCTGTGGAAACGAACTTAGTGGTACAGCAAAATAGCTAAATTGTTCCAGGATATTCCCTTTGTCTTTCCCTCCTTGTAAAGTCATGGAATAGTTGTATTAATCCCTATGCGACTTTGATGCCACCTGTACTTTATCACCTCCTCTGAATTGCTTCTACAACTTAACATGGACAAATTCCAAAGGATCTTTGACCCCAAGCTAGTATCTGAGGACGTTCACTGGCATACAACTTCCATCAAAACTGAGTCCTCATTGTTCTCTTCACACATAGTGTTTCCTTGGTTCCATTACAGGAAGTTTCATAGAGACACTAACTGTGGGTCATAAACCCTCCCATGGGCCAGTCTTCTATTATTAATAGAGAAGATTTAGGTCCAGACGCTGACTTTACAATCAAAGTCTCAGCCCTGATTTCTGGTCCTGCCTGACTCCAACCCTTATGGCATTGTTCAGCACTTATCCCCATACATCCCAAAAAATCTATATTAGAAGAACCTTGGTATTTCAGTGTCAAGTATTCAAACGTTAGGAAATGCAGGAATTAAGGCTCCTATGCATGCTTAATTTGTCCATTTTGTACACATGCACTGCTTTTTCCACAAGATGTAATTTTCTAATTTAATATGCAAACAAACTGAAAAAAATAGAAATTTTCATCATGTACAAACATGTTGACCCCCACTTGAGTCATCAGTAGCATTTGAACCATTACCACTTAAGCTAACACAGTAATTGGTAGCAGTAGTAGGTTTTTTCATCCTCTCTGTGGATCTGCTAGGGAGGATGTAATACATATACTTTGCTAGTAGGCTTCACAACTGTTTATTAACAGAAGGAGCGTATAGAGACTCAGGACTCCTGTGTTCAATTATAGGTTCTGCAGTGGAATATGCTCCAGACATTAAAGACATTTCTGCTGTTGTTTCTCTAACTCAATGGTTCTCAACTCACAGGAAGTCCAATCAGCACATAGATGAAGCCCATGTGATATTCTCACGGCCATATGGGTAGTGTACATAATGTGTGGATGCAGCCCACCTAACTCAGGGAGCTGCATATATGGTTTATAATTGAAAATAGGTTCCTGTTTCTCCTCTCTTTCTAACTCTGGCCCTTCAGTTGTTATTTCTGATCCCCTCCCCTTTTATCCCACTTTCGTCCCACTCATCCCCCTGTTCTCCCATACAAACCTTGCAGGAAGCTGAAGAGGGCTGTGCAAGTGGTAAGAAGAAAGCTGCACCCTGGGAGCACTAGTCTCCTTGGTAGACTGACCTTCTCCTAGCCTAGCACCTCAGAACAGCTTCAAGTACAGAGCTCTGTCCATTTTTACTTCCAGAGAGTGCCTGCACAGAAGAAGTGGACAGGGCCATGCCGAAGCGTGGAGGCAGGAAGGAGCTAGCTAGTTAGTGTGATGGGTCAGGCTGAAGACTTTCCGAAGAGTTCTAAAAAGCCAATATATTAGGCAAGTCCCTTTTCTCCTTGAAGCTGAGCACTGGTTACGCCAGGTTAATTAGCACACCTGGAACTAATTAAGGCCCTGCCCAGGGATTGTTGTAGATGTGATATATCTAGACTTAAGTAAGGCTTTTGATACAGTCTCACATTACCTTCTCATTAACAAACTAGGCAAGTACAATCTAGATGGAGCTACTATATGATGGGTGCATAACTGGTTGGGTAACTACTCTGAGAGAGTAGTTGTCAACAATTCACAGTCACATTGGAAGGGCACAACAAATGAGGTACTGCAAGGATCAGCTCTGAGTCTGGTTCTTTTCAGTATTTTCAGCAATGATTTGGATTATGGCATAGAGAGTACACTTCTAAAATTTACAGATGACATTAAGCTGGGAGGAGTTGCAAGTTTTTTGGATGATTGAATTGCAATTCAAAAGGATTTGGACAAACTGGTGAAAAGTTCTGAGGTAAGTAGAATGAAATTCAATAAGAACAAATGCAAAGTACTCCACTTAGGAAGGAATAATCAGTTGCACATATACAATATGGGTAATAATTGCCTAAGAAGCAGTGCTGTGGAAAGAGATCTGTGCGCTATATTGGACCACAAGCTAAACATGAGTCAACGGTGTAACACTGTTGCAAAAGAAAAAAAAAAAAAAAAAGAAAATATCATTCTGGGATGTATTAACAGGAATATTGCAAATAAGACATGAGAAGTAATTCTTCCATTTTACACAGCCCTGATTAGGCCGCAACTGCAGTATTGTGTCCAGTTCTGGGCACCTCATTTCAAGAAAGATGTGGACAAATTGGAGAAAGTACACAGAAAAACAACGAAAATAGTTTAAGGTCCAGAATATTTGACTCATGAGGGAAGATTGAAAGAACTAGATTTGTTTAGTCTGAGAAGGAGACGACTGAGAGGGATCATGATAACAGTTGTCCTGAAAGGTTGTTACATGGAAGAGGGAGAAACATTATTCTCTTTAACTGTGGATGATAGGACAAGAAGCAATGGGCTTAAATTACAGCAAGGAAGGTTTAGGTTGGACATTAGGAAAAAATTTCCTAACCATCAAGGTCATTAACCACTGGAATAAGTTGCTTAGGGAGGTTGTGGAATCTATATCACTGAAAATTTTTAAGACCAGGTTAAACACCTGTCATGGATGGTTTAAGATGGTACTTGGTCTTGCCATGAATGCAAGGGACTGGACTTGATGATTTCTCATGGTCCCTTATTTATCTTTTCATCTATCCAAAAAAGGAGCAACTTCTGTGCCTGGAAGCCAGAGTGTAGATTGTTGCACTGGCTGAGATGGGATTTAGCAAGTGCCTGTATGAGAGATTTGATCATTGTCTAGCAAAGACAGGCTTTGATTTGGTTTGTAAATAAAATTACTGATCATGAGCTGTAGTCCAAGAAAAATTGGTTGTTAAATATTAGCTTACAAAGACCTACATTTAAATCAGGTGTCTATATATCACTTGCACTGTTTTGTAATGAAACCTGTTTAGGGAGGAATTGCTTGAATCAACAAAATAAAGAGAAAAATTGATCCAATCCTTTCCCTCAATTTCTGAGAAGGTACTTACAGTTTTGAAGAAAAAAGTTTGAAACTCAGAGATTATACTCAAAGTTAGGAACAAATTAAAGATTTTAGTTGAATAAGTCAAGATCAAAATTCAAGTAAAAGTAAGAATTTTATAAACACATGGACTTAAACAACTTACTCAAAGTCATCTTCAACACTGAACACACACTAAAGATTAGCACAACTCTGATTCCTGGTATGTTTACTGTTTAATTTTGTCTTCAACTCCTGTGTAAGACAACCTCATAAAGTCAAATATCTAGATCATGTTAGATTAAAAATTGTTCCTTCTCTGCTTCTGTAGGTTTTAAGCCTGTGGTATTAAAAAGACGTTTGATTTCATGACCTATAATTACACACTGGTTGCCTATGTAATTTGGCCTATGTGATCTCGTATATGTAATGTAACACTCCTCAAAGGCCCTCTAAAAGTTTGTAATTTTTTGTATTTTCACCTAGTCAAGTATTTGAATATTTCATGTAGTCAGCTAGAGTAAATCATAAAGAGAAAGATAAGGTTTTACTTTGTAAAATAACATCTGTGTTTTAACCCATGAGCATGTTAGGTAAAATTAGAAAAAAAGATTAAAGTTTAGGTAGACAAGAGATTTATGTATGTGTATGTGAGATAAAAAAGTGACAGAAAACAGACATCAGTCTCAGGTGGGTATCAGGTCTGACTGCTGCAGAACAAAAAGGGGAGTGAAGATAAAGTTTTGCAAATGGTGGAAGAGCTCAAATCAAGATAATGTGAGAAACTAACACCCAAAGTCGGGGATGGAAGGATAACAGAGATGTGGTGTTTGCTACATCCTGAGTGATTAATAATCATCACATCAAACAGAAGCAACATGATGAAGCAGAACCCATGGACTCAAATGGGAGCTGAGTCCTATAAAAAGGGTACAACAATATGGAAACTTTGGGTTCAATTCTACAAACAATACTCCAGCAGCATCAGTGCGCTGGCAGAACCCTGCTCCCCCTAGCCTCTTGTCTTTGCCACATGGCCAATGGATGAGCACAAACAGGACTGGGATTATAACATCTGTAGAACTCATTGGCTCTGACTGTATGTACGTGTACGTGTGGGAATGTGACTGAATAGGAAATTGCTCTGTCTCTTTAAACTGATTCTCTTGCTTTCAGAACTAATTAATGCATCTTTGTGTTTTGAAATGTCAGTCTCTATATATATTCATAATAAATTTGGTGTATTGCCTTATGCCCTTGAATAAGATCCTGCTGGTTTTCATTTTCTAAATATAACCACACCTTACTGAACTTTGAAATAAGGTAGAGAGCACACAGTTCTTTACTCTGTGTATGCTAAACAAATTGTAAAGATATATTAGAGATCATCTAGGAACTGATTTAAAATAATTGTATTTATTGGGAAATAAGTCAGAGGCCTTATAATTTATCTTCTAAGTCAAGTAGAGTGAAATGTTCATGATTAAAAAGATAAGAGCAAATGAAAAAAAACCCTGTTTTTCAAAACGTTTCTTAAACATTAACCATTATCAGGTCAAAGAAAGTGAGGGTAACATGCAAAAGAGAAACAAAGAAGGAGCCTAGTAAAACAAACAAGGTGTCCTGTGGTACCTTTAAAGACTAACAAATATATTTATCACCAGACCCCTTGTTTGTTTTGCTGGACAACACTACAACTGCCACCCCTTTGGAACTTAGCATCATGCAAGGAGTCTGGTGGCACTTTTAAAGACTAAAAATTTATTTATCACATGAGCTTTTTGGGGAGAAAATCCCACTTCATCAGACACTTGAAGATGGTGAGCGTACATAATGGGAGCAAAATAAATGCAGGGAAGCGTAAAGATCCTATAACACACGTCACTGCATTTATTGTGCTCCCATTCTGTAAGCTCCACATCTTCAAGCATCCAATAAAGTGGGATTTTCTCCCATGAAAGCTCATGCAATAAATAAATTTGCTAGTCTTTAAAAGTGCCAGCAGACTCCCTGTTTTGCTACACTAAATTAACAAGGCTATGCCTTTGAACTATGCAAAACAATGAAAATCAGTGGCAGATACATTAAGGTTGGATTACTCTGATTAACTAGACAATGAGGGAGAAATTTTCAGCCGTGGCAACTAATTTTGTGTGTTCAACTTGAGACAGCTAATGGCCTGATTTTTAAAAGCACTGCTAAGTATCCACAAACTAAATTAAAATCAGAAACTTACTGCCTCAAGCTGGGGAACCCAAAAGTGAGGCATGCAAGGTTTGGAAATGTTGACCTAAAGGCCTACTCTCTTGAAATGATGAGTGTCTTCAACTGCCATTGACCTCAAGGTTAGGATTCTGATCCTCCACTGCCTTACCCTTTGCCTTTACAGTTGTCCAAAGTGCAACACAGACATAAAAAGCTATTAGAGCAGCATATTAGCTGATCAAACAACAACTTTGCACAGAAGTAAATGAATTCACAAAATGCAAAGCGGTGGAGACTTCATTCTCAGTCATCCTCACACCCTAGGCCCAACAAACGAGAGGCTTAAGCCAAGTGTCAATTAGAACCAAGTTCTGCAAACACTTACTACTGTACATAGTGTAACAAGAGTGCTCAAGATGTGAAGCCCCACTTCTGGGAGAAAGTTCCTATAGGTTCAGGATCTTATTTACAACTGTTTGAAGACCCCAAATCTGTCTGAGATGTAAGAGACCAACATGATGACAACATAAAGCCATAGATATCATAATTGAAATCCTGGCCTGGTAAAAGTTGTTAGGAAATTTACCATTGACATCAATGGAGCCCGAATTTCAACTCATATAAATACGTAATATGCATTAATGATAGCAGGTCAAATATCAGATAGTGTTCATTCATAATTTTGATTTTTGACTATTATTTGTGTGATTCATAAAATCCCATCAGCTAACTATTTTGTATAGTTTTGACAAGATTTTTTTTTAGCTTCTAGGAAGAGGAAATTTAAGGCAATAATATCTTAAAACTAAACTGGAAAAGATGTTAGGAAAATTGCCTGTAGGGAAGTATCCCACATTTTTAGAAAAAAGGAATGACTGATTTTGTAGGCTTTTTCAGTTAAATGTGAGGATTCTAGGAATGTGTGTGCCATCACTTTATTTTAATGACACCAAATGCAGCAAGACATGCTTTTGGTGGTAAAATTTCCACACACTGGTAACATAGCATTCTGCCAAGTCTTCTTTACTGAAAATGTGTTAAAATTAGATTGGATGTTTCAGAATACAAAGTTTGTGTATAGCGTGGTGTTGGTTATCTCATATTTTGATACCTTGACCACTACAATTGTGAAAGATCTTTCAAACCAAGCATTTGTCTATTTTGTTAAGTGAAAAATATAAAAGAAGAGATATTTGCACTTTCTAAGTATTCTGATTGGTTAATGATTCACCAAAGAGAACAATCTTCCTAACTTCTATGCCCCATCTATCTGATTTGTAACATAACCAGTTTATTGTTCTACCCACAAATCAGTTTTAATTTACTATTCCAGCTGTCTATAAGATGAGATGAATGTCTTCTATCACAATGTCACAAGAACAGATAAGCTATAAATTACATTTTGTTGGGGTTTTAGGTATATAAAAGGTAAAAGGATCTTGGCATCTGTATTAGTTCATCAAAAAAGTATATTGATTTTTTTCCCATCTAAAATGTGATGTTTAGTATCCCCTCTTTTAACCTTATATTGTAATTTTTCCCATCCATGACAGAATACAACAGAGAATTGTATGCAGCTCCCAGGATTAGTTCTGTCTTTGGCAGAGAACATTGAAAATTAAAATGACATAACCAAATCCCGAGGTCTTAGGTCTTTCATGCAAAGAATGAATCAAAAAAAGTGTCCAGAACTATCTATTTAGTGATTAATTTTAAAATTTTGTTGTTTACTTAGCATCTTTCACAATATTTTCTTATTATTACTTCATGTATGATAATAAATCATTAGCTTTCTGTTGAAAAAAATATCTAGATAATGTTTATACTTAACCTAAAATTATATATCACAGAACAACTGTGGGCATATGTTTTGTGAAGGCCAGGTTCATATGAGCAAACAAAATCAGGGACACTCAGGGGACAGGTGGACTATGGCATGAGCAGAAAGAACATGGGGAGTAACTGTGGATACATTATAAGCTTCTGTATGACATTTTCTTTTTATTATAAAAAAGAAAACTATGGTTAAGATGTCAGAACCAAGCTGCAGTGAGGTGGTCTCCCCAGAGAAGGGGTTAAAAACCCAGTGAAGGGAGCAGCCAATCAGAGCAGGTTTCTCCAGAGCCAATCAGGGCCCAGGAGCCCATCTCTAAAAGGGCTGCAGTTCCAACTCTGGACAATCTTCCCCTGGCAAGTGGAATGGAAGGATATGTTGTTGGGCTGGCTGCAGGAGACACGACCAAGGACAGCTTTGTGAAGACTGCCAGGGCTCAGCCAGAGCCCTGACTCTGATACAAGATGACAGGTGCCTGGCATGGTGTGGATGGGAATGTCAACACTAGGAAATTAGTCCAGATTAAGGAGGCCTAATCAAACTAATTTGATCCCTGTCTACACTAGGCTTTGCCTAGTTTGAACTAAAAAACAAAGCTTGGTTTGAACAGTTAGTTTGAACTCAGCTTGAATTTTAACTCAAACTAGCACAATGTAGCCATGATAGTTCAAACTAAATAAGTTTGAACTAAGTGGTTAGTTTAAACTAACCTCATGTTTTTAGTTTGAAACTAAAAAGTTCCAGTCAAACTAACCCACAGTTAGTTTAAACTAACTCTGAACTGCTTAGCTTGGACTAAGCAAGTCTGAACTAAGCAGTTAGTTATAAATATAGCCAGTGTAACCTAAGGGTCTGAAAAGACTGTGTTAGGGGTTGAGGCAGTGCCAACGTGTGGGGTATAGGGTCTCCAGGCCAGGGCCTGAAGAAGTGGGAAGGCCTGCATTTCTCTCTAACTCCCCAAGACTGCCAGTAGGTGGTGACAGAACTAGTGGTGGCCACTGATTGTAAGTGGGCTCCCCTGGACTAGACCTGTACCCTGGAAGAGGGGAACTGAGAAAGAACTTGTCCAGAGGGCTCAGGTCCTAAACAGAGACCAGGAGAGATGATGCATTGGCTGCTCATTGGGAGCATGACATGGGCTATTCCCCAGAAATATCACCAGGAGGTGCCCATCCAGCAAGCTGGTGCCAATCAACATCTACACAACCATAGTGAGAACATTTTGGAAAACCAGCTTTTAAACCTGCTTTTCTAAACTTCTGAAGTCAATATGTTTCTTCAGACTTTTTTCTGACAGGGAGGAAACCAGGGGCATCACTGGCTGCGGGAGAGACCTGGGGCATGGGCCCAGGCCCTGCCCCAGCCTACAGGCCCCGTCCCCAGCTGGGGACAGGGCCAGGCCCCAGATCCCAGGCTGGGGATACAGCCACGGGCGGCCAGGCTCTGGATCCCCAACCGCCGACGGGGCCACTGCCATCGCTGGTGGCTGGGCCCTGGATCTCCGGCCCAATTGGGCCGGAGATCCGGGGCACTGGCACTGGGGTTCGGGGCACGTGCCCCGGCGTGCCCAGCACCAGCGACGCCCCTGTAGGAAACTGTGACAAAAATGATGAGAGGAATGTATTCAGAATGGCTGTCATTCTTATTTGTGAAAATATGAGTAAGAGGATAAAGACATTGATCCATGTGAGTTCACTGGAGTTCCACAGAGTAACACCAGGTGAGGATCTGGGTCTGTATTTTTAGAGTTACAGGCTGGCTTGTTTGATATACATACGGTTACCTTTTGTTCAGCTGGCTGTTCTTCCTCACAGCAGATATAGACTGGTAACCTATTTTTCTGCCAAATAGATCTAAAATAAATAACTGACACTGGATTCTTAGAAAGCATGGGTGAAGTAATATCTTCTATTGAACCAACTTCTGTTGGTGAGAAAGAGAAGCTTTCCAGTTTACACAGAGCACTTCTTCAGGTCTGGAAAACTCACTTTGCCAAATACAAAATTTGAACAGATTGTATAGCAGAAGCAATTAGCACATTTCAAGGGACAATTCAAGATAAAGTAGCCAATTAATTGAAATCTTACCAGGATTTTAGTCAAAACTATATTATGAATGTTGAATTATTTCAGTTTATCATGTTAATTTTTTGTTTTCTTCAACAGATATACACTATACACAAAAGCACAAAGATTTTCCTTTTTACAATTTGATCAAATCAGATTTTTAAAAACCCCAAAGATACTTTTTTCCATCTAAAAAAATCTGAAGCACAGTAATATGGATAGCTAGTAACAGTCTGTTGAAAAACCTTGCTTTGGTTTCCATCTGTAGTCATGATATACAGCATGAATACATACAATTTGGCAGGGATACAAAGTCTAGCCTCAGCATGAAAACCTCTTGAATATACAATTTTAAAAATAAAAAAATGATTACACATGGTGTGAGGTATATAACAAAAGTCACAGGCTAATATATGCTTTATATATGAAAGAATTTCATTCTTATATCTCTGTAGTCTGTTCACGGATACAGTGAAAGAGGAAAAACACCACAAATAGCATGGTATATTAACAGAATTTCATATAATTTGCATTGTGCAATACCCGATATCAGCTTTGAAATACCAAACTATGTTACATAATACTTTAATTACTATTCAGTGAACACAGCTTATTTAGGATCAGATTCAATAAAAACAATCTGTCTGGTTCCATGGAAGGTCTCACAACCTTCCAAATGAATTGATTTTCATTTTTATTGAATATGGCCCTTAGTGATATTGCTAGCATTGTGAAGGCAATAGCTCTGCTTCAGTGTAGCTTATGTAAGATCTATTACTAACATGAATTTATCTTAGAGCATATGCACACTATGATGTTAAATTAACTAAATTTAAGTCAATGTCCAGCTGCCCAATAATTAAGTTGTTTGGGTTTGTCCACAGCATGTTCCTTGTGTCAGTGCAGTGTGACCTCACTCTCAGCACTTGCATCAATTCAGAGAGCAGTGCACTGTGAGTAGCTATTCCACAGTGCAACTAGCTACACAAGGGTTTTGTGATGAGCTACAATGGCTCATGGCACAAAAAAATTGTGGTACAAAAGAATGGGAATATGGCTTTGACCTCTCATTATGCAGTTTCCTTCCTACCTCCTTCCCTACCCCAGTTTCAATTGCAAACAACCTATATTTTAGCCCACCTTTTTTTTCCCCCCCCAAAAGGCTGGCTTACCCACCTGTACTAGAAGCATGGATCCCACTCTGTGCACTCTTGCTGTGGGCATTACAAACACCTCACACATTATCCTGCAGTATTTCCAGAGCCAAGACAGGAGGCTCCATGTGGAACATTTAGTCATTCAAGAAGCCCTGCTGCAAGCCATCAAATGAAACAATTACCAGTCACTGCTGGCAATTACTCAACAGCTGAACATGGTGGAGCACTGTTTCTGGTCCCAGGAAACAAGTACTGACTGGTAGGATGCATAGTTATGTGGATGACAAGCAGCATCTGTAGAACTTTCTAACATGGAAGGCCACTTTCCAGGAACTGTCTGCAGAGCTTTCCCTAGCTCTGAAGTGCAACAACACTAAAATGAGACCTGCTCTGACAGTGAAGAAATGAGTGGTGATTAATCTATAGAAGCTAGCAATATCAGCCTGCTATTGATCAGTGAGGAGCTGTTGTGACCTAACTGTGTGGGGCAATTAAATGACTTCTACTTAGAAGAGTAGTGACTCTGTGAAATCAACAGGACATAGTAGATGGGTTTCACCACAATGGGGGTTCCCTAACTGCAGTGAGGTGCTAGATGGGCACACATTTCCCTGTCTTGGCAAACCACCTTGCTAAAGAGCACCTACACACAAAGATATACTTTTCAGTGGTGTTTCAAGCACTGGTGTATCACGGGGTATTTCAGTGATATCAGAATTGGATGATTAGGAAAGGTTCATGACATGCTCATCTTTAAGAACACAGTACTACTTAGAAAGCTGTGATCAGATTTTCTTTTGAGATTGCAAAATAACCATTAGTGACTTGGAAATGCCAATAGCGATCCTGGGAGATCCAACCTACTCCTTGCTCCTAGGGTCAGATAGCTGTACACTAGACAACTAGACAGTAGTAAGGAATGGTTCAACAACAGGCTGAGCAAGCACAGAATGGTGGTAGAGTATGCCTTTGGACATTTAAAGGGTCCTTAAGCAGTTTGCTTACTTGGTTAGACATCAATGAAAAAAATATCCCATATTAATTGCTGTCTGCCTTATGCTCCATAATATCTGTGATGGAAAGGGAGAGACATTTCTGTGGGTGTGTGGGACATAGCAGCCAGTTACCAAGGCAATAAGAAGAGCCCTTGTAAGCCTCTTGCATCTCCAGGAGGCATCATGAGCCACTTCAGTGTGCACCATTATCTGCATTGTGCCACCCCACATGATCCCCTCCATTGCATCAGTTTCCCTGTACCTTGCCCTCCCTACTCCAAACTGACATGTTTGGAATAAATAAAGACTATTTTATTCTCAAAATGCTGACTTTTATTGAATAAACAAAAAAAGTGAAAGATCAGGAAAATAGCTGAAGCTTGGTCAAACAGTGTGATAACATTGGGAGGGGAGAAACCAAGTTAGCTTGCCTGGTGAAGCATAGTAGTGTCACCCATCAAAGATCATTGAATGGCCTTCCCTTGTTTCTCAGTCCTTGGTCTGCCCTCTGGAAACAGGAGGGTTTTCACAGCCTCCTTGCCTGGAGTCCTTCAGTCTCTAATCTTCTCCTTATTTGGGTGGAGCTACCCCAGCTCTGCCCCCTTGTTCAGTTCTCTAAAAGGTAGGGTACTCCTCCAGGTCAGTGGGTCTAACAGCCCTACCTGTATTGGCTTCTCCTAACCCCCCTGTACCTTCCTCATGTTGTGCCACACAGCAAACAATCTCTGACATACACTGAGCAGCTCTGTTCCACTTCCTCTCTCAGCTGCCTTCAGCTGTCCCTGCCTGTGTGAGAAGGAGGCTTTTAAGCATTGCAGCAGGTTCCTTAATTGGCTTCAGGTGACTTAATTAACCCACAATAACCCTGGCTAAATTAACCCAGGGAACAAGGATTTACTAATCTTAGAGCTAATATACCACACCCTCAACCACTCTAGTAGACATCTCATCACCTCTTAGTCCAGGCCATCCAGAGCTTTTGACTGGGCCCCAGCCCTGTGAGCCTCCCCAGCAACCCCCATTTCACACACCCAGCTGGTTGCTGGACCTGCAGCTGGCTCACTTGTGAACAACACCCAGGGACCATCTGTACATGCTCGTGATCCATACCATCCATTTCCTTGACCTCATGTCTTTCCCTGATTCAGAATGGTGGAACCTAATACAGCCAGTGGAGGGTGAAGACCCCTGGTGGGCCACTCTATATGCAACCTTAACCCCACAGCCCACTGGGGACATCAGTTGGTGGTTCCTCCATGAAGCCATGAGCATGGGCATGTATCTGGCGTGGTTCACCTCCTGCCCTGACACCTGCCCCTTCTTTGGCATGATGGAGACCCTGATGCATGCCTACCTTGAATGTGCCAGCTTGCAGCTCCTCTTTTGGCTCCTCCAGCACCTCTTATTGAAGTTTTGGCTGTACTTCTCCCCACATTTATTATGCGCACTTCCCATCCACGGCCCCACAAAGTCATGGCACCCCCTCACCAACGTCCTCCTGGTACTTGCAAAAGGAGCCATTTATAAGACCAGAGAGAGGAGTTTGGCAGACGGGTCTCTGTGACTGTGGGGCCTATTTCTGGCCCTTCGTTTGGTCACGTCTCTGGGAAGAGTTCCTCTGGACAATATCTTCTGGCGCCCTCAACACCTTTCAAGAGCAACGGGCACTATCTGGAGTTCTTTGTCTGGTGTCCCATTCCAAGTCCCTTGTTTTAAACCTATGATCCTCACAACCATTCCTGTTATTTCATCATTTGTCCCTCCAGAATTAGTTGAACTGGGTCCAGTGCTTCCTCCCTTTGGGCTAGGGGAGGGGTTTTAGTAGACGATGGGCTTGCGCCTGCCCACCACCCAGTTTTCCAAATAGGACCACTCTCCTATAATCATCAGGTCTGACCCCATCACAATACCAACAGTCACTTTCCATCTAGCTGAGCTAGAGCTTCTCTAAAGATTTGAATTGAGACTGTAGTACAGCAGCAAACAATGCAGAGCCAAAGGTGGCTGAGAATACCTCTACACAGCAATTAGATACCTAAGCCTGGTGTGAGTCAGCTGACTCAGATTCACAGTGCAGGGACTCTGGAGCTGTAAAACTGCAGCTGGGGCTCAGACTGGAGCCCAGGCTCTGGGATCCTGTGATGAGGGAGGATCACTGAGCCTGAGCATCAACCTCAGCCCAACATCTAAATAGAAGTTTTTATTCTCACAGCCTGAGGTGCATGAGCCTAAGATAGCTGACCTAGGCCAGATGTGCCTTCATCTTTTATCCACTGTGGATGTTCAATATCTCTTGAGGCATCGGACAGGCACTCCCATAGCAGCTGTGACAGACCTGAGGCGATTTGGCCTGAAGCCACAGAGACTATGTCTACACCTAAAACCTTACTTTGGACTTTCTTAGTCTAAACTAAGTAGCTTGACGTCAGTTTGAACTAAGCACTGATTTTTAGTTCGAGCTAACTTTTTAGTTGAAACTAAAAAAGTGTGGCTAGTTCAAGCTAAAAGTTAGGTTGAACTAAAAAATATGCTTAGTTTGAACTAAGCACTAGTTCAAACTTATTTAGTTCAAACTAGCATGTCTCCATTGGGCTAGTTCAAACTAAAAATGCAAAATAGTTTGAACTAAGCAGTTAGTTTGAACAACTAACTAGTTCAAAATAAGCTTTACTTTTTATATTTTAATTTAATTTAATTTAATTTTTTTTAGTTCAAACTAGGCAAACCCTAGTGTAGATATGGTTCAAATTAGTTTGCTTAGTCTGAACTAATTTGCTAGTGTAGACATAGCCAGAGAGAGCAGCAACCAACATCATGCCCTTTGGTGCAGGCTTCCATACCAGCACTTACATCTGAAATAACTCCAGCTGGGTCAAGTGATAGGCTGTGTTCACACGGCACTTTTGTTTCGAAACAACCTCGTTGTTTCGAAACAAAAAAACCCATGTTCACACGACGCACAGTTGTTTCGAAACAAGGGCTTCCCCTTGTTT
>ML681979.1:4387394-4421218 GCA_007922195.1 Podocnemis expansa
CCTGGGCTGCCCCCAAATCTGCCGCAGCCCACGGCGGGTTTGGGGGCAGCCCAGACTTTAAGCTGGCGGGGATCAGCGCTGGGCTGCGCTGAACCCCACCAGTACCTGCAGCCCCCCTCTGCAGCCACAGGCGGGGATCAGCACTGGGCTGCACTGAACCCCGCCGGTGCCTACAGGCCCCTCCCCAAGCGAAATAGCATGTTCACACTGTGAACTTCCTATTTCATTTCCAGCCTTTTTCCTTATTTGGAAGTAACAATTGCTAATTCGGCTTAAGCTATTTAGAAATAAGGTGTTATTTCGATATAAGTTGTTTCGAAACGACTTATATCAAAATAACCCCCTGTGTGTGAACACAGCCTTAGAAACTGTAGATCCAACTTTTTAAATGTATCAGGACATTTAAAGAAACATTTTTTTGAATATCCCAATAGGTTCCTATCTGTATCTTTAGGCACCTAAATTCTTTGAAAAAACCTGGCACTATAAACCAAATTTACTTTTGAAAGTGAGGCATATGTTCCTAAATCACTTTGAGAAAAAAATTTTCAGTAACATCTATGTTTTTTATATGAATCACTATTCTTTCCAAAATTATCCTATAATTTGTTCGGTCATACCTATAGAGTTTTAATGAATATTATGTTACAGCAATCATTTGAAATCTATTATGTTGTAAACATAGCTTTGTTGGTTTATATATGAAGATATTGATTTTTGGGAGAATGTGTAAAAACTATATTCATATTTATACTGCAGTGCAACTGAGAAAATGGGAATATGTGTGTATTCAGCTTTGGAAAGTGGGCATTAGATGCTACTGTTCTGACAGTGTTTATATGCATTTATTCACAGGCTCAGATGTCTACATAAAAGCGAAGTAGAGGAGAATCAAGACTGTGTGTGCATGTGTGCGTACATGTGTGTGTGCGTCTTTGGCTACACCCTGGGAGTCACTGGCTCGTGGCACATGGGGCACATGCCCCAAGTCCCGCTGCCAGTACCTCAAATGGCTGGCGCACCCCCTGCCTCTCCCAGCCCAGTCCCTGCAAGGTATCCAGGGCCAGGCTGGCCGCAGCGGTGCCTGCCTCTCCTGGCCTGGGATCCAGGCCGGGCTACCTGCAACAGCCACCGCCTCACTCAGCCCCAGCCCCGTTCTGGGATCAGGGGCCAGACTGGCAGTGGCAGGAGCCTGGGGCCCTGACTCTGGATCCAGGCCAGGGGGCAGGGCCTGTGCCTGGGCCTGAGGTCTTTTCCCAGGGCAACAATGCTCCTTGGCTACACTAGCCAAGTACTCCGTGTCTACAGCAGCCTATGGCTATTTCAAATTAAAGAATTTCTAACAAGTTTGAATGGTTACTCTGGACAAAGCACTTAGTTCAAACTTTAACTTCAAACTAGCATGATGTAGACACAGACTAATGGCTTAGTTTGAACTTTTTTAGTTTGAACTAAGCCATTAGTTCAAACTAGCCATGCTGACTAATCTGAATTAACTTTTTAGTTTCAACTAGTCAGGACAGCTAGTTCTAACTAAAAAAACTGCAGTTAGTCCAAATTAACCCACAGTTAGTTTGAAGTAACCAGAAACTGCTTAGTTCAGACTAGGGAAGTCCAAACTAAGCCTTCTGATGTGGACATAGCCTGTGTGTGTATGGGTGATAGGCCCAATTTTGAAGGCAGATTATGTGCCATTGAAATTTAATTGATGGCTTGGTATACTTCTTATTGATTAATCTCTTAGGCTGCCATAGTTGTTAAGGGTTCCATCCTCTGAGGAGATGCAGCTGCAGGAAGATTATTGCCAATATTATGTGAATGAGAAATCAGAGGAGTACATGAGAAATAGTAGTTGCAATTTTTCACAGGTCCTTTTATTAATAAATTCACTAAGCACAATATCACACATACTGAAATACAACAGCAGCCTACAAAGCATTCAGCCCTTACTTACTTATTTCTCCTGCTAGGGAACCTGAAATGTCAATCATAGTCCTCTCATCATTCTCACTGTCATCATCACCAGTGTGTGTCATCTAGATGTCTCCCAAGTCATGCAGGCTGGGAAACAATTTGTATAATATGTCACACTGATGCCTTTTGAGGTTTATACATATTTATGAAAGTTTCAGTCCCTTTTCTTTATCTATACGTTCACCCATGACTACACTTGGATTGGCTAGCTTTTCTAGGCTAACTTGTTAGTTTCACATTTATGCACATTCTTATTTACATTACTCAGTCTTCTTAACAACTTGCAGCTAGCACATTGCTGACACCCTATGTCTGCAAAAGTCCCCAGAACTCTCCAACTAGCTTGTACTGGTACACTGTAATACATATTTCCTAAATATCTATAGTTAACACCTCTATTACTATACCTGTTTTATAGTGTGAAAAAAGTGTCTCTCAGCAGTTACCTACTCACATATACCTGTCTTTTGATCTTTGTTTGGCTGAACTAAATATCTTAGGCTATGTCTACACCATTATTAAATACCAGCAGCTCGCCTGTGCCAGCTGACTTGGGCTTGAGGGGCTCAGGTTGCAGGACTACAAAATTGCAGTGTAGACATCTGGGATCACATTGAAGCACAGGCTCTGAGAGGGGTCCAGAGCTGTGAGTCAGGATGTCTACGTCTCCACAGCCTGTCCTCTGTGAGCCCAAGTCATCTACATGGGTCAGCGAAAGGGGACAGTGTTAATTGCAGTGTAGACATACTCTAACAGGCCTGTAGGCCCAGTATGTATATCTATATCACAATGTAAGCCTGGGGTTAGAATTCAAGTTAGCAGATCCTGGATTTGTTTATCTATGGATCAAGAATCTACATCTAGTTGTAACCCCAAATTAATAACTGTTTAACCCTGGGGCCAGCATCTATACTGTGTCATGCAGGCTTCAGTACAACCACCCATATCCCAAACTTTCTATACCCTCCCAAACTGTGCCTCTCTAGTCCTTTGTTCATGGTGCAATGTGGAAAATTTGACTATCCACAAACCTTAATCATCCAGACGGCAAATAAAGTGAGATGATTGGATTGTGGAATACTTTTGGCAGACTCCCAGAGCTCCAGTCCAGTTGAGTTACAGCTACATTGCAAAGCAGTAGTACTTGAACACTGAGTCCCAGCTAGAATAAGCTTCGGAGCTTCTACCTCCACTGCGTTCTGGGGCTCTGGATCCAAGCTTCAATTAGTATGATTTATGTATATATGGAAGAGGGGGTAGGCTTGAACATGGGTTCAAACCCTGAGCCTGCACTGCAGTGTAGATGTACCTAATTTACATTAATTAATATATCTCATTGTTATATCTTAAAAATACTCGATATCTTTTATCCTTAGCTACCAGTCTCCCAATCCCCTTGATGGGGTGATTAAATATAAGAACTCCATTGCACATGACTATTGTAGGGGCTGGTTGTTATTCCATATGGGGGCTTTTGTGACTACCATACTGTTTTAACTGGTTGTGGTGGTCGAATAGAAACATAGGGATGTTTTTAGCATAGCATAAATATTTATTTTGTGCATATTTTTCTGGGTTGTTTTTACTGTGGTTATAGCAGCTGCTGATTCATTTTGGATATTTCTTAAAACAAATTTGGTGGCGATTGGAAGGGGAATAGGTTGAATTAATGAAGGCTTGTTTTTTGCTATCTTTTGATGCTTCGGACTTAATTCATTAATTTTGTTATGCATACAACACAAAGCAATCAGGATTATAATAATCATAATATACTTTGAGCCACATATTAGTTCTCTAATCCATTTTTTATTTATAGGAGGATTGCTAACACTTCATGTGATTTATTTAATAGCTTATTTAATGTTTGTTCTGCATAGTTCATGTAAGTACCAATTTTAGTTAAATAAGAACTTTTAACAGCTGTTTGTGTTACAAATCCAGTGCTGGTATATGCACAAAGTGCTTTGTTTTACTAATTTTGATCATTTGGATTACTATGAATAATAGTTTCATTTTTAAAAACAGGTAGGGGAGAGGTTAATTTAAGCCCAGTAACCCTATTGTATTGTCTAACAACAGAAGTTTCAAGTTGTGATTGTACACCTTATTTCATCATAATAAAACTTTTTTTTGCCATATAATATTGCCTGTCTCCTTTATAGGTTACTTGTTCATAAGAGATTTCCATTTAATTTAGCTGCATAAGAGAGTATCATTAATTTATTTCCAAGCTAGTTCTTTGTTCGTACTCTTTCTTATTTATTTACTTACTGGCTTCATAATGTTGTCTCTGTCTAAACACATTACACCTTCACATTTAATGATCCCATTTTTAGATCAACATTTGGTTTGGAGGCTCTTATGTTTGTGTCCCACTATGGGAAGAACATTTATTTGTTCTTTGTATATATTTTCTTCCAGGTGAACTACCACATTGGCAAGAACATCTATATCTGGGTTGAACATGAGTAATGAGGCCGTGAATGGCACATATCAGGATTTAGATTTAGATTTTTGTAAATAACATGAGTTATGAATATAATGCAGTTTTATGGAGCCAGTATTCCTGATTGTATCTGATTAATTTTTTTTTACATGATTTAAACAATGAGCTATCTTTCTCCTATGTTTTTGACAACACTGTTATGTCTACACAGCACTTTTATTTCAAAATAACACTGGTTATTTCAAAATAAAAGAAATTTGGTCTACATGATGTTTTCTTATTTTGAAAGGATGGATCCCGTCCTTTCAAAATAAGAACTGTTGTTTCGAAACAGGTTAAACCCCGATTGTTTCAAAATGGCTGTTATTTTGAAATGATTATTTCAAAATAAGGTCATTTGGACATGTTGTTTTGAAACAACACCATTGTTTCGAAACAACTGTTTTGAAACAACATGTCCAAATGGCCTTATTTCGAAATAACCATTTTGAAATAACAGCCGTTTCATAAGCAGGCTTTCCCTTAATTCGAATTAACATTTTGTTAATTCAAATTAACTTATTTCGAAATAAGCATTTATTTTGAAATAACTCATTTTGAAATCCTTATTTAGAAATAATGATGTGTGTGTAGACATAGCCTTTGGGAAATACCAAATTATGTTATGCTTATTTTTTATTACTTGTTGGATCTTTTCTAATTCTAAAAATTATAGGCAGTTAGCAATGATGTCTGACAAGGACTGCATCACATACCAACCTTGGAATGGTTAAGTAGTCTGAGAAGGGGACTGATTAACTTGGAAGACTGTGTGTGTGGGAGAACCATGCATGGAAAGGCTGACTGGAGATGAAGCACAGCTGAAAAGGAATGGGAAGGGCTGGTATAAAGATAAGAAGTTGACAACACAAGGGGACTGAAGAGGAAGTGGGCTGCAATCAGTCCCTGGGAGGATGGTAGGAGAACCAGAAGGTAGAGCTGAGAAGCAGGAAGGTGTAGGAAGGAATCCAGCGGAAGAGCAACATTGCCTGAAAGTGACCAGGCAACCACTGATAGAGATAAGTTCCCTGGATGGGAACTGGAGTAGATGGTGGGCAGAGTTCCTCTAACAGCCATGGGAGGAGTGGTACTATCAGGGCAGTGAAAAGAAGACTGCCATTTTATATAGAGAGACTTTGGTACCGCAGAAGAAGATGACTATAGTGACCTGGCAGGAAGGCCGGGTCACAAAGGAGCATCTCAGGTTCCATGGAACAAGAGATACCATGAGGAAGGAGGAACTGACAGAAGGGGAAGCTGGACCTGTGAAGAGTTAAACCCCAGAGCAAACAGCTGGAGGCACCATAGCAGTGCCTGGACCTAGCAGTGACATAGTGTTTAATGCACATTTACCAAATGAAGAACAAATGATTTCCTTTTCACGCACTGATTTTTAAAATTATTATTATTATTAAATTTTTTTTAGCCAGTTAACTTTCATTTGAGCCTTATTTAATAATTGTGCTATTCAGGGTATGTTTTAACTTTTTCTTTTTGCTGAACCTTTTATTCCTTGTTGGCTTCTTTCTGTAACACTTAATTTATTTTTCATTTGATTCTTTCAATATATACACTATTTTTGGCTGAAATCATAGTGTGAAATAATCCTGATTTCCCATAATATCTACATACCAACACACCTTGCAATTCTTGCACAACCCATTTATGCAGTTATGCAATAATTCACATTTTCTTAATATGAGTATTATATTAGTTTTCCTTATGAGGTTATATACATGCTGTATTCAAGATGTAGACATACCATGGATTTACAAAGAAACAATATGATATTTTCTGTCTTATTAGCTATCTCCTTCCTAATGATTCCCAACATTTTGTTAGATTTTGACTGATGCTGCACATTGAGTGGATGTTTTCAAAGAACTATCAACAATGAAGCCAAGATCTCTTTCTTGAGTGAGAAGAGCTAACATAAACAGCATCATTGTGTATGTATAGCTGGGATTATGGTCTACCAATGTGCATTACACTACATTTATCAACATTGAATTCCATCTTTCATTTTGTTGTCCAGTCACCCAGTATTATAAGATACTTTTATAAGTCTTCACCAGCTAATTTGAACTTAAGTATCTTGAGCAGTTTTATATAACCTGCAAATGTTACCACCTCACTGTTAGCACATTTTCCAGATAATTTATGAATATGTCAGATAGCACTCATCTCAGTACATACCACCAAGGGACAACACTATTTACCTCTCCCCCTTCTGAAAACTGACCATTTATTCCTACCTTTGTTCTCTATCTTTTAACCAGTTACTGAGCCAGGATAGGACCTTCCCTCTTATTCCATGACTGCTTAAAGTAGGAGCCTTTGATGAAGGACATTGCCAAAGACTTCCTAAAAATCTAAGTATACTACATGTACTGGATCACCCTTGTCCACATGCTTGTAACCCTCAAAAACTTCCATTATATTTGTAAGACATCATTTCCCTTTACAAAAAAACTTTGCTTCTGCCACAACAAATTGAATTAATCTATTTGTTTGATAATTCTGTTCTTAGTTTTAATCAATTTGCCTGAACCTGAAGTTAGCCTTACAGTCCTGTAATTGCCAAGCTCTCTGCAGAAACCGTTTTAAAAAAATGGCATCACATTAGCTATCCTCTAGCCATGTCATACAAAAAGTTGCTTTAAATGATAAGTTATATAGCACAGTTAGTAGTTCTGCAATTTCACATTTGAGTTCCTTCAGAACTCGTGGGTAGATACCATCTTATCCAGGTGACTTATTACTCTTTAATTTATCAATGTGTTCCAAAACCACCTCTAATGACTCCTCAATCTAGGATTGTTCCTCAGGCTTCTCATCTCGAAAAAAAATGGCTCAGGGTTGGGAATCTCTTTAAGCATCCTCAGCCGTGAAGACCAAAGCAAGGACTTCATTTAGTTTCTCTGCAATAGCCTTGTCTTTGAGTGCTCCTTTAGCATCTGTATTGTTCAGTGGCCTCACTGGTTGTTTAGCAGGATTCCTGCTTCTGACATACCTAAAATTTTTTTGCTGTTACTTTTTGAATCTTTGTCTAGCTGTTTTTCAAATTCTTTTTTAGCCTTCCTGAAAATATTTTTATGCTCACTTGCAACAGTTTATGCTCGTTTCTATTTTCCTCAATTGAATTTGAGTTCTACCTCTTAAAAGATGCCTTTGTGCCTCTAACTGCTTCTTTTATCTTCTTGTTTAACCACAGTGGCACTTTTTTGGTCCTCTTACTATGTTTTTTTAATTTGGGTTATATATTTAAATTGAACCTCTATTATTAAATGCTGCCCATGTCAATTTGCTTTGATGCCTTTTCCTCCCACCATGGATGTTAAATTTTATTATGTTATGGTCACTGTTACTGAGAGCTTCAACTATATTCACCTCTTGGACCAGATTCTGTGCTCCACTTAGGTATAAATCAAGTATTGTATCTCCTCTTCACTGCTCCCTGTAAGGTACGCAAATGTGCATGCGTACACACAACTTTTCTGGCCCCAGCGCATGGCATTCTCCAGCAGTGGACAGGACCTGGGTTTGGCAGCTGAGATCCGAGCAGCTGGCCAATGAAGAGGCGCTGTCACCTCCCAAAGCCCTGCAGCCAGCGCTGTCTTGGAGCCTGAGCCTCTCGCAGCAGTGCAGGACTGGCTAAAGAAAGACAGAAAGACTGGCTGCAGTGAGAGGCTCAGGCTCAGAGACAGTGCTCACTGTGGGGATTTGGGAGGTGACAGCGCCTCTTCATTGGCCAGCCACTCAGATCTCAGCCAGCGACCTGAGCCTGCAGGGCATGTAAGACATGGGATCAGGTCATACAATAACAGCAAATCAGAGCAGTTGTTAAGATTCAAACACTGGAAAAGAGCAGGTAGAGATGGATGAATTCAAATTCCCTGTTGTAATGGGAAAAGAAGCCATAGTCACAGTTTTATCCTACTTTCATGCAATCAACTCTCCATATCAATTCTAATTTAGCTGTTTCTCTTTGAAATCTTGATGCCCCATTCACCATCAAGCCAGCTACTGCATCAAGGGCTCATTCACCTGCTCATCCACTAATGCGATTTATGCCACCATGTGGCAGAAATGGCCTCACACCTTATACATTGGGCAAACAGGACAAACTCTGTGCAAAAGAATAAATGGGCACAAAACTGACATCAGAAATCACAACACTCAAAAACCAGTTTCTGAGCATATTCACCTCTCTAATCACTCTATGGATGACTTGTTAATAACTTTGCTGTATCAAGTCAATGGGACTTCAAGACTTCAAAGAGTAAAAAAGCTGAATTAGAATTGATATGCAGATTTGATTGTGTGAAAGCAGGATTAAATTGTGACTATGGCTTCTTTTCCCATTACGACAGATGATTTGACTTCACCCTCCTCTACAAGCTGCTTCCCAGTGTTTGAATCTTAACAACTGCTCTGATTTACTGTTACAGTATGATCTGATCCCATGTCTTACACTCCCTTGCATCTACTTCCTTCCATTATGTAATTTCCTCCATTTTCAAAGCATCTGACAAAGTAGGATTTTCTCCCATGAAATCTCATGTGATAAATGAATCTGTTAGTCTTTAAGTGGCTCAGGACTCCTTGCTTCTTTTGCTGAACTATAATAACACAGCTGCCCTTTAGAACCATTTTGTACAGTACACAACTGTAGTTTGGTAAAAACTGACAATAATGCATAACTGTGGAGTTGGACTTACAAGTTACCATAAGGCAAAGTTTCTGCTCATGAACTAAAATTTTTGCTCATGACATCTCAATCCTTAGAGGGAACATTGCTTCTCTTGGGGTTTCAGGACTAGCTGTTCCAAGAAGCAGTCATTTAAAATATTAAAAACTTTATCTCTGCATCCCTTCCTGAGGTGACATGTACCTAGTCAATCTGGGATAATTGAAATCCCCCCATTATTATTGAGTTGCAGAAGCTGTACGACCTTTTAAGGGAAAAAGCCTTCAGCCTTTAGCTACTTTGGAAAAGAGATCCATTACTATAGCAAAAACAGTATGTCCTTTTTCTGTGGGTGGTAGTGGTCCTACACAATTAAATGGAGAGTTACTTGGATTCCTGATTTTTTTTTTTTTTTTTTTAAATCTGGAACTAAGTCTTTCTAAGTTCCCTTAATTGAAAAAGTTGGAGCACAAGCTGGCTCACAAATATTTGAGTCTATTTATCTCATGCCCCCTTTTTAGGTGATTGGTGCCCAAATAGAACCTAAAAAGAGAACAATTAAAATGTTAACGAAAAACACACCACAAAATTCCATTACATGTCACTCCTACTGATCCAATGTATTGTGAAAAATATATTGTGGAGAATGTGGGATTTTTGCAACAACTTCTAATTATCATTTGCTGAATTAATCACATATCAATCACAAGTTGATCCAAGGTGGAGCCTTTAAGACAGGGGTCTCAAACTCAAACAACCACAAGGGCCACATGAGGACTAGTACGGTAGCCCAAGGGCTGCACCACTGAAACCTTTCCATACTATGATATTGCAAATATTGCTAGTGATAGTGTCATTGCAGGCCACAAGAAATAACTTTAGGGGCCAAATGCAGCCCTTGGGCTGCAAGTTTGAAACCCCTGTTTTAAGATGAAGTCTTGGGTGCTTACTCTGCTACTCCTTTGCTGGGGTGATTATCCTGGTAGTTACACCTATGCTATATTACTTAGGTGGAGCCTCATTATTTAAATATATTTTCAATAATTAGATTATGTTTAATAGTGTATATATAAAGCAAAAACCAAATAATACATTGCTACGTTGTAATTGTGGAGCTATTAATACTATATTTATTTTGTGGTGGTTTCTTTTTAATGAAACTACAAATTTTAATCTGGGTTTTGCCAAACAGCTGGCCATATTGCTTAACAAACCCTGAATCAAATTAGCAACAGGACAACCTAAAAGTTTAATACATATATGGTTTACAATTACATTACTGATTCAGGCAAAACACCTACATTTATTGCTGACATTTGCAAGAGACCTGAACTACCACTATCCAAGCCAAAGAAGCAAGGAGTCCTGTGGCACGTATAGACTAACAAATTTGTTAGACTTTACATGCCACAGGACTCCTTACTTCTTTTGCTGAATTAGACTAACACAGCTGCCCCTTTGGAACTATCCAAGCCAAATAACCCTGATAAATACAGCGCTGACCAGCCTTAATGAAACTCAGCCCGAAGACCTGAGTTCAAAGAGAGATGAAGCATATTGTCCATGTGGGTGGTCTGGAACTAGAGCAGGAGTGAAGAAATGTACATGATCCCCTCAAACAGCCTTATTTATATCCCCCACCTGTTTTCTCTATGCTTGAGAGAGTAAAGGTATTGAGAGGAATGCAGCAGAAGACAAGATTTGGAAAGTTCCTTTTATTTCACATTTATTTATTTATTCATTCATTTATTAAACATACAGTTGTCGGCACCCATCCAGTGCTCTGGCTGCCTATCCCATCCATGAAAAATTACAACATAAACACAGCCAAAAGACTGCCCATAAATATATCGACCTCAATCTACACATTCTTTAACAACTTTAAAAAAGAGAGAGAAAATATGGCCTGTGTAGCATGCCTGGAACAAATCTGGGCTCTGGCAGCCCATGGAGCAGGAAATGAGTTCCTGGCAAACACTGTACAAATTACTTCCTTTAATTTATGTTGAGGGAGCTCCAGCTCAAGCACCTCTGTTGATTTCAGCTGTGGCTGCATATCATGTGGAAGAGCAGTGGTGTCTCAGGTATCAGGCCTCAACCTATTTTGTGCTTTATGGCATTTAAATGAACACCTTGAATTCCACCTTATAGGAAGCAGTGCAAATCATAGCACTGGTCTAATGTGCTCTCCCAATGTATAACTCTACTTAATAAGTTCCAAATGGGCAGCCATGTTAGTCTAGTAAAGCAAAAAAAAAAAAAAAAAAAAAAAGGAGTTCTGTAGCACTTAAAGACTAACAGATTGATTTATCGCATGAGCTTTTGTGGGAGAAAATGCTACTTCATCGGATGTTTTGAAGATGGGGGAATTTAAAGAATGGGAGGAAGTAAATGCAGGGAAGTGTAAGTCATGGGATCAAGTTACACAGTAATAGCAAATCAAAGCTGTTGTAGAGATTCAAACACTGGGCAACAGCATGTAGAGGACAATGAGGTCAAATCACCTGTTGTAACGAGAAGAAAATCTAGAGTCCCTATCTAGCCCTGAAGAAACACAGTAAAATTTGCAAAAGACCAGCTAAAAAAGAAAATGTATATCACCTGCTGTATCAATTATTTCCCCCCAAAATATACATGTACTTTAAGGAAATTTTCAAGTGCAGCTATAAATTTATATCAATGATTTGTTATGAATCTGTTTGTTTGATCACAGGCTGTAGAATTTTACTCAAGGAGGTTCTTTGTTAGTCATTACTGATAAATGACATCTTCAGTTATACATCTTTGGGTAATAGAGCTAATTTAGCTGAGTAAATAAGTACAGACTGACTGTCTGGCCTGAAGGAATATTTTCCCAGTGAGAAAACTGGTTTAAAACTTGACTCATCTTTGTTGTCTATTATGCCTCAAAGCTATGTACAGGGTTGGGTGCTTATTCAAATATGAACTTAGACAAGAAGGATCTGACAGTATCAGTGGCACATAGATTTACCAGACATATTGCTTCACTTCAAAAATTCAACAAATATGCAGAAAGGATGTATTTCTTTATCACAGTGGAATGTGAACTAGATGAAACATACTCTGGTACTTTGTAGATTGTTGTTCTCTCTTTTTACAAGTGTTTATCTATTTTAATAAAATCATTAGGCTGTGCTTACAAATAATTTCAGCTCTTATGTCCTTCAAATAGACAAAACCTGCCAGTGTATTTAGAGTTTTGAGATGATCATCAATTTTGCTTCTAGGAGGAAGATGAATGAAGCGGTTACTTCTGTCCAAAAATTCTTATTAGCTCAACATGTTAGTCTGAAATTGGATTGAAAGCATCTAGATAGCATGGACACCAGCAGTCCTTGCCCGTAGAAAGTTATTTTATAGGTGAAAGATTTTTGCAGTCAAGATAAATCAATTCACAGGCAAATTCTGTAAATAAATGTAAGGAACAACAAAAGGTAGCTGAAAGAGATAATTAAAGAAATAAGCGGCATTTTTGAGAATAAAGTTAGACATTAAGATATCTAAGAAAAACATTTTAATCTTAAAATAATAGGCTAGAGAGACTATGCCCTCTAAACTACATTTGAAGAAGGAACTGTGCGGTTTCCTGATTGCTTCTTTTTAACTTGTAGGTTATGTTTTAAACGTCTGGGCTTTTGGTTGCTTCTTCGTTTACTTACTGAGGCTGTTTTTAGGCTCTTGGTGGATGAATTAAAATGTTAGTACCTACTGGAAAACAGAAGGGATTTCCTAGCAAGGACATGTAAGAAAAACGAGATCATGTTGAGATCATATTAATTATTATATTTTTATTAATGAATTACTCATTATTTTCTCTGTTCTGAATAGATTATACCAGTGATTCACAGTTTCTGTTTAACACTGAGGCCCACGTGGACCACTTAAGTTAACTTCAATATCTGGAAAAAAATCTGGAACAAATTATTAAATACATTTATTCAAACCTGGAGTATAATAAGGTTATAAGTAATAGCCAACATGGAATTGTTAAGAACAAATCATTGCGAACCAATCTAATTTCCTTCCTTGACATGGCAACTGACTGAGTGCATAGGTGGCTAGTAGTATATGGGATATATCTGGACTGCAGTAAGGCTCTTGCATAATCTCAAATGACATTCTCATATAAATATGAGGAAAATATGGTTTAGGTGAAATTATTAAAAGTTGGTTGAATAACTGGCTGGAAGGCCACTCAAAGAGTAATTATGAATGGTTTACTGTTAGACTGCGAGGGCCTATCTAGTGAGTTTCTACAAAGGTACTTAGGTACAGTACTGGTCAATATTTTCATTAATGACTTGGATAATATGTGAACAGTATGCTTATAGAATTTGCAGATCACAATGAACTAAGAAAGTTGCAAGCACTGTGTATGGCAGGCTTAGCCTTGAGAAATACTTTGATAAAGTAGAGAATTGGTCTGAAATCAAACTAAAATAAGTAAAGAAAAGTGCAAAGTACTGCACTTCAGAAGAAATCAAATGCACAGATACAAAATGGGGAAGAACTGTCCAGGCAGTAATGCTGCTGAAAGGATTAGGAGTTAAAAAGTGTGATTCTGCCGGAAAAAAAAAAGTGTCATTTTGGCATCTATTAACAGGGCTGCCATCACTAAGATACAGGAGGTAATTGTTCTGTGTTACTCAGCATCAGTGAGGCTTCAGATGGAGTACTATATCCACCTATTGGCACCACACTTTGAGGAATATGTGGACAAACTGAAGAGAGTCTCAAAGAAAGCAACAAAAATAAGATATTCAGAAAACATATCAAGAAAGTTTGAAAGTATTGCGAATCCTTAGTCTAGAAAAGAGAAGGATGAAAGGTGACATTAAGTCTTCAAATATATAAAAGGTTGGTAAAGAAAAAGATGATAGGACATAGAGAATGACTGATCAGCTGAGTTAGGAGCAAGGGAAATTCAGATTAGATGTTAATGAAAACTTTTAACTATGAAGATGGTTGAGCACTGGGACATATTACCCAGGAAGGTTCTGGAATTCCCATCATTGGAAGTTTAAGAACAAGTTAGACAAAACACTTTTCAGGGATGGTTAACTCTTAAGTGCACTTAATCCTGGCATCAGTGCAAGAGGATGGACTAGATAACCTCTTAAGGTGTCTTCTTCTGCAACAATTCAATGTTTTGATAAACATCTCCCCTTCTACTCCTGACTCCACATCTATCCAACTGAAATTACAGTGCTTGCTCCATGAAAAAGTATTAAAAAAAAAAAGAGAGACAAGACAAAAATAAACAGTGATGGATGCAGTTTTTGCCATTCATTTTGTATCAAAGCTGTTTAATATCTTTTTGTGTCTGTACAGTTTGAGCCTCACTAGAGCTGTAAGATTTTACTTTTATTGGTAGTAAATGCAACTGGTTCACAATCTTTCAGTGGAACGCTAAACCAAAACATTTTAGTCTTTAGGACATTAAATTGTTCTCTGCCAGAGAACAGGAGAGACTGAAGCACTACCAATGACTGAGGTCTCTGTCAGGGAACTGATTAGGTAAGATATCACCAGATGATCCTAGTAGATAAACAATGCTCCAGAGGACAGCACTCTCCCTCTCCTCCTCCCCTCTCTACTTCAGAGTCCTTGATAATCTGACAGGGCAGAAATTCCTTCCTGAGCCCAGCCTGACACAAGGGGTCTCACTCCACAGAGGCCTAACCCAACTGTTCCATTTTGTCACGATGATGAAGGGGTGATGAGGTCAAACATGAGTGGGGCTGCAGCCCTGTGTGCTAGATTGAAACGTCACTCACATGAATTTGGCCTGGCTGCTGATCAACATGATGGGGGACAGCCAGGCCAAATCTTAGCTGTTCTGCAACCCCTGTGCTAGCTCACAATGTCTAGAACAGGGAACTGAGCCCAGAGCCATGGAACAGGAGCCACAGGAGCTGCTGCTGCTGCAGGATGAGTTTATAAAAATCACCGATATAAAGACAAATCATAACCAAATGGGAAAACCCCTGTATTGATGTCATTTCCCCCACTGTGACAAACATTCACCCCAATTACAGTCATTATGAAACACAGAGTGTCACAGATAGTTGGTCCCTGTGGCTAGACTAAGCCCCCACTGCCCTTGGTCTGGAACTGGTGAGGCCAATCTAGTTGACTAACAAGGGAAGGGCTACCCCGGGGCCTGTAGAAGGGCTGCTAGAAGGCACATGAAGGGTGAAGCAGGCTGAGCCATGGAGAGGAAAAAGCCACAGTGGAGTAAAGCTAGCTCTCCTAATGGGTTGCTAGAGCAAGGAGCCAGGATTCAGGGACGCAGCCCTCTGGCTGTTACTCCACCAGAAGAACAGAGCTGACTGCGGCTGGGAGGCTCCCAGGAGCTGGATTGCCAAAAAGCCCTGGATAGGGTGGCACTGGGGCCAAGGACTGAGTTAAGAATATTTTCTTTCTTTGATAAACTCTGTCTAAAGAAACAGCCCTTCTGGAAAAGGCTGTGGATGGGAGCTAATGTTCTATAGCTGAAGAGAAACAATGGCCCAGATGACAAGGAGCAACTAGCATTATGAAGGGAAATCCTTTTGTCCCCAAGACCCATGATGAAATAAAGAGATGAATAGAAGAATTAATAGTCACAGACTAGAAGGCGATATGGGACACTGTGACCATGCAGCCCTACCTCCACCCAAAAGCTGGATTAAAGCATATCTCAGAAAAAAATCTTTTCTTGAAGACTGCAAGCGATGAGGAGTCCATCACCATCCAGCTATATGTCGGTGCTTAATAACCCTCATTTCAAGGAAATATTTTTTTTTTAAAAGTCAGAATTTCCTTATAGAATGGAAATTGTGTTTTCTGACCAGCTCTAGTACTAAATCTCTTTTGCTTCTTGTAGCCCCCAAACTTATAGGCAGTGTTGCCAAGTCTTGTAGTTCTTTTATAAGTCTTGCACATTTTCTGGCTTCTTTTTTAAAGCCCCAGCTCCTGGAGTCATGTGACTGAGAAAATCTGAGCTTTCACTTTTTAAAGTTTCTAGCTGAGAGAGTTGTAAAGAAAATCTTGAAAACATGAGTATAACCTGAAGAATGAAAATATAATTGTGTTTTAAAATCTCATGGTCTTGTCATGATTTTTGGAGATATGACATGTTTTTGAATACTTAAGGCTGGCTAAATGTATGTGCCTTTGCCACTTGGTTTTGTCTTGTTGCATGTTTGAGATTCCTCCAGTTTGGTGTTGTCAAAAGGTTTGACCATGTGTAGTCGAAGATACATTAAAGAAAAACCCAACAAACAGAATTTTTAAGAGACTTCAGAACCTATGCTGCATTCCAAACAGACAAAGGCATACATTTGGACTTCTGGCAAATATATGAAGGGGTTCTCACTGACATTTGACATATGCACAGTTGTAATGCCCTATGATGGCCAGACCACTGCTTGTTTCAATTATATGGTGTTCACTATTGTAATGGAAGCTGTTCCAGGCACCATCTGGAAATACTCAGTGGACCACCACTGGGCAATAGCACATAGTTTCAAAACTTGGCTTAGATTATGACTATGATTGAAGTTAAATTTATGAGTTTGCAAATAATGGAGAGAGTGCTGATGTTAAACTAATTGCAGGTGTGTAGTCTAATTGAACTATAGAACATTAAGCACATGCACAAAGTGCAAAAGGTGGAGCAAAATAGAGAACACGACTGTATTGAAATGGCTGTTTGCTATTCATATAATTGCATATGTAAACTATATTTTGCCTGTGACAGAATATTCGCCTTAAGGAACTGCACTATTATTTATCCTACAGTTAGCATTTAAAGCCCAGAATTGTGCTCGGTGCTAAACAAGCCAGTAATGGGATTTACAATACAGATAGATATTCATGAGAAAGAGATGCGCAGTTACTTGCCTAAGGATACAATAGGGCAATAGTAGAACTGAGACTAAGCTCCATGTCTTTTGAAGCCCAGGCTAGCAACTGAGTTAAACCATGGTATCTATCTAGTAATCAAGAGTAATATAACATATCTGCAATATCCCTCTCATTTGCTTTGTTTCCACACATTTTATTTGTGTTAGAGATACTTACAGATAACAGAGGTAAATACACATGTTAAATACACAAATCCTAGAGCTGTCCAGGTTTTAAGTGTGATTTTTAAATACAGGTAATATCACAAGTATACCAATACTTGTTCATATTCTTTGGCATAAGAAGTATATGCACAGTTAGCTGCTGTAGTATGGTTCTCTATGAATAAGTCTTTTAGTTTGGTTGCAGATTTTATATAGGAAGAGCTGATGCCGAATTGTCTGACTCAGTTAATTATTACAGATGTTGCTAAATTGAAATGTGAATGAGACAACAACAAATTCTAGATCCAGTACAGTGTAATTTTTATTTTGAGATGCTTTTTAACATTCTCTAATAAACCAGTGCTGCAGCTGCCCCTCATGTAAAAGCAGAGGAAAGTGGCAGTTTTCTAGAAAAACCACTAGGTGTAGTTACAGAATAAGACTTCCATTACAGTGCAGGCTAAACTGATGTTTGTTTTCAGGAGAAATTTACCCTGGAATACCAGGAGAGGGAGTGGGTGTCAGCTTGTGGTTTTTAAATTATAATTCCAAACCTCTCAAAAGCTGCACTGACCCCGGGATTTGTAATGATGCTCAAAAGAAGCCAGCTGATTAAGTCTTCTACTTATTTATTATTCATTCTCTCAGTTTACCACATATTTTTAACAATCCCCTCTGTGCCATCATGCTGCGGACTAGCCTTTACTGAGCAACCACACCATTTCTGTGATGTCGCAACATAGAAGGGAGGAAGACTGAATGGAGGTCAGAAGGGGCAACATGTTTGAGATTTGTTTGGAAGCTCCCCAGGGCTGGGCTTCTGGGATTTTATGGGTAGCGGGAGGGACCCTTTGGGTGAAGTTGAAGTATTAAGAGGTAAATAATGGTACAATATCAATGTAATGAAGTTCCTTTTCTGAATGCAGAAGAGGCATTCATCAAATGGAAGAAGCTAATGCAAACTTTTGAAAACTTAAATCATCTAGATGGCCCATGAGGGAAGTTTGTACAGTTAGAAGGTTATAGCTCCTAAATCTTCAAGCAACGGGCCAGAGCCTTAACTTGTGTTAATTTAAGTGAGCTGTAGTATTTACACTAGTTGTGGATCTAGCACAATATGTCAGTTTGAGTGGAGCCAGCCTGGAAAAGAAAAATGGATCTTGGAAAAAAAGCATCCTGCTGTCTATGATCTGGACTAGATTAAAGGACTGTGGGTTAGCATCAGGGTCTTGTAAGTACTGGATACAAATAGTGCAAACTGCAGAATCTCCTCTTTCTCTCAGTGGAGGTACCCATTATGCACTATAACAGTTTACTTTACCATACACTGGAAGTTTTCATAAAGGGGTGGGGGTTACCCAGTGACATCCTTTTAGTATCTGAACATTAGCAGAAAAGAAAATCAATTGGATAATATTGTAAGGAGAGTAATTGGCCAAAGAAAACTATCTTAAAGAGAAGAGAATCAACCAGGAATGCAGGTTGAGTGGCATGTAAAAGAAATGAAGCCTCCAAAGCCACTCTTACTGAAGCAAATTGTTAGTTTGCAAAGATAAGCAGTAGATCCACAGGGTAATAAGGAAGGACCAGATCATAGAAAAGGAATCAAATCACAACCCAAACAAGTGCAATTAGGTACTAAAAGCCACACTGTGATCCCCTACTCATTCTAAGTAGCATAAATCGTTATTGTAAGTAGTACTTAACTCCATAGTCCCAGCATAATTCAAAATTAAAAGTTTCACAATTTTACCTTAAAGAGATCATATTTCTAGGGAATGATGACACCTTGTATAGAAACACTCAAGACAGAATTAAAACAACACAAATGAATAAAATAAACTCTTGTAGGACATACAGCAAACCAGAGAAAAGAGTAAGCACATTTTGATAAGACAAAGAAAAATATCTCTGCTGTAGACTAATATGTTTGAATGGTTTGAGCAGTAGTAGTTCAGCAGTAGATTCAGGAAATGGAAACTACTCCTCAAACCATAAATTAGAACTACCCAGTACATACCGTGGACCCATGGATGGCACCTCTTCATTAAAAAAAAAAGGCAAAACATCAGCAATGCCAACAATGTTTCAGGAAGAACTTCATTTTTTAAATGAAGATCATTTACCAACAGAACTTTGTGTGTGTGTAATATGAAATTATATATCTTTATATTAAATGAAAAAAAATGAAATTCTTCCTGAAACATTGTTGCCATTGCTGACATTTCACCTTATGAAAATGTTGTGCATCTTGTCATTATTTTTTAAATAAAAATGGTACCCAAAATGTTCATTTACCAAAATTCTTGTTTTTGATACATGAATACTATTCGTAGCCCTTTCAAAAATATTTTCAAAGAAACATAAAGAAAAAATCAACAAATCCTAAAACAAAAGGAAAAAAGTCCATACTGAACTTGCTAAATTAAATCTGTGATGTTTTAACCAAATTAGACTTTCTGATCTCCTCTAATGGGGGCTACCTGCACAAGTAAAGTCGTGCACATGACAAGCCTACAGCTCTGTAGATTGGGTCCTGTGATAGGGTTCTTTGAGGTGAACCCCTGGTCAGCCCACAGTCACACTAGCATAGCTAACAGAGGGCAGCAGAGCTGGTAGCTGGGCTAAGGGTGGTAACCTGAGTGGAGGCAGCTGGGCCATCACACAGGCTCCCAGAAGACTAATCAGACCATGAGCTGCAGCTGGTATAGAAGCCTTATAAACCAGACCAGAGGGGTTTGGGAGTACAGAGGGGGAAAAAGAGGGGGGTAAAGGTTGCTTGGAGATTGCAAGGACTTGTTCAGGCAGGACATTGTAGGATGTTGGGTATTTAAAGGAACAAGTTACTAAACCAGAGGTGACTACAAAGTTGTGGTTCATAGCATCTGTTGTAGGTTCAGAGGGGGATGGGAGCCCTTGGTGGAGCTCTTGTTCCCAAGGCTAATGTTTCAAACAGGAGCTCATCTTCTTCCATGTTTGCACAGTCCTTGCCTTCTTTGGGTTGCTGTAGAAGCATAATAGTAGCAGAAACATCAAGTTAGAGATAATGAACAAGATAACTGGAGAAAAATCAGTCTTCAGAAGAGGTTCTGGGAAAGTGAATGAAAACTTAGATGTGCTGAATAAAAACATCAGCAATCACAATCATTTGTACTGGATATGACAATGTCTCAGCCGAAATCAGGGCCCCATGGTCCTGGGCATTATACCAATGCACTGTGAAAGACAGTCTCTATCCTGAGAACGGAGAGTACAAATAGACAAGAGAGGGGAGGGCAAGAGGTAAAGTGACCTTACTGTGGTCAGAAAGGAGTTCAGTGGCTGAAGCAAGGCTAGGACCATGTGCTTAATTACAGTGTTATGACATCCAATAGACTGTACTGCCTTCCCTGCATAGGGAGAAAACTGCATCCAGCACAGATAAAGAATAAATTTAATTCCTGGTTAAATAACTGATACAAAACAAGCAAAAAACCCTCACAAATTCATGGTAATTTGTTGTTGCTTCTAACCTATTCATAAACCTCATCTTCAGTGTGACTTTCTAAACCCATATGGTAAACAGGGCAATTCAACTAATCTTTTCATTTCACTAATGCAATTTCAGAGTATTGCTCAGTGTGTGCCAGGAAAAAGCCCTGATGCTGCTGACAGTTTGTCAAACATTCTTATTTCTTATCCACTATTCATAGTGAAAAGCTGCCAAAGGGAAATGTTATGCATGGCCCTTACTGTCCAGGAACTCTCATTACCTGAGCTGGCCATAGCAACTGTGTCAGGATGTTACCACACAGATATTGTCTGTGATGTGGACTTGCAAAAGGTGAGATCTCATTTTGTGGAGTAAAGTTTGCACAACTGGGCCCAAAAGGAGAAAATTATCATTTCTGCCGAGGCCAACAGGGAAAAGGAAAAAAAGACAGGGCTCAGCCTAGGAACTTCTGCAGAAAATAATGTCAAAAGAGCCAGAGATGAGCTGGTTTGTAGCCTTGGCTTTTGAGAAAAAACTTTCCTGACACTAAGGCTCAAATCCTTTCTCAGCTCCTGCATTAAACCCTAGTGGCCTGGCTAAGCTCAAGGGGGTGCACTGAGGTAAGGAACGGATCAGAAACCTCTCCTCAGGTGATGGAGGAGCAGCTGCAAAACTGCTTTCTGGGTATTACTGAGGCCTAAGGATCCATCAATCAGTTAACCAGCCCATCTCCACTCTTACCGCTACACAAAAAGAGTCATGTGGAGGTGCTTAAATCCTGTGCCCCCACTGTAGAGGAACCACTGCATTTCTGCTGTGGTTTAGACCCTGCCTGGCCATAGAGGAAGAGTCAAGCTTTGTGCCTAAGGAAGGTGATTCTAGAGAACGCAGGAGGAACTGCTGCATTGTGTTATGTGCCATTCTGTCATCAGTATGTGGCCTGGCTCAGCCAAAAAGCAGGAGTGTGATGTGCCTTTAGCTTTATTCTCACACATGGATGCAGCATCCCTCTAAATGCTGTAACCCCTGCCTATTCACACTCCTCCAAGAACTAGGTGTACACTTGGGTACTAACTGGTGCCTCTGTGGCTACACTGAGTGTTTTTAGCACACCTGTTCAGTCAAAGCTAGCACACGGATGGCTAACTAACCTGGCAATTATACTTCCAGCAGCGGTGGAGACATGCCCCATGTGCATCACCATCACCTTGACATATTTTACAAACAAACATATCCATTCTGCTCTCTCCTTTATGGTGCTGCAGGCTTCTATCCTGGGAGTTTGACTTCAGAGGTTGATGTTAAATGGATTTGCGTATGTATTTCAGAGGTCAGTCAGGCTGAAAAGAACGACTTGTTGTTTTCTAAAATTTCCCAGTGCCATTCTTAGGGGATGAGTCCAGGCTCCCTTTAAGAAGAATGAAATACATGAGCATCTATAGCTAACTGTCATTTATGAAACAGGATTGAAATCCTCCTCCTTGTCCCAAATCCATATAATATTGAATGTTAACATTTGCCTTTGGATCTTTGCTTTAGCAGATGCAGTTATGTATATGAAAGTACACCTGTCCAGCTATCTGTCTCCTTAAAGGCTTCTCACAGAAGGAAGCTGCTGCTTGTCAAACATTTTTACCCAAATGCTGGAAAAACTGTTTCACCTGGATTGGCTTCTCCTGAGCTGCTGTCAGGATGGAAGAAAATGTCTTACTGACACATGACCAAAATGTGAATTCTTCCAAGTTTGCTAGTCCCAAGATGGAAGACATGCAGATCAAGTGGGCTCTCATCTTCCACTTATTAGTGCTCGGTGCACATGTGGATAGAATATTCAACAGAAAAAGATTTTTTTTAGGTTTCTGTGACAACACAAAAACTGTCAATTTTAAAAGGGATAGCCGTGTTAGTCTAGTCCAGTGAAAAAACAACAAGGAGTTGTCTTCGAAGCATCTGAGGAAGTGGGATCTTCTCCCACAAAAGCTAACACAAAAACTGGTCACTCTCACCAATAGATATTGGTCTAAAAAAAGATATGACCTCACCTACCTTATACCTCTAATATCTTGGGTCCAACATGACTACAACAACACTGCACACAAGCTGTACTTATCTCCATTAATATTTGTTTAAAGTTCTGACTTCTGCCTTTTCTGTGGGAAGAGCTGTGGCTATGTCATGTACTTTGAATCAGCCGAAGCAATAGCTGCTCCTATGATGCAGTAGGCAACAAAGTTAGAAACAACTAAACCTGCATTTTTAATGTGAAATTTAATCCAGCTCCTTAGTTTATTTGATTTGACCTGCTTGCATTAACCTGTCACTTTCAAGAAAAGTGTGCATTTCAGTCTTTCTATCCTTAGACTGATCATTAGACATTTAAGTTCCCACAGCAGACCCACTGGAAGTGGAGGAAAGGGTGTCCGATAATGGAATGAATTTCAGGTATTACTTCATTTAGAATGCAGAGGAGCACCCTTTTCTATTTGAGGCTCCACCAGTGCTGCTAATGTTGCCATTTAGGGTAGGTTGAGTAGAGTTTATCTGAACCTGTACTCCTTAGAGTCCTGATAAATTTAAGTGCTGATTAGAGTGCTGCAGAAGTAAAGTTACATATTCAGTGCCAGGCCAAAATAAGATCCTGGTAAGTGGTGCCATTTAAAACATAAACCATGCCAGTTGCAATAAGGAACATTTTAGTTCAAGATTTTCTATGGCATATTTATTTAAATGACAGAACAGCTGACAGAATGTGACAGCTGAGGATTTTTCTGGTATTTTACTCTTCTGTATTAGTGTTATTAAATCTTGATTGTCAGGTCTTATGGGCTGCTAACATCTTGGGGAAATGGAAATTGAGCAAAATGGAGAGAGACAGACTTTTTTTTGAAGAGTCCACTAGTTTCAGGTGCCTCCATTTTCAGGTATGCATTCTGAAATATGTAGAACCTGCTTTTCAGAAGCCTGGATCATCAGCTGGTCAAGCTGAGTGAAATTGGAATTGAATATTCAGGACTTCCTGAGTTCAGGCCAACATCTGAACCAACAAAAGTTGCAGACACTTTTGAACTCAGGCCTTAAACTTTACCTCATCTTTGAAAGACCTAAGTGGGAAAAAGGAGTAAGGAAAATTAAAGTGATTTCTGCAATGGTTCAGTTGCTCACTATTCAGGAATGTGCCTACTTAGAAGCCTCTGAAAGCAAAGGAAAATGGGAATGGCTACCAGAGAGGCAGCCATGAAATGGTATAGATACACAAGAATCAGCACACACAAACATCATTTGGTGACAGCCAAAATAAAACTGGGATGATGAGTCACTTATGATGTCAAAGTTGTGAGCCTGTGCAATGGAGAGGAGAATGGAGCTCTCCATAATGGTCAAGAATAAAGGGAGAGCACAAGGATTAGGAGGAAAGATATTAAATAAAGTTGATGCTAAGTTGAGTGTGAGATGGTGACACACCATGCAGGAAGAGGAGTCTGAGACGCAACTGGATATTTAAGATAGTGCTGCGTCCAGAGAAATATAGGAGAATCCTCTGTGTAGAGATGGCGTGTGAAACTGTGTGAGCTCAAGCAGGGGGAAAGATTAGACAGTTATAAAAGGAGAAAACTGAAGGCAGAAATCAGGTGAGACACTGGGAGAAAGTAGAAGAGGCCAGAGGAAAAATTGCTAGTTGATTCTTCCTGTCATGATGTCCATTGAGGCTTCCATACTGTGCATGTATAACCCATGCCTATGTGATATGGCACACTTCTCCTCCTCTAGTGATACCTAGACCAGCTAAGATCCAAAGGGGCAGCCATGTTAGTCTAGTGCAGTAAAACAAACAAACAAGGAGTCCTGTGGCACTTGAAGACTAACAAATAAATATATTTGTCAGTCTTTAAATGCCACAGGACTCCTTCTTTGTTTGTTTTACTAGACCAGCTAGATATTGATGAGCCTGCTATAGCCCTGGCTAACTGAGTTGTGTCTTTTAGCTCATGAGGAAGAGGTTTATGCATTAAGGTGGAGGGGTGCCAGATCTTATCCTTGTCACCCCCCAGCTGGGGCCTTGTCAGTATTACACAGACATCAAGCATAATTTTCAGGGGATAGGTCTTGTTAGCCATCTTAATGTTATAATGTACAAAAAATCACCTACATCGTTTATTAAAATTATTATAATTAGTTATGTGGACAAGTACTGTCCACAGTGTGCTAGGCACTGTCCACTAACATAAGATGACATATTCGTTACCTTGAAAGGTTTACCATAAAATCTGAAAAAACATACAGTTGTCCTTCTCTCTAGGCAGCATCAATTAGCAAGGTTCTTGTAGGTGTCATGGAAAAAATAAATGGATTTACTGAAGAGAACAGAAGGATGCTACAGACTAACTGAGGGAAGCTATTCTAAGCATGAGACAAGAATATAACATGAAGACAGAAGTGAAAGAGGAAGGGAAACTATGCAAGAAAGACTGAAATTTCTCCAGCAGTTGTACACAACAATGGAACTAATTGAGCCTTTTGTTGTATCATGCTATGCTTTATTTGACTTGTTACCCAGGTTATCGCAACCCAGTAACTTTTAGTCTCTGTGAGATGGAATCAGGATATAAACTAAAGGAAACAGTACCTCTGCCTGCTGTATGGCTGACATAGACAAGTCAAAACCAAGTACTCTTAACTTAAAGCTTAACGCAATGGTCTCCAGCAATTTCCATCAGAATGCTTTTACCAAAATTCCACTTATTAGTCTAAATTACATACAAATAGGTGGCTAGTGTACCACAAAACTTAATAGTTCTCCCCACAAGTTTAAGATATTTTTCAGTTAAATCAGTCACAGTTTTCCAAATGGCCAATCCTTCCATCTGTACCTGGAAATCCTTCCATATGTGTCCATGAAGCAATATGCCTGACTTGCTACCTCCCTTTTATACCTCAAAAGTTGCAGAGATGTGTCAATCAAAAGTATATTACATACTTGACCAAACAAATCAATCACTGGGCAAAAGCAAGAGTTACAGAGACATTGCTAAAAAATAAAATACTGTTGAACAAGCAGACTTAAGCTTTTAGCCTGATAGCTAAACTTCCCCATACCAACAATTCTAAAATATATCCAGACTTACCATCTTTCACAGACATCTCTCCCACCATATTCAAAGAGAGAAATGCATAGAGCCAGGATTGCATCACATTTTCACTGTCTAATACCCACACTCCAACCCCCAGTCTGTTGAGTTATGCTAAGTTTCTGCAAAGGCCTGAAAATGGCTGAAAGCAACAAGCAAAATAATTGGCAGTGGCTTGGACACCTAGCTGGTTTCTCAAATGCCCCTGCACAGACTCAGTAGTGTAGGTTTTATTCAAAAAAAGTGATGCCTTCTTATGAATGGAACACACTACTTATTTTGGTCCACAGAGTATTTTGATTCTAAGCTCCTCAGGCTAGGGACTGTGTCTTACTATGTGGTTACATAGTGCCTAGTGCAACAGGGCCTTAATCATGCTTGGAACCTCTAGCTGCTACCCAAATATACAAGCAATAAACAAAGTGTTTTACTACCCAACTGATCCAAGAAGAATCTCAAATTAAAGGAAAATGTTATGTCTCCTCACATCACACCCCTTCAGAGAGTCTTCTTTTCCTGTTCAGTCCAGGGGCTAATTAAAAGGCATTCATATTCACAATGTCATGCCCCTCTGAAACAAACAGCATCATGGATTTACTCATTTTCTTTCTGTGGATTAGATCCAAGGGCTGGGCACACAATCACCTGAGTCAGGGTGAAATTGGATAGATTATATTTGAAAACAGCCCTCCAGCACTGTAACTTTATTTAAAATAATCCATATTTTTAAGGAAACAGAATGTGGCAAAGCCCAAAATGTCACACTAAAGGCAGGTTAGGGGAAGGTTTTATTATGAAATGTTGTTAAAAATTCATACATTTTCACAATGTTAGGAGCTTGCCTAATCTGAAAAGGCACATCTAAACAGTACTAATCCCTCTGGGGATGAGCAATCCAGAGGCTGACAGAACATCGTGTGCTCATCAGGAGACATAAGAATCTAGTTAGGACTTTCTTTAGCATTTATTGAAGCAGCATAGCTAAATTAAGCTGTATCATGCATTTTTCAGTTGTGTCCTGCTTGTATCTGATGTTTCCTCTGAACTGATTGAGATAAACGTGCTCTAGAGCAGAAAGGGTGGAGAAAATTTCAAAAGCTTTCTGGTTTGGTTCAGACAAGCCAAGAAAAGTTTTGCTGGTTATCTGAACCTTAACTGAATTCTAAGGTTCATGCTTATTTAATTCTCATAATGCTCCTTCCTTTCCTAGTCATGCCTCTGTGACCCTTTTTGTTTCCTTCAATCACTAACATACCATCCCACATCTACTTGTGATCCCTGTCATCCTTCTCACCAACTTCAAGTTTTGATCTGCTTTTTTCCTTCAACAATGATGCATTTTCACTGCTACTTTTTACAGAGGTGCTTAGTAGGGTGCATGGCACATGAAAGTTAAACTCCAAATTCTCCTAGAAGCCGAATATTAGTTGTTCTATGATTTATCCAATTCTCTTTTTTTAAGCTTGGGATAAAAAAACATTTTTCTTACAATACGCCTGATGCTCAAGTCTAATGGCCTTAGGTGGGTTTCAATGTACTCATGCTGGGGCATGTTTGTTTTCTTGGACGTACTTCTGTTTCCATGGGTACATCTACACTGTATCCTTAGGTCTACACTCAGAAGGGTAAGTCGATAAAGACTGCTGCGGCCACACTGGACTTTTATTACGTCAACCTAAGTGCTTCCTTAAGTCAACTTAATGCTTAAGTCAACCTTATTAAGTCAACTTAAGCCAACGTAGTTGGGGAAAGCACTTAAGTTGACCTAATTGGCCTCCAGGGACACTTCTCTGGTGCCGTATGGGACAGCTATCCACAATGCACCACTCCTCCATTGACCTAGCACCTGCCAGTGTGGACGCAGGCAGTCGACAGGCGTTTCCAATGTGGAGTCTCTAAGTTGACTTAACAGATCTTCCAGTGTAGACATACCACAAGTGTTTTAACAGAGAAGCTGTCCTTTTATATAAAGAATATGTAACAGAAGTGTGTGCCTGTAAGCAAGTTCAAAGGAAGAAAAAATGTATTGCATGCATATGGGTCAAAAGCTGAGGCAAGTTTGCCCTTCTCTCTTTGACTTGGGGGAGCAAAATTCCTCTATACTTATCCTTCTTTGCTGGGCCCCCACTTGTTTCAATCTACATTAACCAGTGTATATGGACCAATATAGGGATGATCTCGTGGTGACATTGCCGATAGTTATCCTACAAATACCCTAGCAATCACCAGGCATGCAATTGAGCAGCTCATCATTTTTTTTTTATTTTCTTATCATTCCCTGACATACTGACACTGAAAGGCAGTTGTAGAGGAAAAACTTCAATGGATCAGTAATTTTGCAAGAGTACACTGCCAAGTTGGCAAGATTGTAAGCCTATTTGAAAATACACCCTGTACTCACAGACCCAACTTAGGGCTCAAGATAACAGCTCTGGGTTAAAAACAGAGCTGTCAAGTTATTCACTGTGAATACATTATTTGACAAATTAACTTATTTTTCTGTGTGGGAGGTGTTCTCAAACCATGCCTGATTTCTACCAAACTATCTGTTCTTTGTATGTATTTGCCAAATAACTTTTGCAACAAATATCAATCTGAATGGTCTGAACTGTTCACTCTGATTAGCCACCTAAGTAACATAGAATAGTGTCTAAGTCACCTAAGTCACCTAAGATAGTAACAGATGGGTGTTTATTGATGAATAACCATAGTACACTGACACTTATTTGGAAACTGAATTTTTGCATAGTCCTTTTCTACACCAGAAAATGTTTGCTGGCATAGCTATACCTGTATAATCATACCATCCAGCCCTCCTTGTGTAGAGTTACCCTATAAAGGGAATGGAGTGCTGTTGCTGGTACATTTATACCAGTTCACTGTATAACAGTTTATACTTTGTACCTGTTCCCTATAGCACAAAAACCATGATTCTTCCAGTGAAATTGTGTCTATCCTAGGGTATTTGCTGGTACAAAAATGTTTTTTTAAAAGACCAACCTCTCAAGAAGTGGAATCTTGGACTGATGACTAGAGAATAGTATAAAGATACTGCTCAAGCATGCTGTAGTGAAAGCAAGAAGACCAAATCACAATGGGATTTGCAGAAAGCAAGAGATATAAAGGGCAACAAGAGGGTTTACACAGGTGTATTAGCAGCAAGAAGAAGGTCAGGGAAAGTGTGGGCTTCATACAGAATGGGGGAGGCAACCTAGGCTGTGTTCACACAGCACTCTTATTTCGAAACAACAGAGGTTGTTTCAAAATAAGAATTCTGCTGTTCACACGACGCACATTTGTTTAGAAACAAGGTGCTGCGCTGAACCCTGCTGGTGCCTGCAGCCCCCTCTGGAAGCGAAATAGCATGTTCACACTGTGAACATGCTATTTCGTTTCCTGCCTTTTCCCTTATTTCAAAATAACTTTTTTGTTAATTTGGACTAAATTATTTCGAAATAAGGCATTATTTCGATACAAGTTTGTTTTGACACAACTTGTATCAAAATAATCCCTGTGTGTGAACACAGCCCTAATGACAACTGAAGTACTAATTTTTTTTTTTGCCTTTGTCTTCAGAGACAACGTCAGCTCCCAGACTGCTACACTGGGCAGCACAGAATGAGGAGGATGTGTGCAGTCCTCAGTGCTGAATAACAGGTTTAGGGATATTTAGAAAGACAGACATGCACAAGACCAAGGGGCCAGAAGCAGTGCAGCCAAGTGTACTAAGGGAGTTGGTTGACATGATTTCAGAACCATTGGTCATTGTCTTTGAAAATTCATGGCAATTGCGGGAAGTAGCAGATGACTGGAAAAAAGCAAATATAGTTCCCCTCTTCTAAAAAAGAAGGAGGAAACAGGGAATTACAATCCAGTCAGCCTCAACTCAGTTCTTGGCAAACTCATGGAGCAGGTTCTTAAGGAATCTACTTTTTGGCACTTGGAAGAGAGGAAGGTGATCAGGAACAGTCAGCATGGATTAACCAAGAGCAGGTAATGGCTAACCACCCTGATTGCCTTCTGTAATGAGAACAATGGCTCTATGGATATGGGCAGAGCAGTGGACATGATATAGCTTGACTTTAGCAAAGCTTTGATACAGTCTCTAACAGTATTCTTATTAGCAAATTAAAGAAGTATGGGTTGGATGAATGAACTGTAAGATGGATAGAAAGCTGGCTAGACTATGAGGGTTAGTGGGTGGTGATCAATGATTTGATGGCCAGTGGATAGTGATCAAAGTTTTGAGGGCTAGTTTGCAGCCTGTATCAGTGGAGTGCCTCAGGGGTCAGTGCTGGGCCAGTTTTGTTCAACATCTTCATTTATGATCTGGAGGATGGGGTAGATTACACCCTCAGCAGTTTTGCAGATGACACTAAACTGGGTGAGTGGTAGATATGCTGGAAGGAACAGCTAGGGTACAGAGTGACCTAAAGTAATTGGAGGATTGAGCCAAAAATATCTGAGATTCAGCTAGGCAAAGTGCAAAGTTCTGCACTTAGGACAGAAGAATCCTCTGCACTGCAAAAGAGTGAGAACCAACTAGTTATTTAGCAGTTCTGCAGAAAAGGACTTGGGGGTTTTGGTGGACAAGAAACTGGATACAAGTCACCAGCATTCACTTATTGTCAAGAGCTAACTACATATTGAGATGGATTAACAGGAATATTGCCAGCAGATCAAAGGAAAGTGATTATTCCCTAGTATGTGGCATTGTTGAGGCCAAATTTGGAGTATTATATCTAGTTTTATGCCCCCCCCCAACAACAGAAAGGATATGGACAAATTGGAGCGTCTGGAGAAGGGCAACAAAAATGAGTAGGGGGCTGGAACACATGACTTATGAGAAGAAGTTGAGGGAACCAAGCTTATTTAGTCTGCAGAATAAAAGAATGAGGAGGGATTTGATAACAGCCTTTAAGCCTTTAAATAACTGAAATGGGGCCCCAAGGAAGATGGAGCTCGACTGTTCTCAGTGATAGTATATGACAGAACTAGAAGCGAGAATCTCAAATTACCATGTGGCAGGTCTATCTTAGATATTATGAAAACCTTTTTCACTAGCAGGGTGATGAAGCACTGGAATGGGTTACTTAGGGAGGTGGCAGAATCTCCATTCTCAGGTGTTTTTATGTTGTCACTTGACGAAGTCCTGGCTGAAGTGATTTAGCTGGGGTTGGTCCTGCTTTGAGCAGCGACTTGAACAAAACGACCTCTTGAAGTCCCTTCCAATCCTAATCTTATGAGATTCTCTATCTAGTGATATTACTATGGCAACTACACTAGTGTAACCAAATCTTATTTAGACACATGTCCCCCAATATCTATCTGCACTCTTTGGATCAGCCCTAGCAGAAGACATCAGTAATGATTACCTGGGCAGGGCAGAGTAGTCCCTAGAGAAATACTGAATGTGGTGCAATTTACAGCAGACCATAAGCTGCTCTAAGTCACACGAGTACCATTTTGACCACTGGTTGAGCTGAAGGGTAAGAGGAAACATCAAAATGGCTCATTGCCACTTTTACCTTCTCCAGTCTGCGCTAAATGTGAATATGATGCAGTTCACAATAGAGTCCCTATGTATTTTGGTTCATATCTGTATTAAACTAAAGAAAATTTGAAGATTATAACATTTAGAAACTAAACCTCTTGTCTGGGTAAGGATTTTCTATACTGCCCATCAGTGGATGTCTAAGAGCCTTGCAGGTAAATTAGATCTCCATTGTGAGGCTCCTCATAGATTTCATGGATCCTTCTGCTTTTCCCCTTTCCCTGGCTATGAGAAGTTTTGTTTAGGAGATAATATAGATATTATTCCCTTTTCTTCTCTCCTTACTCTGTTGATTTAAAGTACTTTTGATGCTTCTCAGTCCTATGGTTTCACTTAATCTTTTCTTTCCATCAGTAGGTCTTGGTGTAGGAATCAAACCCATTGTGAAACGTTTTTATGGAGCATGCAGTTCTTCATACTTTGCCTCAGCTATTTTAAACAAGACCCAATGACTCTGTCCAGAAATGCACACACATACACATGGAAGAGTTAGCTAAAAACCCATTTGTTTCATCGAAGTCCTGAGTCCTCATAGCTGGTTAGGCACCCGCTTCTCATCGATTCCTCTGGAAGCTAGAAACCCGAGTACTCCTGAGAATCTGAAACTAAGGTGTTTTCTGTTCTTTGGTCTGGTGAGGTCTTGGTCTTTGTTTTGTTATAAATATCTAACCCTCTTGAAGTATGTAAGGTTTCTGCTTCTCTTTCAATACCAAAGTCACTGAACAAATTAGTTAAATTAATGGTCACTGTAGCAAATAACCTAAACCATACAGGTGAAATGTGTAGTCCTCACTTTCATACATGTCTACTCCTTATTCAATAATTAACATAGCCTCAAGATTTCAAATTATTTACCAGCTGTATGACTAACAGGATGTGGAGCTGCAATATACTCCTATGAATGTTTCATTACTTCCTTTCCAGTACACTCAGAGAAATGATATTTCAAAATTTTAATCCTTATCAGGCTGGTAGGGAGCCAGGAGCAGAGCTGAAACTTTGCTTAAATTTTAAATATAAGATTTTTAGTTTTCATTCTCCATTCCTTTGCAAGAGGAAACAAAAACTTTTCTTAACATCCTTGAGGAATGAAATAGGCACCAATCATATGCTGATTTCCACATATCAGTAGCACTATTCATTTTGGTTAGCTTATTGTGCTATTAAAGGAAGAGCATAGTTTTGAAATGTTAAATATTAAATACAATATTCTTTACGATATGTGCCCAGAGGTACACGTTGATTTTGATTTATGATATTTTAACTCATAAGCTGAGTTTAGGCAGAGTAGTGTGCAGTAAACGAAGAATATTATTAGGAAAGCAAAAGCTAAGGAAATAAGAGAAGGAATTTCTACAATGCTCAGTTTAGTCATTTGACTAAAAGGATTAAAATCCTTCCTTCAGACTGCGTCAGAAAGTTCCATGGTTGTTTGGCTTATATCATCCTAAAGAAATGTGGATATTAGTCCACTCCAGAGTTTCCCTTCCCTGTGTTCAGCCTTCCGAACAGCACTGTAGTTCCCCTGCGTCAGCAGGCCTGGCCATCACAGCCCTCCCTTGGCACATTTCCCATGACGTTTCATTCTTGTAACACCACTTCACTGCCATCACAGTTCCCCCATCCAGCTGGCTTTGGGCATCCTGTGCCTCTTCCAGTAAGATCCTGGATTCCACAGCACACACACACATATACCGGGCTGGATCCGTGCTCCCAGAACTACAACTTCCTACGGGGGTCAGCAGCCTTTGCTGACCCCTGTGCCAGTCCTTCCTCCCCAACCCTCAGCTGGTGCCGTTGGCCCCCTCTGCTGAAAAAAAAAATGTGGCAGCTGCCTGAAAATTCAGCAGCAGTCACAGCTGGAGTGGAAGGGCTTCCCAGGCATGCCACAGAAAGAAGTTGCCCAGAGCAGCTCATCTTGGCAGTGTGCCCAGGCACTGGAGTCCCCAGGCACGCCATGAAAAGAAGTGGCTCCTTTCAGGTGTTCCCAGGCATGCTGCAGAAAGAAGCTGCCCTGAGTGGCTCCTTTGAAGAGCATAGCACTACAGAGAGGAGCCACTCTGGGCAGTTTTTTTCTGTGTCACATGGAGGCATAGGAATGTGGGGACCCCCTGTGTCTCAGCTGCACCTGAAAGGAAGCCACCTGGAGTGGCTTTGAGTGGCAGGAGTGGCAATTTCTGTGGTACTGCAGAAGCTGTTGCATGTTGCTCTGAATGGGCTTGGGTACCAATGTCAGCACACATGCCGGGGGTTGTCTACCCCTGTCCTACAACCTTCTCTAGCTGCATCATGATGCCCTATGTGTGGCTATCTCTCATTGCATTTCCAATACTCATACAGTACCTAGTACCTCTGCTTCCCAGAAAGAATCCTGACCACACCCCTACAACTGAGCTAGCCTGAAGTGCCCCCCCAACAGACTCCCAGCACCCTTTCTTGCCCCCCCCC